>JADNRV010000030.1:0-402066 GCA_015499995.1 Flammula alnicola
CTTGTTCTCCAATTGAGAAGATGGCTCTATGCCCTTTAACTTGTCTTTACTTGTCTCAAAACTATACTTGTGAAAAGAGGCGCGCAGATGTCTTATCCGCTGACACTACAGTCCCTTAACAATGGCCAGAGGCGCGTAGACACTTTGTCTACCGACACTACAGTCCAGGTCCCCAGATGTCCTTTGACAATGGGTAGGTTTTGAACAAGTCACTTAGACAGGTTCCTTGGCTTATAACTCTCTTTACTTGTCTTGGCGAATCACTTAGACACGCGTTCTCATCTTAACAGTTCATTTATATCATTACTTGGTTTCTTTTTATATTAAGGGACTCTCGCTTTGAAGCTACTTGGTACTTAGAGGTGAAACACTTTTTTTTTTTTTTTTTTTTTTTTTTTTTTTTTTTAAATCAACAATTTTATACCGGTGCACGAAAGCAGTCCGGTCTCTAACTAATACAAACGGAGGCGGTAAACTACGCGTGCAAAAGAAAGAGATTGGCTCGACGGCGAGCATGCGACGCGCGCGAGCGCGGCGCGGGTGAGACGGCGCAGCCGCCTGAAACCCGGATAGGTAGTCTCGCAACTACAGATTGTCCGACGTTGCGGCGTTGTTAACGCTACCGCACGAACGGCAGATAGGAATATTGGGATGGACGGGGGGGTCATCCAGATGTGAGAAGAGCCTGCCAGGCCCTCCCCGATTCACTGGTAAAATCAACGTGGTCATAGCTAAGCAAGGGCCGAAGCCCCCACCGCCGTCAACCAGGTCGGGTCCTCTGCAAGTGATGCACGAGGCCAACTCAGGGAGTCGACCCCGCCAGGACTGGAACGACCAGCCCTCTCGCCTCTCGCGAAGTCCGCCATCACTGTGACGCAATGCAGAAACACCTGTGGGCAACAGGCCGCTTTGACCGCGGCGCCGCTTTGACCGCGGCGCCGCTTTGACCGCGGCGCCGCTTGCACCCAGAATCGCCCCCCGCCCAGAGTCCCTCATCCGACTCCAGCGGGGTGCCGGGAGAAGGAGAACGCCGTAGGGTGCTCCAACAGATAAGTCGCCAGCTCCGAAACGAGTTTCGGCTTCCGGCGAGTCCAAGGCTGTTTCTTGCACTTGAAAATATGATCGCGAGTCTGAGGATAAACCCCACACTCACAACCGAGGGCCCTAGGGTCATCGATTTTGAACCGCTCGTAGTACGAGCCGATCGGCGCATGATTCGTAATTAAACGGCACATGCGGGCAAAGAGCGAAACGCTCTGACTGCCGGCTTCAAGCCAAGGTCCCCCGCGAGTGGGACTAGGCTGGACAGGGTCCCCGTTCAACCCTTGCAGCTCCATAAAGTTGGAGCCAAGCAGAAATGGCTGATCAGAAACTCTTTGTTTCCAATCTGCGCGTGCCGATTTGTCCACAAAGTCGCGGACATACTGGAGAGAGAGTTTGGTGGTAGGGACGACGGCGACGCCGCGCATACCAGCAACAAGATCGTGTGCTTCGTTTTGAATGCCCCACTCCATGTCGGAGGGAGACTCGACAAAAGTAACCTTGTGGTCAGGCGAGCGCCTAAACCACGGCTCAAGTATACGACACACCATCAGCGACTGAGACTGAAAAGAGTGCGGAGAGGGATCCACTGAGAGGCGCGCGGCATGCATCGCATCAGTGAAAATAGTAACGCGTTTGACATCCCCAAAGCCAACGGCATTGGAGATGGCTACGCGAATAGCAAAGAGCTCTGCATCCGTAGATGAGGCCCTCCCGGCAGCATGACACCCAGAATAAACCTGTGCGCCCTGCCGTTTGATAACGACGCCAGTGGCGGCTTGCCACCCCGGAGGGCAGGAGCCGTCAACACCAGCGTACGCAGCGTCTGGATCGTCCTCGAGAGACTCGAGAGACGCATCCAGGATAAGCTTCCAAGCCGCTTCAGGGTCTTCGGACCTGCTAAAGCGTGGCTTGGAAAGCCATTTGAACCGATCGGCATGCCGATCGAGGAGTCGATAACCCGGACGAGCCTCAGGAGCAAAAGGCTCCGTAGACTCAACAGGGACACTGGAATAATTTACATTATCCATAAGAGCACCCGTCACCTTGCGGCGATGGGCGGCAGGCATGCGTTCAACCGACATAGCATGGGGGTTGCGCGCTTAAGTGATGATCCGGACATGAATGATCGGATCGGGTGAGTGTCCGAAAGAGTGGCGACCCGCACAGTGGAGCGGTCGCGAAGTCTCTCGAGAAGTATAGGGATGGGTAGGAGGCCCGCAAGGGCCTCCACCCCTCCCGAGGGCGAAGTACGGAATGAACCCGTAATCCAAAAAGCAGCCTTACGCTGTACCTGCGTAAGCTGTTTAATGAGGCCCTTGTTACGGGCACCCTTGAAAAACCACATGCGATACCCATACGTGAATATGGGGACCACACAGGTGCGGTACAGGAGTCGCTTCTGCATAGGCAGAAGCCCCCGAGTAGAGGAACCAAGCATCTTCATCGACACAACCGATGTGAACCCCTTGGTGGAGTAATAACGCACATGCTCATTGAAGGTGAGTTTGCGGTCGAAATAGAAGCCCAAGTACCGCCAAAACGGCTTGGGCTTGAGGTAATTAGCCCGATCTCCGGTGTAGGGTGCATACCCGAGATTGATGCTAGGATTATAACTAGAATGAGATCTGTCAAAATGAAAGATCTCAGACTTGTCGTGCTCGAGCGCCAAAGCAAACGCCTTGAATAGCTCGAAGATAACAGCGTATGCCTTCTTAAGCATCGCAATATTACTGTCCAGCCACTCATCTTGCACGATGAGTGTGCCGTCATCAACATACGAGAGGAGGTCAACCCTCAACCCAAGGTCGAGGCACCGCTTCTCGAACAGGCGCATGATAGGCGCCAGGTAGATAGCCGACAAGACAGGGGACAAGGCCGATCCCTGGCCCACCCAGAGGTGAAACACTTAAGATATAACTCTTAAGCGCTTGTATCTCGTGGGTGGTAAATTGCTTGTATTCTACGGTGTTACAGGGCTGTTTATATACTGCTGAGACGATATATTATTACATAGATGCAATGACGAGAATATAGAGATTTCATGGGCATTTGTGCGCGAGCGGCGGCCTTGTGGAGTACAGTTTCCGTGCGCGTCCGCTTAATCGTGCCTTTTTGGTTGGATCGGGAGCTCAGATCGTCGTCGGCTCGGCTAACTTAAGCGCCTAAGACTTAATCCTCCTCGACTGCGTGGTATACAGGCTCGTGACCTTTTGTTTGCATTGGTATCTTGTCCTGTCATTGGCTATGGGCTGACCGGAGCATAGAAGCGCCTATGTCTCATCGGAGACTCTCGGGCAATCTGCGCACGTTTCTGTCCGAGGTAATGCTTGTGATTAGGGTTGTAACCCTTCGTCCTCTGTACCTGATACTCTGGTACCCTCGGCATGCATCTGGGATCTCGCTATGTCGAGTTATGCACCCCGGAAATCTTCCTGTACCCAGTTATTACCCGATATGGTATGTGTTCCCAATTAGGTATCCCTCTGATCCGAGCTTTGATCGGCGTTGCTACAGGCGCGTTTATGGGCGTCTGCTTTACCCCGGCTGCTCCACTGTCCTCGATGCCTTCGGCAATGTCATGCGACCTGTCCTGTAGTGTGCCTAGATGTCCGTTCTTTTAATCTAGAGATCCGCGCCTCGTTCTGTATAGGCCAGATGGTTAAGATATTACTGAAAGGCGCCTATTTCCGTACACTTCATTAGATGTATTGATTATTATCTCAATAGTTACTAATGATAATGTCTTTAATTGACCACGCGTTCCTTGTTATCTTGCATAGTTTCCTCTAGTCCTTAGTAGCCTTGTCATTGTAATGTCCGGACTTGTAACATTTAGACTACGGTATAAGCTTTACTAAGTGCTAAAAATAGCTCAGGTAAGGAGAATAGTAGTCCGTTCACAGCTAGCCGCTCGCGGTCTCTTCAGCGGTCTGGCATGGCATACACAGGCACCTCGGTGCTATGTTTGCCCTCAGAAGGACCTTTGTCCCGGCCCGAGGGAACGCATCCACCGGACCCAGGACCCTTCGAAGAACACCCCGTGTACAGTTCGTTCCCACCATCATCGTTGAGAGGTTGGACCCTTCCGGCTCCTCTTCCACTGACAGGAGCAGACGCACTAGATCTTCGGCATACCACACTGCTCCCCAATCCCCTATCGTTGGCACGACGCCGCATGCACTCACACCGCCAGTGCTATTCTTGTGGCTCCACCCACCATGTCCGGAAGGACTGCAGGCGATATGTATGCCGCAGTTGCCACATCCATGCACCAGGCCATGTCATGACCCACTGTCCCCGATGGGGATCCAGCAGCGACAACGGTAGCATTGAAATTTATTTCGATGCCGCCGGATGACCAACCAAAGTCTAGGTCGATACGGTGTCTCGACATACAAAGGGGGTAATGTTACGGTCCATCGCCAACGCGTCTATTTTTCTCTTTCCTTTCTATCTTTGTACTAGTACCTGGACTATTACCTTATCTAGCCATCCTATCTTTAGTACGTTCTATTTCGATTACTGTACTATAAATAGCCTCACAACTTCAACATCGTCGAGATGACTTTCTTTCTCTTTCTGACTCCTCTTGACTGTAGTAGGAGTCATACCTCATTGGTCTGTGCGCACTCTTGACTAGTATATATACAGTAGATACACGATCCTGTACTTTAGCTAGTTCTTGAGAACTTTGAATCTTTACTTGGTTTCTCTCCTCGCTACGATCGTCTAAGCTCGTCAAAGCCAAGCCTCTAGACCTAAACACTTACGCTCGTCGAAGCCTCTAAGTGCAGACAACGGACCTAGTGCCTTGGCCAACGACTTTGGAATCACTGGTTGTATCGATCTAGTCGAAGCAATCACGTTGTTTCTTGCTAGTCGTAACAAAGGGGAAGGTGAAGGGGCAGAAAGCAAACCCGAAAGGGACGAAAACTAGGTAAGCACCCATGGATCCGTCCATCGGACACCCACTGACTCCGTTTACACAGGAAAACCACCCTCAACAGGGCCAAGGAGGACGCAGGCGGCCAAATTGCTGAAAAAAATGAAGCTGACACCATACGTACCCTCCCCCCCCACCTGTAGTAGCTGGTGTTATGTGTGATACCTAGGCTGTGGCCTAAAATACATTATACATAGATGACAGGTTTGCCCCACTTAGGCCGTTGCCTAAGACCATGTAACACCCTGTATATAGCATGCCGCATGAGCCGGGGCAGGTTTGCTCACCTTGCAGGGGGTGGGTAATAATAAATACATGTCAACAATGCATAGATTTGATGACTAGGCACAAACCATGGTGCTGCACGTCGTCAGGGGCGCATTTGAGCGCAGGAAAATCCCATTACAGTCTATATATATTATTTGATTTATTCTAGGTGTTTCTGCGCGTCGGGAAGGGCGGGAGCGGGTGGATTGGTGCGCATGGTTTTGGATGACAGTCTATACTGGGTGAGGGTCATAGTAAACAGATGTCAACAATGCACAGATTTGACCGGCGGGCACAAAATCTGTCCCCGCTCATCATTGTGGGCGCTTTTGAGCACGGAAAAAAATGGGTTGGGGTCCAGTAATATATTCCTACCCATTCCCCCGTTTGCGCACGTCGAGAGGGGTGGGAACGGGTGGATTGGCACTGGTGCATTTGGATGACGTTCCATAAATAGACATGCCCATCAATATTCCGTTCCCATCATTCCGTTGTTCCGTTCCCATCAATATTCCATTCCCATCAATATTCCGTTCCGAGCTGATATTTTTAGACACAGGCACGATGCCTGATCCTGTTATCTATAGATTAGATACTACCGGTCCAGCATACCCACTGGATGAGCGATATAAATAGATTTCTCATCCCATCTGGTGCACTGCGCCCTCCTCCCATCTGTTATTCATTAAATAAAATAGATAGATGTACAGTACTGGTCATTCTGAATCCAATGGTATGAAACTCATGTCTCAAATCGAACGGGAAGGGGATGGATGGCTTATGTTCCATCTGGATGACCTTCTAACCACCTACCATATTCAGATGATTTCAATCTCTCCAAATTGAATAGATATATATTTATTATGCTACTGTGCATTGAGTAATTAAGGGACTGCTCAAGGGGCAAGCAGTAATAAGTAGATGTGAGATTACACAAAAAGGAGTGACAAAATGAGGCGAATAATCACCATCTCATTTCTGTCGGCCCCGTTTCCGTCGTCATCGTTTCCGTCGGCCCCGTTTCCGTCGTCATCGTTTCCGTCGGCCCCGTTTCCGTTGTCGCCATTTCCATTGTCATCGTTTCCGCCGTCCTCGTGTCCTCGTGCCTCGGCGCGCTTGCTGTGTTGTCTGCGGGTGGCGTCATCAGCTGCGGCTGCTTCGTCATCTGTACTGGCACTGTCGTCAGTGTTGTGGTCAACCTCGCGGTGTCGCCTCGATGCACGGGGAGCTGCGGGAGGCAGCGCAGCAGCAGCAGGCACTGCAGGTCCAGATCGATGGGCGGGCGAGGTGACGCTCAGGCCACTGGCCTTGAGGACATGCTCAGCGCTGCAAAAAACAATAAAAACAGTTAATAAAATGAAAAAAAGGTGGGGGAGCAGCCTTAGTGGCTAGAATTATATATGATATCTAGGCCATGGCCTAAAATATGTTATACATAGATGTCAGGTTTGCACTACTTAGGCCGTTGCCTAAGACCATGTAACACACTGTATATAGCATGCCGGATGAGCTGGGGCAGGTTTTGCTCACCTTGCCGGCGGCGGGTAATAGTAAATACACATCAACAATGCATAGATTTGGTGGGCGGGCACAAAATATGGTGCTGCACATTGTTGGGGGCGCATTTGAGCATGGGAAAAATTCCTTTGGGGTCTCTAAATATTATTTAATCTATTCTAGGTGTTGCCGCAGGTCAGGAAGGGCGGGAACGGGTGGATTGGCGCCCATGGCTTTGGATGACGGTCTCATTTGGGGTGGGGCTGATGGTAAACAGCTGTCAACAATGTAGCAAATGATGTCCGGGGTTGTATTTTGGGTGTTGCTCATCGTCGCGGGCGCTTCTGGGCACGGGAAAAATACCATTGCATAGTCCTGATTTTTCTCTATCCAAATCTGTCATTTGCGCGCCCTATGGGGGGCGGGATGGGGTGGATTGCAAAGGATGACTTTGGATGTAGTTCTAAAAATAACCTGGATTTCGGGGGAGCATCATTGCAATGACATCATTCTATGATTTCATGTTCCTGGCCATCTATTTTTAACTCTAGGAACTTCTGCACTATTTTTACTCTCTGGCAGCATATTGGCTGAACCGCGATCTGAAAATGATGTCATACACTTGGATAATGGATGGCTTTCCAAATATGGATTTTCGATATTTTTTGGCCTTTATTCACCCTTCCCCTTGCAATTTCATGAATATAATTATATAGTTATATTTTGTAAGAAATTGTGAATGGAATTGCACTCTTCTAGGCTACAGGCAGTTCAGGAAAGGGTGGCTGCAGCTTTAGGAGCTCAGAGTGCTACAGAATAGCATAGGATGAGCAATATAAATAGATTTCAAAAACACCGAAATGTTTTTACATTCCCTTGGCCTCTATTCTCCTGTCCCCTCAATTTTATATACATATCTGTAATCTACAGATAAATACAAACTGAATGATACCAGTTTTATCGAGAAAGGATGGAGGGAAAGGATGGAAGCAGCTTAGCTCTGTGCGAGCTAACATAGGATGGGTGCTAAAAATAGCGCTCATCAATTTTGAACAGATTTTCCATTCCTTGACCACTATTCATTCATCCCGCCTCTTTTTTATATCTAGTTGGAATCTACTGATAAATAGAAATCTAATGATACCAATTTTGTCAGGAACTGAGGGCAGGAACATGTAATTTGCATTACCATTTTTGGTGCTCATTCTCGATGTTCACTCTCGTTGTTACATGTCCATTAATTCGTAGATTATATTATAAAGAATGCTACTATAATATACATATATAACAAAAGCCCAGAGTGCCATTACCAATGGCACTCTGGGCTTTCTATCTATTCCCCTAGGCCTTCCACTCCGAGCACACAGCGGTGGCTGCGACTCACGAGCAGACTTGCCATGTGGAACTTGCAAGCTGCAAATGTCGCAGCCTCCACCGTGTGCTCACAAGCATACTGCCTGCACCTTTGCTGGCGCCTTTTCCATCAGCTCGCCTCGATCCCACTGGGTGTCCCTGCCCCGCATTGCTGGTCCTTCGTCATCGCCTTGCATCGCTCGTCATCATTGCAGCAGCGGCAGGCCTTGGCATTGCAGCTACAGTGGCAACATTGTTGGAGGGGAGCCCGCAGTGTCGCAGTGTCGATCCATTGTTGGCTCACAGTGTCAGTGGTATAGCATCCACGGTAACTGAGCAGCAGCAGCGATCGCACTGCTGCCACTGGTCACACCTCGTCATCGTCGTCATTGTACCTGAGCAGCAGCAGCAGTGGTTGTGCTGCTGCTGCTGGTCCTGCTTCGTCGCCATCGCCGTATCCTAGCAGGAGCAGTGGTCATACTGCCGCTGCTGGTCCCACCTCATTGCTATTGCTGTGTCTTCGTATCTTCATATCTTTGCAGCCACTGGAAGAAAGAAAGATATGACGGGTGTTATTATCTCATCATAGCATGCAGGGCAGGGCTTGTGGCATGCGTAAGGTCATAGTGGTGAGTCCTAAGCACGGATTCAAATGTCGTCTGGTGCAGACAACATTCGAATCGAAGGAGATGATGAACTTTGGTTCATCGTCTCCTCGTATAACCTGTAGTGAGGTTTGAGTGGCACGTTATGGTGGCGGACTGAGTCAGCAATTCTGACTACCAGGGCCTTTCTTGACATCCTCCCAACCTCCCCTGTCCCTCTAAGCCCTTCCAAGGTTATCCTACATCCCTCAATGAGGGGATGGAAATGTGAAATGGTGGCAGTTTGATACACTTGTTACATATGTAAATACACAAAAGATAACATTAGACATGAGAGAAGTTAGCAAAAAAAACCAATTTACATACCTTTAAAGATCTTTCTTGGTGGTCTTGAGGGTGTAGGTCAAGCCAATGAGTGACGATAAAGGAGGGATGGTAAGATCAACAGTGATGAAGCCTTGTTGATTTCAATCGGGCAGAGTTTAAACACTCTCCCGGAATAGTCTGGTCCTTTTTCATCCTCAAGGATGATGACAACAGCACAGTAATGAAGCTTAATTCATTTGTGGGAGCCTTGGGAAGTCAATTTATCATTAGAGAATATGTATTAAAATTAATGACAATAAATCACTTTAAATCTCATAATACTCTATCTTACATCAACAAAATCCTTGCTCTGATGCGCAAGCATGGTGATTTCGGAGGCTCGAAATCAAAAACCCTATGGATGGCCTCCTTTGAGAGTTCTAAAATTTAAAATAATGTGTCAGATATCATCTCTAGATTAGTTCAAAGTGTTTTAGATTCTCCACGGAGCTTCAAGTAAATGTCGAGAGACAGGGATTTAAAATAACATCAAGGATGTCGAGTTGATCTAAGATTTCCTGTCCGTTTCATGCCTAACTTGAGTGCAATGGATGTATCATTCATTACATAGGCCTTCACTGGGCGGAAATAAATTTGGAAATTCTTATTTGGTATACTATTGTTACTGATTTATCTTTCTTTCAGAGTATTCAAGGCAATTCTTAAGGTCCTAAAGCGAGATAGATGACCTGCAGGAGGCCGTAAATCACCATGCACGGCTGGAAATGTAAGTAGCACTATACTAGAGAATTATAGCTCGGCTCGGACCTCACTAAAATATGAAAAAGTTCTATTATAAATATTTACCGAACACTAATCTATGTAGTTACCTATCAGTTTAACATCTTCTGAGACATCCTTGATGAGCAAGGTGGAAGACGTGGAGACACAGACCGCTTGTCTTAGCCAATCAAATTGCTTTCGGGTTACGCCGAAATGCAATCAACCATGGTTGAATGCGGTTCAACGTTCAGCTCTTGCCGACCATCACCAGCTGCCTCGACACAGGAGTATGAAGATGAGCAGCAGCAGCAGCTCACTGCTTCGACACTGCTGCTCCTTCGAAATGACGATGGGAAGTGGGAGCAGTGCGACCGCTGCCGCGTCAACACAGTGAGGACGAGGACGAGGATAGGCAGTAGCACGACTGACCACACCGCCGGTGTAGCATGCAATCGAGCACAACGATGCACCAATGTGTCCTCACATCTGCCGCGACCTCAACCACCTGCCCCCGCCTGAAGGATGTGGAGTGGGAGGCCCACGAAGTATGTCACATATGCAATCGCGATAATGAATGTTATCGCGATTGCATATTTCTCTTTGCTCCTATGTCGGCCATGCTAATCATCATCCCCTTAGATTTGGACGTCGTCTGCACGAGATGACATCCGAATCTGTGCTTGGGACCTCGCATCACCAGCACCACAGTCGTACACCACCACATGCACTGAGCACTGTGCCATTTGGCATGACCAGCCCCCAGCCAACTAGGCCGTCACTGCACACCGCAGGTTGCGCCCCATCAATGGCCCCTACCTGCCACGTTGGCCATCCACCGGTGCACCAAATCACCACTGCCCCAAGCGATGAAGCCCGATGCGCCACTTCATTAGCACCGCCCTCCCTTCACCTTCACCTGCCCCCTGCTCCTCTTGCAACTAGGCCATCACCTATCTCTCCCCGGCTTGCACACATCCCACAACATCGACACTGTTTCGCCCTGCCAGTCGCCCTCCCACTGCGCACTCGACTTCAAGCGGCACCCTTCACCTAACCACAACTGAAGGAGGGACGACAGTCCCTCGACCTCGAACGTCATTGTCTGGATGACGTTCGAAGTCTCCTTCTACATGGAGGAGCAGCAGCAGCACGACAGCTGCTGCTTCACAATGACGATGTCGAGCAGCATCAGCGATGGCTGCTGCCTCGAAACAATGAGGAGCACGAGGAGCATGAGCACTGCTGCCTCAAAATGATGTCGACGAGCTGCATCAGTGATGGGTGTCCCTTTGAATTGACTAGGACGAGGCTGCATCGATATGACAACACCACTGCCCGACCTCACCCATACATCTACGATGATGAGCAGGGGAAGGACCAGCAGCAAGATGGCTGCTGCTCGAAAATGACGAGGACGAGCAGCAGCGATGATCACTGCTCCATCAGCCACACCCACACAGCCCCACAACAAAGACAAGGGGGAGAAGGAGCAGCAGCACGACAGGTGCTGCGACGATCTGATGGTGACAACGAGATGGAGAGAGCAGCACGGTGGCTACTCCTCCTCTTATCTTCATCGAATTGAGGCAGCAGCCGTCGTGCGGTTGCTCCTCGTCATCATCGTTTCCAAGCAGCAGCAGCCATGCTTGTTGCTGCTGCTTCTCCATGTCAGTCTTGTTGTATCGACGCCGCAGTGTTCATCGCTGCTCCCCGTCCTTGCTATTTCCAAGAAGCAGCACAATGGCTACTGTTCGAAAACAACGAGGATGAGCAGCGGAGGTGATCACGCTTGGATACGATGAAGACAGGCAGCGGCCATGCTTGCACTTTGATTCGACACGGGTGAAGGGGACTATGCGATGAGGAGATGCAACGATGATGATGGTGAGAGACCCGCTACGCGCTCAGCAACCTAAACAACACACACAACTGCGGAGCGAGATCCTAACTAGGTCGAGCGATGCTCTACTAGCTTCAGAAATATGTAGTGTGCTGTACTCCACAGTGTTTGTTTTATTTAGCTAGCTGACTTGTAGACAGCGCCTCGCGGTTCGTTTAAAGTGGGTATGAGGGATTATTCAAACACACATTTTATTGTAGTTTCAAGCCTCGTTTTATCACAGGGATGAACAGTTTTATTGATTTTATGGTTTTTATTTGAGAGGAACTCTCTAGGACGCTGCTAGCTCAATTTCGAAGCCACTAGCTGCTCTGAAGCTTTGGGAACTGGTCTGAAACTAAGGCCGCACTGTGCGCTACCTTCTGAACGATCTGCTAGCCCACTGTGGACTCTGTTTCTGACTCTCTAGGCGCTCTCTTGGCCTCTAAGCACACTCTGGCTTCTAAATTCTTGGACCTTGTCCTCAAGAACTTTTCTCTTTATTTAACTAAGCCTTCTCTGGCTTCAAACGAACTCTATGAAGTCAAACTGATCCTTTATTCGTCTTCTTTCTTACTAGACACTGCATCTTAGCTCGAAATAAAACAGGGAAGAGATTGCTTAAGGTAACTAGCTACATAGGTACATCTTTTATACTACAGCTATGTGTGGTTCTAGTATGCGAATAAAATAGTGTAAAACATTCTTATCTCGTGTAAATAATGCCTGCAGGCAATGGGTATAGGGTTGAGTATTCCAGGTGACCAGCTAGCAGTCAAGGATTTGGAAATTCATCCCATTTTAGCACGCTAGGACGCTCCTGACTTCCGCGTACCATGCGCATCATGTGTGCGTCTCGGCTAGTGGTGCCGCTTTATTCCGGATCTGCGGCCATCATTGATGCCGGTTCCTTCTTTCCTTTCTCGTCTTATTACCACTTTTGGTAGTCCCCAGGTAGAGGGTAGAGCGTGCATCTAACTAACGCGTCCGCGTCCTGTGCGTTTCTCAGTAAGTCACAAGATACACTTGCTAGCAGTCGACACATTCGCGTCTAGCTTTCACTAGCTGTGTCTCGCGCTCCTAGTTGTAGTATTTTGTAGCTAGCTATTCAGCAATACATTGATTGTACTGAATTCGCTGCGCACTATTTCCAAAGCATCCAGAAGTCTTTTAATTTATTCCCCATGGTGCGTTTATGCCTCGCTAGTCATTTATGACTTATGCGTTCTATGTTTCACTGTTTTCTAACTTTTAACTGTCTCCCGGCTTATCATACGGACTCAGCTAGCTCTGAACCGCATCTGATTACCATTGTCACAGGTTATATGACAGCTAGTAGTCGCATAGCTAGGCTTCAGACTACTAAATTGGGTGTGTTATAGTCTCTTTGTCTCGGTAATATTCCATAGGTAAAAGATGATATATTGCAAAATTCATGCATGGCCGGTTTGCGGCCCTATCATCTCCCCCCCACGAAATCTTGACTGTCCCCAGTCAACCGGACTCGTCCCTTGAGCACCACTAGTGGTCTGCTCTTTATTTCCTACTAGTTGACCTTCTGTTTTATATGCTTTGTTTTCTGGTGCAGCTAGCGAGTTGCAGCGTGGCTGCTAGCTCTCTGCATCTCTGGCTCTTTGACTTTTGATGTGTACTTCCCGATTGGGTAAGTTGCATGGCACAAGCGCCCATCTCCGAACACAGATCTATTTTTAGCTTACGCTGCATCTTGTAGCGCCGCTTCTTCCCTCTAGGGAATTGTTAAGCTCAGGCTTTCGTGATCGCCCTCCCGTGCTCGCTTTCTGCCATTTTCTTTTATTTTCTTTCACATTCTTCGGTGTTCGGTCCCTCCCGACCGCTCACGTGTCCCCTGCCTCTTAAACTTCGAAAAGTTCAACTTTTTCACTTCCACTTCTCTTCTTTCATTTCGCTCATGACTTCAACATCCGACGACCACTTCGAGCTCATCCGCAGGCACGTCAAGTCCACTGCCCAGGCGATCTTTATTTCTCATCGCGCCTCTAACACACACCCCCCAGCTGCAGAGATTCGGCCTGTAATCGACGCCATCCACGGCCCTCTTTCTAAGCACCTTAAACATTTCCCCGACGACCTCTTGGATTGTGAGGCCCTCCGGGCTTTCATCACCTCTCTGTCCGTGGCTGCCTACCAGCTCGATAAACGTCCTCCGGCTTGGAATGAATGGCTTATTAGCGTTCTGCCACCAATTTTAATGTAAGTCCCTTTTTTTTTTTCTCTTCTGCATTCTTCTAGCTCACAGTTTCTTTTACTGCTTTTCTAGCCTGAAAACCACTTCTTCCGTTCGACATGCCTTTCTCCCGATTACGAATACTCTGGCACTCCGGTCGAGGACAGCGACAAAGCCGCTGAGGAAGTGGACGCCTCTGATGCTGGCTCCGATGCTCCTCCTGCTCCAGCCCCTCGCTTCGGACCTCCAGCCAAGCGCCAACGCATTGGTACGTATCTTCTTCCGTTTCTTTGTATTTCTTTTTGCTCATGGGTTGGTTAAAGACCCTCCAGCCACCTCTTTTCACCATCAGATTATATCGTCGCCCGCCCCGAGTATTTCTACTCGGTCGCACTCTCAACTCAAAACTGCTCCCAGTGCTCCGGCCCCCATCCCTTTGAAGGTGAGCGCAGCTCCTGCTGCTGCCTCCATCTCTTCTAGGACGCGCAGAACCTCTACTCGCGCCGTTTGTACGTAACTGGTTTTTCTCCACCTTCTTTATCCTCTAACTCTATTTCTAGCTCCCATTGCCAAGGTGGCGCCCACTACCTCGAAGACCCGCAAGGCTCCTTCCGTCTATGAAGTCACTGATGAGGAAGAGGTTGACGAGCTCGAGGACGACCCCGAACCTGCTCCTAAGGCCTCGTCATCGAAGGGTAAGGGCAAAGCGAAGACCACCACCAAAAAGCTTCTGCCTCGCGAGGTGGCCGCCATAGGTCTACTCAGCCAGCCTGGTCCATCTCATGACGAAGCTATTTCCCCTGACATGGTCACTTTTACCATGGAAGAGCGTCAACAGGTATTTCTTTCTTTATTTTGCCTTTGTTCTTATCTGATCCCCTTCTCTAGAATCCGGGTCGTTGCCTCGCATGCGCTACCCATCTCTTCAAAGGGGAGCCTCGCCAGTGCAAGTTCCTTGGCTGGGGTCATCGATGTGGGTCATGCAAGTCCGGTGGCAAGTCCCGCTGCACCTTTGAGCTCAAGCCCGAGGAGCTTGACGAAGTCCTGCAGTCCCTGACTCCTCTTGTTTCTTCCTCTCGCACCGGTATGTCTTTATTTATCCTATCCCTCGTTCTTCTTAACCCTTTTATTTTCTGCTTAGACCTCCATGCCCTTATCGTCTCTATTGAGTGATACCTCCAGGATGCGACGATGTTTTCGCAGCTCGCCGATCGAGCCAACCGTCACGCGTCTGGTCTCATTATGCAGTTGCTTGAGCGTGCTCAATACCTCAAGAAGAACTTCCCCCCTGGTCATCTCTTGGGCCTCGTTTCGAGAACATGGATATTTTGGATGCCCTGCTTGCCTGCAACACCACCATCCCCAGCGCTTATCTCGACGACTCTGCGACTGCCCAGGAGCTCTTTCCTCCCCTCTCTTTGATCGAGGCATTTTTCACTCATCCCGACAACGACGACTTGACTGGTCAGGCTGTGGATGCCGCCCACACTGCGGTTAAAGTGTTCCATGCTGCCAGGCCTCCTGTCGCCTCGCCTTCGCGTGCTGGCACCTCCGCCCGTTCCCCATCTCGCATCACCGCTTCGCCAGGACTCGTCGACTCTCACCTTCCAGACGCGGAGCCTCGTGATCAAGACGGCGACCACGAGGACCACCCTGATGAGATGGAGACCGACGACCAGTGATTTCTATTCGTCCGACATTCCCTTTTCTTCCTTTTTACTTGTATCATAGAAATCCTGTCATCGTCTAGCGTCGGTAGTCTTGGTAGCGGGTGTCTTGAGCAGCCTCGGGGGCCTTATATTTTTCTGTCATATATATATCAGACATTGCACTCTGCGGGGGCGGTGGTCTTTTTAGATCATCGTCCCCTTCTATTACTTTTTTTTTTTTGCTTTGGGGGCGACGATCTAAGGATTGTCGTCCCCTAGTAGTGAGACTTAACAGTCTCACTACTTCTGTTTAATATATTTTTCTTGTGCTGTGTCTCTGGTGTGACCCTAAGTATATTGACCTAAGTCTTAAGTCCTAAGTTAAGTCTAAGATTGACTTTTATAGTGACTAGTTTTCTTTTAAGTCTATACTGTGTCTTTGTTTTACTAAGACCTAGTTTATTTCAAAGTCCTAGCTGCTTACTTGCTGCTTGACAGTCAGCTAGTTCGCAGTTTTTGTCTTTGTAAGTCCGGAGTATCGCTAGGAATGTGACTAGCTATTTCTATCTCCCCCCCACGAGAAATCAACTGTCCCCAGTTGCATTCTAGGTGTCGTCTAATTTATCTCGCTTATAAAAGGGTACCACTAGTTGTGCTTTTCTCGAACTATTTCTTGTTCTTTCCCTCATGGCCGCCATCTCAGCTGACTCTGATCATTCTACGACGATCTCCTCTTGTTCCTTGATTGGCACAACTTTAGCACGCCTCAAGGACGCAACTCTGCAATTTGATGCGGACTATTTACGCCCTGGCGCTTCTCATTCCATTGGTTTGGACGTTATTAGGCAGCTAGCTGCAGACGCTGTACGTTTTTGCTTCCTAGCTGTACATTTCATCGCTCTTTGTCTAACTTTATTGCCTAGTGGCTCTTCACCTTTCTCCGGAATATGTCGCCGCACGTCCCGACGTATATTTCATATTATCGTCGATTGCGGAGTCCGAACAAGAGCTTCTTGCTTTTTGTTTTCCCGGAGATCGCGTATCTTATCATCTCAGTCGATCATCCGCGACCTTATTCCACCTTTGTAAGGCTTCAGTCGATGTTGAAACGGCCACCAAGTTCGTTATTTTCTTCTCTTCTTCCTAGCTTTTTCTCAATTCGCTTTTTAGGCTGAATTTCTTTAAAATGCTATTGTAGTTACTTTTACACCTAGCTCGAAATTTTTTTAGCTAGCATATCATAACTCGTGTATTTTTGCCTTGAGGCATTGCTTTTTGTAATTTCACCATGCCTCGTGCCTAAAGACTTTGTCTTTTGTTCGTGCGTCTCCTGATTATCGCGCCGGAGTTATATGTTTCCGTTGATCGCCAATCAAGCTAGTTGCCATTTTTGGCTTGCACTGCCATCATGCGACCCTTTTTGATCCCTTTGGGTAGGCGCTAGCTATTTCCTTATTTGGCAAAGGCGCTCCGCGCTTCTGGTTATTTAACTCAGATTTGAACATGTTTTTGAGCAGCAGTCTTGGAATATCCAGCGATGTCTTCTCCTGCAACCTTCCGACCTATCCTACAGCTTCCTCGATGCTTTGGCAGGTGCTTTGTATTTTTCCGAGTATACCTTGGAACAAAGTCCACTCAACATTAATGACTTCGCATGCGAGGTCTTTCGTGCAGGCCTCCTTTGCGTACGCCTCATTGTTTGAATCCCTTTTGATTCTCGCTTATTTACCCCATTTTCTTTCAGGAGCCTATCCTCATTCTCCATCTGACTCCCGACCCTGACGCTCGCTTTCTTGATCTCTTGAAGCAACTAGTCCACTTGCAGAATGTCGCTCGCCAGCTAGCTAATGCTGCTTTATTCAACAAGCTTCACCGCTTTTTGGTGCATCATTACGTACGCCTTCTAGGCTTATCCAAGGATGAGATCGCGGATTTTTATGCTGAGGTATAACTCAGTTTTTGAGTACTAGCTGTTTTTGCTAATCATGCCTCGTTTTTCTTATTTACAGGGTGTGCTGAGGCATCGACCATACGCTCTGCGCGGCAGGTTACTCCTTTTGAACGCGACCCTATTCTTTTCAATTCCAACCACAAATGCTGCGATGTCTTCTAACCGACCTCCTATGCCTTTTAGAGTAGATATTTGCAATTAATCTGTACTCTATGCGCATTTCAATGTGATTGGTTCGAGTTTTCCCTTCTGAGACTGTTTCTTGAGCTAGGGCGTTATCTCTATGCCTCATGTCATCTGAAAACAGCAGCTAGCTTTGGTATAAAGAGGCTAGCTGTTTCGCTCTTGTTCTCCAGTAGTTTCTTCTTCTACTTTTCTGCATCTCTCTTCTCCTCTTCCTCTCAATGGCTTCTGTTGACCGTCACGCAACCTTCCTAGCTACCCGGATATCATGCAGAAGGTTAAACTTCTCGATGTTATCCGTGGCGCGCCCGGTGCGACGCTGGCCAACTATGCCCAACCTCTTGAGGAAACCGCGTATCTTATGGTGTGCTTTTCTTCTCCTCTTTGTTTCTTTTCTAACTTCATTTTTCTTTAGTCCAAATGGTCCTCGCACACTAGCACTGTCGCTAGTAACCCTGGCACTGCTCAGGCCGTTACCCATGTCGCCAACATCTTTGTTGAGCTCCAGGATACTCACAAACCCTACAAGCTGAGCGAGAAGGCTGCTGCAGTCTGCGCGTTGCACTTGAGCATTCAGCCGCGTGCCCTCAAAGGCGATATTCCGACTGGTCCCAAGGCCGCTGTTGCCACTAGCTCTTCCGTGCGTTTTCCATTTGTCTATTCTGCCTCAGCTAGCTGATGACTTTTTGATTTTCTCTGCAGAAGCGTTTCACTCGCGGTTCTCGCGGCAAGGGCGCGACCGATGATTTCGAGACGGCCTCTGCTCCTAGTGCTTGTGCGTCTCCTTCTGATATATTGTCATGACGACGACGACTTGGTGCTTATTTTATCCCATCTACCTTCTAGCATCTATTGATCTAAACGACTTCCTGCGCATTTTCAAACAGATGAAGGTCGATGGCGACCGTATCGTTTTCTCAGATACTGCTACCGACCCGGGCACATCTCCTTCGAAGGTTGCCGAGGATCGTGAGCGTCCTAACTCTCGCAAGAGACGCTCGCCTCCTAGTGCCGAACCTAGTGCCAAGGTACGCCTCTATTTTTAGTTTTCTATTTTTAGCTGACGCTCTCTCCAGTTTTCTGCTAAATGCGCGGAGGTGGTACGTCTCCCATACGCGCTAGTTCCCAACATGGATGTTGACAGTCTCGCATATCTCAAGGCATCCAAGGCCTTGGCTCATAGCTCTGACAAGTCCCCGGCCCGGTCCGATAGTGACTCCTCTAAGCGTGCGCACACTGAGGATAGCTATGTTTTCGGTGACTCGGCCGTTCTTGTCGAGGGTACATCGTTTTTATATCAACATTTCATTTCTAACTTTTCTTTCTAAAATTTTCATTCAACAGCTTCGGACCTCGCTGTCAACAACGCGCACTCTCAAGAAGTCTTGGCGAAGGCTTCTGCCCTTGTCAGCCACAAGATTTCTTCGTCCGGCGACGAGCTAGCTCATCGCAAGGTCATTGGTGAGATCCAAGCCGAGCTCGTTGTCGGTTTGCACTGCATCGAGTTTCACTTGCAGCACTGCGAGCTCCTTCTCAAGGAGCTTAAAGGGCTGGTGGCTACCACTTTTATGATAAAATACAGGCAAGTGCCTGCAGACCTGTGTGTATAATGCCACATGCAATTATGAAAGGCCTTTCATTAAAGTTGCCTAAGTCTTTCTTTCTCATAATGCCTGGGATTTTTCATAAAATGTAGGCAAAGTATGAGTGTATTTCATAAAGTATCCTGCTACTTTCATTATCAATTTCATATCTTTTCCAAGGAAATTTCATTGGATATTTCATTAGACATACCAGGTACTTTCATTGTATTTTTCATTATGAGTTTTGAGAATATTTCATTAACTTTCATAGCAATTTCTTTGGATATTTCATTCTGTGTGCTAGGTAATTTCATTGCCATCTATCTCATAACTTTGTCTAGTGATTTCTTTGCAATTTCATAACTTTGTCCAGTGATTTCTTTGTGATTTCATAACTTGTATGTACTTGGTATTTTCATTAATTTTTCAATGCTTGTCTTAGGCAATTTCATTGCTCTTTGAGAAGGTTTTCATTACTAAGTTCCTGCCCAAATAAGGCAAGAAGACATAGTATGGGTGCGATTTTTGTGGTGGTCTATTGTAGAGGCATGAGAGACCATTTTAGAGTATGTTTGGATTTGAGGCCCAAATCTGATGAGAGACTAAGCTAGTATTGCCAAAAAAGGCATATAAAAAATATTCACATTGATTACATAATCAGGTCACATGATAAATCACTACATATATTAGTATTTACATATGAAATCACGAGGTCTTTATTGTCCTCCACTGATTCCTACCAGAATCCTGCGGAATCCGGTCATTCCGGAGGAATAATTTTTGGGTCATTTTGGCTGAGAGGCCAGCCAAAATGTGAAATTTCATTCCGGAGGAATGCAGACCGGAATAAGCTGCAACCGGAATACCCAACAGGAATGGCCGGAACGGAATGGCCACCGGAATCCGGTTTTTCCAAAAAAGGAAATATGGTTATTTTTAGCAACAACATAAAAATATCACACTATTACATAAAATGACATCAAAATGAGACTGTGGGACCTATTTCTAATCAAGATATTCTGTATTTGGCACATGCAATTTTCAAAACCGCCGGCTTTGGGCGAGTTTTTTGCATTTTTCTCGATGACGAAAGCAGCTAGTCACATGATTTTGATATATTTGTGATTCTGGAAGCGTGCTCTACAGTTACTTTTTTTGGCAACAAGTTCCCACGGTCCCCAAAACAGACCAAATAAGGGGATTTCAGTTACCCGAGTGAGATGACATATACATATTTGTAATGTCCTTAAAATTCTGAATCTGATGGTACCCCATTGACCCTGAATCTCTCAGAATTGGTTACGCAATCTACAAATATATATAGATAGATAGGGTATGTAGTCTGATGTTTTTGGTAGGTTAGCAACAGTTCTCTGGTCTAATGGTTAAATGGTCTGGGATATTAGCTACTGGATTTCTTCGGGGCTCTGGGTTCAATTCCTGAAAGATGCAAAATCTTTAAGTGATATTTTTCTCTGAGTTCTGTCTAAGTCCACCAAGTTGAAGTCCTAACCGGAATTTTGGTCATTCCTGTGGATTCCAGTCAGGATTCCTGTGGAATTGAGTCCATTCCTGTGGATTCCGGTCCATTCCTGCGGATTCCTGTCCATTCTGGGAGGAATCAGTGGAGGAATGAAAAGTATTGCATGACATGAAGATGATGCCTCTTAGCTAGGCATCCACACTAGTACCAGCATCCTTGTGTTCTTGCCATACCTCAAGACACACATTGAAAGCAAAATATCTTTATCTGCATAGACCACGCCTCCCTGAGATGAAATATAGAGCACAAATGCATAATGTGTATCATTCATCAGGTTTTCTATAGTGTGTGGGCCCCTGATCATTGGTATTATGCTGCAATATACAGGCATGACTATGGTAGGGAATAAATGTGTTGCAGGTGGCTTGCACATACTGTTAAGTGTGTGCATACTGCTTGGTGTGCACATATCATTCCCTGTGCATGCAATGCTCATCATGCAAGTACTAGGCATTGTCACGGGTTTTGGAACCTATGCGGGTTTTGGGTAGGATACGCAGGGGTATGGGTCTGGGTTAGGAATTTTGAACCCTCACTGAACCCGTATCCCCAAAGCGGGTCGGCGGGATTTCCACGGGTTTTTCACTTATGAAATGTAGATGGCGGCCTCGAATATGCCTCCGCTATTGAGGCTTGATATAACTGTACATTACCAATATACTTCCATTGAAGTCCAATGAATGCAAACACTGATTCTACTGAACATTATCCGTGAGACATTCTACCCATCCATCCCATATCTCCCATTCCTATGTCTTTCTTGAGCTCTGAATCTTCAAGCCTTCCCATGTGTCACAAACGTACTGCAAGGGAGTGCATAACAGATAATGGTGATCTCCTCCTCGCTGTGAAAAAAGCCTGTAAAGCTGTGAAGAAAGCCTCCAAGGCTCAACCCATAATGCCAACTAATAAGTCTGCTTCTGCAGCCACTAAAAATATGTCCCAAGTATTAGCTCTCACTTAAGAAACATCCCATGATGCTAATTTCTCACCTTGCTACAGGCTCCAGTTGGAACATCAACTACCAAGTCAGCTGCAGCCCCAGCGTTGATGAAAAAAGCACCGACAGCAATGAAAATTTCTTCAAAGGTAATTATTCCTTACTGAGTCTCTTTTTCTGCTAATGCAACTATGTATCCTGCTCAAGATGCACATTGTCAGCCTAGCATTGAGATTGTCGAAGACGAAGATACCCTTCAGCCTCGCAAAGCTGTTCCGACAAAAGCATCTTGCATCCTTGAGTGAGCAGATGAGAGCGATGATGATGCTGATGATGATGATACACCACCATTAATACCCATTGACAACAGCAATGGCTCAGATGAGTCAGATGATGAGGAGGAGGAGGAGGCCCCAGCTGAGAGCGCTGAGGCAGAGTTGTTAAGTAAGCCTAGATTAATTCCTGTTTCAAAAATATTTAGTTAACAATACCATAGAACACCTCTCAAAGGAATGGACCTTACCAATATACATTTTCCTCAAGTCCATCCCTTCAATTGAATATATCAAGGGGCACCGCGTTCATGTCTTCGAGTGCAGTGCAAAGCACTGCAAGGGTAGGGGCAATGGTCATATGGTCCATCGCTATTTGGACACTAGCGATGCCAAGTCAACTGGCAATCTTCGCAAGCATGTGAAGGTATGCTGGGGAGAGGAGGCCATGGCAGCAGCTAATAGAACCTGGGATGTCAACACCGCTCGTGAAGCTCTCAGAAAGATGAAGGCTAATGATGGGTCAATTACACAAGCCTTTGAACGAGTAGCAAAAGAGACGGTAACTTATAGTCATCGCCAGCACACAACGACAGAAGCTCAGTGCATGTCTTATCCATGCCTCCAGAGATGACCTAATATAATTTAACAGGGCTGAGATTGTCAGATGGGTCACTGAGAGCAAGAGACCTTTTCAAATCATCAATGATCGTGGATTTCGGTCTTTAATAAAAACAAGAAGACCAGAATACCACATACCTTCAGCAGAGATGGTCTCTCGTGACATTAAGAGGGTGTTTGTTCAGGTGTGCCAGTGCAATGCAAAGATGCTACAAGTATGTTCAGTAAAATCTCATGTCCCATATACATGTCTGACTTACTGGTATTAGGAATATGAGGGTGCATTAAACTTCACCACCGACACTTGGACATCCCCCAACCACAAAGCCTATGTGGCATTCATAGTTCACTTCACACATGAGGGAGCACCAGTATCGATGCTCCTCGATCTGGTTGAAGTCGCCCAGTCACACTCCAGGGTGAATCTTGCCACTGCCTTCGCAAAAGTTCTTGAAGAGTTTGGTATTAGTGACAAGGTATGCATTGACAATTGGGGTTAAAGAATAGACATAATATATACCTTGGTTTTACCAGATGCTCAGCGTTACCTGACAATGCATCGAACAATGACAAGATGGTTGAACATCTTGCCACCCTCATCGATATGTTTCCTGGTGCCACCAACCAAACTCGATGCTTCACTCATATCCTAAACCTTGTCACCAAGAGTGTCCTTCATCAGTTCGAGGCGCTGAAGGCAAAGGAGGGTGATGTTATCGATGACACTGTGAAGGAGTTGGCAGCTGTGATAGATGACCTCGAACTTGACGATGAGGTATCCAACGTTGGAGACGACAGCAGTGGCGATGGCAGTGATGACAACAACAGTGATGATGCTGTTGACGATGATGAGGATGGCCTTCCAGATGAGCAAGAAGGGATGTCAGAGGAAGAGTTGGCTAGCCTCGAGGCAAGTGTGAAGCCGATTCGAGATGTGTTGACCAAGGTAAAGTCAATTCAAACTCCGCTTCAAAGACATTGATATCTGATCAACATTGTCTTTCAGCTTCGAAGTGTTTCATTAGCCATTAAGAACTCCTCCACTATTGTTCTTCCTCAATGGTACTTGGTACTTGAATCCCTGGATCTCAAGCCTCGTATGATGCCATGTGATGTCTCGACTCGCTGGAATTCAATATATGATATGCTGGAGTTCACGATTGAATATCGCACCGCTCTTAACGTGATGACCAATGACTGTGATATGAAACTGCATCAGTTTGAGTTGAGTAAGAAGGAGTGGAGTATGGCCACAGAGCTATGCAAGGCATTACAAGTGCATATTTCTTGTCCTTTCTGTTTGTAAGTCAACTAAATCTTTCTTTACATCAGATTTTCAAACATGGAACACTGTTCTTTTCACGGGATACCCCCAGTGTTAGCACAGTTATTCCAGCTATGGACCACATCGATGAATACCTGGCAATGGCCTCTCAGAACTTGCATATTCCGAGGCTATCCGTGCTGCCCTTGCTCTCAGAAAGTGAACACTGAATTACTATTATGACAAAACAGACCACTCAGAGGTTTATAGAATCACAATGGGTGAGTACTCTTGTCTTCTATTTTATTTATGATATTAAGTCCCCTTCTGCAGTTCTCCACCCTCGTCACAAGCTACATTACTTCAAAAAAGCTGGATGGGAGGATGCCTGGATCGAGACCACATGAGATATTGTTTATGCTGAGTTTGATCAAACTTATGCATTTTTAGATATCGACACCGCGGAGTCTGAGGCGAGTCGACCTGCAGTAAGTCCTGTTAATATCTTTGATTACCTTAGCACTGGTGGCTAACTATTCTTCAGCCCTTGTCGTCTTCTGCTGGGAACATCTTCAATGACTTGCCTGCACTTTCCACCCCTCCAGAGTCCAACCTTCATGATGAACTGGATTGTTATCTCAGCACCGACCCCGAGCATGTCACTGATGCTCTTGCTTGGTGGTATGAGAAGAGGCTTGTTTACCCCCGCCTTCATCGCATGGCCTTGGACTATCTTACTATTCCAGGTGAGTTCTTTACATTATTCTAAGCCTTGATATTCATTCCTAACATAGGTTGTCTCAATTAGCTACATCTGTTGATGTCGAGCATGTGTTTAGTCAAGGCCGACTCCTTCTCTCGCATGTTCACAGTCATCTTTCTGTTCAATTGACACGCGCTTTAATGTGCTTGGGTATTTGGAGTTTACTTGGCTATGTTAAGGACTCAGATGTGAAGGCTGTCGTTATTTTACCAGAGTTACAGGCAGATGAAGAAGAAGGTGGGCTTGAGTTAGATTGGGATAAAATTTTGTAGTTAGTTTAATCTATGTTCTCGGCTGTTTCTTATCAAATCTGTGCGGGTCTCAAAACCCATGAGACCTGCCAAAACCTGTGAGACCTGCCAAAACCCCTACCCGTGTTGGTGGGTATGGGTTTGCTTGGGTAAGGGTCCGGGTGGCCCTGGAATACCCCAGGGTTACCTGTGACAATCCCTAGCAAGTACCAATTAGCTTATTACAGCAGTGGAGCAGGAAACAGAAACTACTGGTTTGGACTAGAAGAGAGAAAAAAAATGAAAAATCACAGAACACAAGAAAGCCTCACGAGCAACAAGGAAAGATCATATATATGGAGCTCATGGAGATTGAGCTATTGATTACAAGCCGAGCACAATCTTATCATATTAAAAAATAGATTATCAAACTGGATCCCATGATTGTAAGGCACAACCAGCTTTATAAGGCATCTTATAATGTGATCAGACTGCTTTATAAGCGAAAATCCTTATAAGGCACATTTGGAATTTCTGACATAGACAACATTTTTGCACTGTGTTGCACATCACATTGCCACCATTCACTCTGGTACAGTATTCCATCCAACCCTGATATTTCACTTTTCTGGGCCTTCATCGGCAGCTGTGATTCATGACAAAACCCATAGTCATTCTGTTCGCAAGGGTCTGTGATGCATGACATGAACAACTAGTCATAATACTACAGTACTCTAAAGCGCCACATAATAAAATATAAAATACCAGCTATGACACCTCCAACATGTCCCACTGTATCTGTTGTTCCACTCTTGCCAAAAGAAAGAGATATCAGTAATATATTTTAAATTCTTGGGAAAATATAAACAGACCTTATTGGATATTGTAGAGTAAAGATCATATGTGAAAAGCCCAGTCACTGCTAGCCAAGCAGGAACAGGAAGAATGCCATAAAGATGGAACTTCATGTTTGGTGCTACACATGCAAGAAGGGACACAACAGAATATATTGCACCTTTTGGATTCATTGCAGTCAGAAGATTTAAAGATGCCAATAAACTTCAAGGAATATTCATTACCACTGGCTCCATGAGAGGAGTAGTTTAATTTGCCTGCCCATTTTGAGTATGTCATACTAGCAAAGGAGGCAATCACACCACCTGGAAACATATATAGCATATACATATATGATATATCAGTTAGCTTGCCGATATAAACAGAATAAATGGAACTGCTGCAGACCTCCGAGGTAAAGAAAGACAAACTGCCGACTGCCAAGCATCTGAAGAACCGGCTGAGCCATGAAAAAGAAGGTGAAGCCATTGACGAGTATATGAGATAAATCTTTATGAGAGAAACACGCTGCAAGAGGCGTCCATCTGGATATATAGTCGCACTTGAATGGAACTCATCATACTGAAGTGATATTTGACACGCACATTCTGCCCGAGGTAAGGTTTTCCCAACTGGTTGTAAAGTTTCTTTGCATCCAGAGTATCGCCGACGGATCTCTCTCCTGTTTCTAAAGAAAGCAAAGCAGAGATCGATATGATGCTTAATAGCAAGGCTGTTTCAACCCCTACTCACATATTTTTGTGCTGCCATAAACCACATCACGAACACAAAAGAGTTGAGGCCGATTATCCCGTAGAATATGGCGTTCTGAGGAATTCTGTCCAAGAAACCGAGGAACCTGCGGTTCTGTTGAGGGGTTGGCGGTACATGATAGCGGATCGAAGAGCGCGAAGAGCTCGAAAACCAGCGGCGGAGGTTGATGACGGCAAATTTTTCTTTGAGATTTGATAGCTGGTTGACGCCTATGCAAGGACGGGGATGTGTCAAAGGACCAGCCAAGCGGGGTGTCCGTAGTTGTAGGAGCGGCGGGATGCCTCTCATATGCAAAGAATAACTTTGCTGCGTCTGAAACAGGTGAGGGATGATGCGCGGTCTGAAAGCGAATTGTAGGAGAGACGGCCGCATTGCTCTGTACAGTGGTGAGGTGGGTTTTGTCACCGATCGCTATTTATGCAGAGCAAGTGCGAAGTTGAGTCTTAGAAACACACAGTCATGCTTCGTATTCTTTCTCGTTGCAAATTACGACCTGCCGTGACCAAGATTCGCGTGGCTGCTTTTTCTTCAAGAAAACCGACTCCAATGAAGGTACATTATCCACCACTCTAGGACTGCTCTGTCTCACTCGCGTCGTGGTTCTTTTAGGTCGCGGTTGAAGGATGCTGCCACGGGGAACTTGACGCGATTTACGATCAGATACGACAGCTAGAAACGAGGAACAACTACAAAGTCGACGTTCTCTTGATCTGTGGTGACTTCCAAGCTGTCCGCAATCACCAGGACCTCCAATGCATGGCTGTTCCGAACAGATATAGGCGGTTGGAGGATTTCTACAAGTAGGTGCCTTTCTTTCCTGCCTCAGCTCCAATCCCAACATGATCCTTCTTTGATATCAGATACTACACGCGCGAGAAAACGGCTCCGATGCTGACGATTGTCATTGGTGGCAATCATGAGGCATCAAACTACATGTGGGAACTGTGCGTACCTTGTTGTAAGACAAATTCTCGTCCTGGATGTTTCACAGGTACCATGGAGGATGGCTAGCGCCCAATATCTACTTCCTAGGCCACGCGGGGAGTGTTCGACTCAATGGAGTTCGCATTGCGGGAGCTTCAGGGATATTCAAATCGCATGATTTCCAATTAGGTGCGCTGCTAGACTGTATTTTGAACTACTACATAGTCTGAAAGCCTTGTTCTAAGGCCACTATGAAAAACTTCCTTATGACTCAGGCGCCATGCGCAGTATCTATCATATTCGCGAATCCAGTGTCCGCAAATTGTCTCTCGTAAGTACTCTTCATCTTCATGCAAACAAGCTTCCTCGACTAAAGTCTATGATCCCTCAGCTTTCGTCGAACCGCATCTTCTTGTCTCACGACTGGCCCCAATCCATCGAACATCATGGCGATCTGGCCGATTTAATCAACCGAAAGCCTTTCTTTCGCCAGGATATAGAAACGGGAAGTTTAGGCTCTCCCCCACTGATGGGTCTTTTGCGGACGCTGAGACCGGAATGGTGGTTCGCGGCGCACATGCACACGCGGTTTGCAGCTACAGTCGTGCACGGAGGTCCGCCAAATCTCGAAACGACGCCCATTCAAAATCCGGACGAAATCCAGATCGAAGATGACGAGTTTGCGACCGAGTCATCCCCAAATCCTGTAAAGACTCCTGGTATTCCGACGCAACCCGCCGAGAGTGTGCCCAGAAATCCAGATGAAATTATGTTGGAGGACGAGGAGGAGGACGTTGATGTGCCCGCACCACCGCCGCCGCCTGCCTCCGAGACCAAGTTCCTTGCCCTCGATAAATGTTTGCCTCGACGTCAATTCCTTGAGGTAGGTCCACCCAATTCAAGATACTATCTCACATCGGGCATTGTGCTAATCTTGCCTACAGGTTATTGACCTACCTTTTACCCCCTTCGACTCGACGCAGACCCGAGAAGGAAAAAAGACGGGCAAAGACCGTACTAGGCCCCTCCTCTCTTTCGATCCCGAATGGTTAGCAATCACTCGCGCTTTCCATCCCTGGCTTTCGACCACCCGGCAACAACCTCCCTTCCCAGAAGAAGCAGAGGCTCGTGCCTTGGTCGCCAAAGAATTAGAATGGGTGAAAAAGAACATCAAAACGAACGAACAAGGAGAGATCCCCGTATCGGATCATCAGACCTTCGTCATGACTGCTCCTGGTCCAGGGAGCGAAGGCGCTGCCAAATTCCGACAGCGTAAGTTTGACAAATATCTGGAAAAAAATTTCGTCTTAAATGACACTCTTTATCAGCTCCGTGGTTTACCAACCCTCAAACAGAGGCGTTCTGTCGTATGTTAGATATACCAAATAAGATCAACCCTCCTCCAGCTGCAGTTGACTCCATTGCGCAGCCCCCCAGCACAGACGACTCCTCCGACGCCAGCAATAGGGCGTAGTTGGACAGACCATCCCTACGAATCGCCAATCCATACGTCATACTCATAATATGTAGCACTCTGTTTTCCCTGTTCACACACTATCCCACCACTTATTTTTACTGTACACAACTTATCATCCCACCACTTCAACCCCTAATGTATCCAGGCATTGCCGTATCAGTTCCTCAGACTCGTCAACATGGTTAAGCTGCAGTATTACATCAACAAAAAAAGCAGCAATGCATAATATATCAAATTAACCAGTATGAACCTATCCGTAAGCGAAACACCGAGATAAATGCCAAAAAGCTTATGGCATTCACGTCCGCAAGCAGTGAGACAATGTAGGGACCAACAGTAAGAAGAAAGTGCGAAGGGATATTAGCAACAAAAAGTAAGGGAGGAGCATGGGGGCATAACCTGCAACCCGCAAGAAGGAAAAAGGGCGGTGCGAAGAGGGGTAATAATCGTCAATCAAGGAACGACAGAAAGTTCCGGAGTAATGACGGACAGAGAAAACCATCAAGCAAGTTTAGATGGGCAGGTATGTAGCGATGGACAAGAGGTTGGTCGGGAAATGCGCATGAAAAGTTGGCAAAAAGCCAACATGTACAGTATACATTTTTTAAGACGCAGCACTGGGTCCTCCGGAAGCATCGCCACTTCGGTTGGCGTCTCCGTTGCTTCTGAAACCAGTACCTCTTGTCAGACCAGCAGCCGACAACCCTCGGGCAGCGTATCCTCCGCCCGGACCGCCACGACCGCGTCCGCGGCCTCCAAATCCACGGAACGGTGACTCTCCGCGAGATTCACGGTCGGTCGCTTGCTTAACATCAGGCGTTGTGTCCTTGAATGTCTATGAAAAAGGTCGTCAGTCGGCCGTGTACAGAGGCTACGAAAAGCAAGACATGCCTGCGCGTGTTTCTCCAGACCCGCCTTCATTGCCTCCTCATCGCCGAACTCAATATATGCTAGTCTTGGTTTGCTAGCGAAAGGATGCGGCAGGTTTACACGGGTGATCTAAAAAAAAGAGACGAAAGACGATGAGTTAAACGCGCATATAGCCTATAACCAAATCGAATACACGTACGCCATCCTTTGCCTCTCCAAAGAATTCTCTGATTTCAGACTCTATCACTTGCAGCTGGGGTGCCATCCGCATGAAGATCGTCCAAGGGTGTCTTGGCGGCTTGCCGGTCTTGGGCGTGCGCGCACCCGCGCTACCGCCCTCCACAGGCGACTTGACGTCCTCCACCTCGGCCTTCGCACCTGGATCAGGAGTGGCAGAAGTCGACGGCACCGCAGGCGTCGAGGACGAGGCAGGAATATCAGGTGTAGTCGTGCCATCGGCCTTCTCCGAGCGCTCCTTGTCCTTCTTGTCCTTCTTGTCCTTTTTCTTCGCCTTCTCCTTCTCTGCTTTCTCCGTGGAACCGTTGAACTTGGGTGCTGTTGGAACAGGGCTGTCTTTTCCTGTATCAGATGCTGCTGCGGGCGGCGGAGTCGACGCATTGGACTTGTTGATTAGATGAGGAGGAAGGGGCCTGTCGGGCACAGGGGTCGGGCCTTTAGTGGGAGGTTGGCTGTTGGAGACAGCGGCACTGCTGTTTTGCACGGCAGGAAGCGCGGATGTCGTCGAGTTAGGGGTAGGAGCGACGGTAGCAGAACGACGGTATGCGTAGTTGAAACCTGAAAAAAGACAGAATGAGTTGAAGACATACTAGAAGACTAATTGTTGGCGTACCTTGACTCTTTAGTTCAGCGCTGACTCTGCCCTCTTTCACGTCCAAGACCAAAGAACCATATGCGGCATCGCAAAGGTTCCAGTTCCAACAATTCTTCCAGGCGGGCTCTTCACCTGTTGCTGTGGCACCCGGACCAGAGGAAGGTTGAGTGGGAGGCAGCCTCTCGATCACACTCAAAGCCTTGTCGAGAAGAACGCGTTGGTTCTCGTCAATGACAGCATCCACCTGAGTCTTGACGCTCTCCCAGACTTTATCAAAGCCATCCTTGCCCAGGGCGAGCTTGTGACGGAAGCCCTCAAAGTCAGCCTGTACACTAAACTCGTTGTATGATGTGGCATATCTGAAATGAAGGCCCGCGGAGATTGTCAAATCAGCCTTGAGGACGAGGGCTAATTGGGCGATGATGCCCTCGCGACCCGGACTGGCGTGACTGACGAGGAGACGCGTCTCACTTTGGTCAAAGACTCGCTGGGCGGTGTCGACGAGTTCACCGATCTGGAGGGCGGTGGTCCACATGGTGCCTTGGCCACCAGCAATAGTAGCGCTTCCATCACCGTTGTCAAAGAGCTTGTGGGGTACAAGAGCACCACCTAGCCCAAGCAGGCGCAGCTTGACTCCGCCGACATCCAAACAGCGTGTGGTCGCTTCGTCGAGAATGTGGAGATTTTCAATCGAGTAGGTTCCTGTTCTGAATTTTTCGAGGACCAAGACGTCTTCGCATGCACCCCAGACGGTATAAACGGGAACTTGCAACTTGATTTGGCCGGCGAGGAGTAGGGGGAATTCTGACAGGAGTTCGATGTTGACGGTTGAACGAATGACTGCAGGTGGGTTTTCGGGCGCTAAAAGGTGTGTGCGCTGCGCGGAGGGTATGAGGGGCGAGTACATTGTGAGGTGGCGAAGAGTTCGGTCATTAATCCTTTCAAGACTGTTGGCTTCTGCAAGGGATATGTGAATACGTGGGTACACGGAAGGATAAAAGGACAGACATACCAAAGAAACCAAAGTCGCCGGTGTGGATTATTGCTTTTGCATTGACTTCGCGTGCGAGATCATTGAGACCTGAAAGACGACCACGAATGTCGGCGATGCATAGGATCCTTCCGTGAGTGGTGTCTAGTACTTTTGTCTGTGTGTTTACCTGGTGTACAGGGCGGGGGAGTGGGGAAACTGGGGGACGGGTGGAGGTGGAGGCGGGTCTGGAGGACATTGCTGAGTGCACACTTGTTCAAAACTCCTGAACCAAAACCAAAAAAAATAAGCATTTCGGCATTTTCCGTATATCACCACAGTCCACTCTCTCTCATCCGACCTTTATCCCCTCCTCTCCCTGGCGCAGCCATTACTCTCTAGAATGGCTGCAAAGCCAGCTCCGGCACATACTCACATTTCCGATAATCTTCTTGCTTCCTCCATTGTCTTGCCACCACACCCTTCGATATCCTATGCTCTCTTCAAACCATTACAATCCACTTCATCGCCACACGACTCTATCGAACAAGCTCGAAGATCAATAATCTCTCGAAATACCTCTTCATCCAACCTACTCGACCCCATATTCATCAGTGTCCACGTTGGCCCTCAATCTTTCATCTACTTGTTCAAGATTTCCCACCAGCTCGCCGCAGACAGCGAAGCGGAACTCCTTGCCAGTCTGCTTTTCGATGGGTTGGCAGGTATGTATTTTTGTATTCCCCCTTCTTCTGAACCATCTGCCCCGTCTGGACATCAGACCCCCTTGTTTTCCATTTTTGGGCATCACTAGACCATCCCAAGGCATTCCTATCTACTTGCTATATCCTATATCTCTCCATTTAAAATCCGTTTTCAAATCATTACTCACTTAAATTATATCCAGTCGCAGAACGTTCATCCTTTATCCCCCCTAGTACTTCCACGTAAGTGCAGCCAACAATGCCGTAATTTCCTCGGCGTCACTCATCCGTCTCCTTATAGCCTATTACCCAATATCGATAAACGGATTGTCTTCAGCCATTTCCTTGATGCCGTTCGTTCACGAATAATTGACGACATTGTCGCAGCATCTACGCAGTCGCAGGCACCTGCGATACGCCGGCAAGTTAAACGCTTCAAGAACGGTTTCCTTATGAGCCAAATGTCACCATCGTCAGACTGGGAATATAAGGCCATAACCAGGTACTTGTGCTATTCTTCACGATGTATATATAAATTATTAACCAATTATCCCAAGACCATTGATATATTGCCAGCTTCAACTCCATTTCTCGTACACCTCGGCAGGCGTGCCGTCTCACCTCATCGTGCATCCCATGCTCCTCCCAACACCTTTCTTGGATATCTCGTGTTCTCTACCTTTGCCTCCTGGTGCTCCAATTACTCTGCTACCCTATGGAACTCCAGCATATTTTCTTGCCAGTTATACTGGGCCTACAGCTGGACTGACCAAACAATTTCAGTCGTCCCTTCAAGGAATGGGCGTCGGACAATGGGAAAGCTCTGCCAAACGGGATACGAATACTTTCCCTGTAAATGACAACTCGGCCCAAAGTCCCACATTTATCATTGGATGGATCAAGGTAGAGAACAAGCAGGGCGAAGACAAGGGTATAACCATCATATACCCATCCAGGCTTTGTCTATTGTACATACCCTGTTCTACCTCTCGTGCGCCACTGGACTATATTCCCGAGCTACCGGCCCCTCTGCAGCCATCGCCACAGGTTCCGCCTGCTCTTCCTTCTGTATCATCACTGGCAAACATTTCTCAAGGCCCAGAAATAGCCCCCACGGCTTCGTATCCTCGTCGTCCATCTATATTTACATCACCGACCTCGGAATCCCTGCATTGCTTCCGTGCTCTTACTCTGTCGAAATCGAACGACCTGCGACAAGTAGCAACTGAAGTCGGCGGATACGTCGACGCAGTGGCTCGTGAACGTGAACGAGAGCGCGAAAGGCTCAAGAGGGAAAGAGAGAGCGGCACGAGCTCCTCTCCCAAGTTAGCGCGTACGACAGCGACAACTCCAGCGTCAGCGCCGACACCTATGTCAGTCGATACGACAGCCTCCACGTCGTCCGTCCCACCTCCACCTCCGCCTAATGCTAATGCTGGGCCGAGCAGTCACCCTCTCCTTCCGCCTCCCCAATTGCAGTCCTCATTGTCAATGCAGAATTTTTATCCTTCTCCTCCTCAAACCGTACCGCATACCGTTCCAGGCTCTGATGGCAGGACATCTCCAGTAATAGAAGCCGCGCCGGCTTTCCTAGTAACAGATACCCTGCCACCAGACACCCCCCGTCCCATGACCGAAGCTCAAGCAGCCCCAGATCTACCCGCCCCGCCAGTCTCCGGTACATCAACTGGCTCCTCGTATGACCCATACAGCATGGATTCGACATGGGCTCAATCCACTGACGCCTACCTCGGGATGGACATGGACATGGACTTCGGGATGGACGACATTGGGATGAACTTTGGCATGAACATGGGCTCGATGGCCAACGGCACCTCAACAGGTGGTGGCGCGTACGCTCCGAACCGGAACGGGATGGAGTTCGAGGACGCGTTCACAGACGACGACTTTAGCTTCTTCGATCGGCCTGCGCGGCCCGCCGTGCCCTCGTCGGCGGCAACGTCGTCGCATTTCCCGCACAGTCGCGTTTCCAGCGGGTCTGGAGCGAACATCCTCGCTTCGCATGGGTTATCGAGCGGGACAGGCATGTCGCCGCCCCATTTTGGCGACATCCTGTCAGGGCCAGGGCCGCCCCCGAACAGTAGTGCGCCACACAACTCGCAAATGTGGACGCCGGGCGGGTTCATGGACGGATTCACGCCGCGGTCAACAGTCGATCATAATGACTCTATCCCTCCAGACCTGCTGCCTTCCTCCCCAGGGCAAACACCGGAGAGCCACTCAGCGCCTGCCACGCCGAATGTCCACCTCGAATACGACCCCGCCGTCAGGCGGCCAAGCACGTCCTTCGGACAAGCGCCAAGTCGATTCGAACCCATTCCATTTTCTTCTTATCATCGAGAGGCAGACGGGAAATACGCAGTCGGCAAATTCGCCCTGCCCAGTCCTCCTGCAGAGGAGGAGCTGCCCGAGTCCGCCTTCATTTTCTGCCCGCATCGCCGAGCGGATTCAATGGCTGGCGGTTCAGGTACAACGCCATCACCGACCCGCGCATTGGCGTGGTGCGTAAGCTGATCGGCGTCAAGCGAAAGACGCCGTTCCAGCACCCAATGCGCGATCCACCGAAGAGCTCTCCGTGGATCAGCGCACATGAAGATTGGGAGAAACCCGAGTCGGAGCAGAAGGACGACGACGCGGACGCCAAGTCCGAGATCGAGTCCGACGAAGAGGAGGAAGAAGATGTCGACGAGACGGAGAGTCCGATGCTCTCAAGACCGGCCACGCCTCCGCCTTCGTACCTACCTCTGGGCCCAACCCTCGTGCACACACAATTCCAGCACTCACAGCTCCTACCCCTCAGCGTCCCACTCCGGCCCCCAGGCGCTGCTGTAGCTCCGATCAACCTCATCAACAACAACCCTCCTCCATCAGTGCCGACGCCTGTGTCGCCTGCAGCGACCATGGGTGCTGCAACGAGAAGTCCAAGTCGTTGGAGACCGCCGCGTTCGCTGTTGCTGCTGAAGTGGTCGAGAATCCGATCTGGGCAGAGACATGGCGTGCCAACACCGCAGGCACGAAGCCGACATCTTCCGTGTGGTCGACAGACTACAAAGCGGTCGCTCAGCTTTTGGAGGCGGTACCATCTCTAGAGGCGCCTCTTAGTGTGGCCTCTCTTTTTGAGCTGGGTAAGTCGGATATTTGCATGATTTCTGCGTGTTTATTGATCTCGTCTGGGACAGATACTTCAAACGGTCGCAAGCCCTTGCAGACCTTGGAAGCTCCAATGATATCCATCGGAAAAGGAGACGCAGTCATCCAGGTCCTGCCTACTGCTCTTCGTTTCTGGGAGAAACTCGGCCTCGATCCTAAAGGGGGCCGAAAGGACATTTCTGCATTTGTTCTTTCGAGGATGACGGAGAACAAAGACAGTCGCATGTCGAGAACTGGCTGGCCAATGTCAGTAATACTTATCAGGTGAGTTTCTTTTTGATGCAGATGTGTTTTTTGTCTGATCGCATTTTAAGGGAAAACACTTCGGTAACATGAAATGCGGAACGTCTGGAGTTTGTGTTAAGGATGGTCTTGTTCCTTTGCGATTCGATGCGTCATTCCGAAAGAGTTTAGGTAAATATCTCTCTAATTTCATTCATCTCAACTAAAGTGATTATCCGCAGCATCGTTCATTGCTAGTCTGGCGCCTCCTCAGCCGACACTTGTTGTCTTCCTGATTCTTCCTGTCACTGTGATGTCGCTCTCTTCTCCAGTCCTCCGACAGATTCTCTCTGTTGCGAAGAAGGTCCGTTCAAGCCAGCTATTTTTCCAGTTCATCCCAGAACACCACCTCTTCTGCGGTCCAGAAAAGTCGTCGGCGCACGACTCTGCCCTTAATCAGCTCTCGTTGTCCATCTACAACAGAATTCCAGTGCCTGTCGACCGACTCAAGTCGCGACACATCCGTCCCATCGACGATGACAAGGACGATACGCGGGGCTACTTCATGGACCCGTCGTTTACCCTTGCGCGGCCGTGGTACCACAAGGTCACGTATGTCCGTGCTGCGCATACATCATTGGACGTCTTGGATCGGTACACACTGCTGCACGTCGGGTACCATTTGACGGCGTGCGGTAAGTGGATAATCGCCGCCTGCGTCGACCAGCGAGGCGAGATGTACGAGCTGGGAGTGTGGCTCACACAGTCGCCTGGAGAGCATGAAGGCGAGGCTGAAATGTCCGATGAAGAGTATGCTGTGAAACGGGTCTGGGACTTTGCAATGGAGTTTGCAAAGAAGTCGAACGTGGAGTGGAGAGTGGTGTTTGCAAGATTTGGTGTGATGACCGAGAAGGAGTTGAACGGTAAGCCATCGTCCCGTCGTGTTACGTTGATCCATTCGCTGACATTCATTTTGTAGCATGGATGGCTCATCTCAATGCTAATGTCGTTTCTTCTCGAGAGCAGCCGCCGCTCCACCATACACTCATGTGTGTGTTGCCTGATGCATCGTGGTCATTCATTCCTTCGAAGCCAAGCTCGCCATCTTCTACCCAACGTCCGGGCCCTCCAGGTCGCTCGCCGTCTTCGTCGAAGCAACCATCCGTCTTTGTTGATGTTTCTGCGACCACTTATGCACTCTTCCCACGAACCACATACCTATCTCTATTCCTCCATCGCACAGTGACCTTGGATTATCGCTGTCATTCATACCAGAAGCAACAGCACCGCTGTCATCTCCTTCATCGCCACAACCTCATTCCAGCGCGACTCCTACCATCCTCCAGCCTTCTACTCAAACCATCACATCACCAGCGACATCTACAAACCCTCCCGACTGCTTATCCTCTAATCAGCTGCCCCACCCAATCACAATCCTACCACAATCCAGCTCGATCCTGATCCGCGTCCCGCACTCGTCCTCGTCCAGCTTTATCTCCATGACGCACATCCATCTCCTGCGCACGTTCCACTCTGCGTCGTACACGCACTCGCTGCAGGCTTCGTCGTCGTCGCAGGTGCCGGACAACCACCAGCTGCTGGTGGATGTGACGCGGAACTACCATGAGCTGGCGGTGCTTTCGAAGGTTAGGTGGAAGCTGGACGGCGCAGGCGGACGTAAGGGTCTGCCATTCCACCTGGCGGCGGTGGACGCGATGCGCATGGCGCTTGATAGAGACTGGGATCGGTTAGAGGGTGGGGTAGAATCATGACTAACTTTTTTTTTCCTTCTGTTGTGTTCGTTCGAACAATTGCATTCTGTTCCATCTTGCATACTATTCATATTTCTTTTGTAGGACAGGTATCTATGATGGTCTCTCTGTCGTTCTCTTTGCTACAACTCCCTGTCATGTTTTCATTGTGCATATCACATTTTCTCATATCATATCTCACATAGAACCCTGTTCATCGTTATTTGCATTGTATATTGTAGGCATACTATGTAATTTGTAGCATCATCACCCAGCTCGCTTTCTTACGTTCGTATATCCACGCAGGATCAAATTAAATAATTGCAATGTCCTCGGAACTTTCAAGAATTCTACTAGTATTACGCTGCAAAGCAGAACAAGCAATATAACTACGAACGCGACAGTGACACATCAATATGGCTGGCCTTTTACTGGTTCTTCTTCTCCAGGGCATTGAAAGTCTTGCCCACATCTGACCGCACTGGGTTCTGGATGCTCGCGAGCGCATTCAACCCTACAAGCAACACGGGGACCAGGACGAAGAAGGCGACCAGCAGCGCCGTGATCAAGCCAGGAGTCAGGAGCTGGTATTTCTTGAGGATACCGCCTGATGGCAGGGTGGTGTTGGCAGCGAAAGTCTGGGCAGGAGGTGGCGAAGAGAGGTCCAGGATCGGACGATCGGGTGTGTCGGGTGATTGGCGCTTCATGAATGAAGCGTGAAGAGGCGAACCGGTATACACCACGAGATGGTTCGGAAATACAGATGCAAGTGCTTTGAGCTCAGTTCCGAGCAGGGATGCTATAGGTGTGTATAGGAGTCTACATCAATTGCGGCTGCAAAAGCAGAGAACAGAGCTACGAACCGTGATTGGCCATGCATCCTTCCTGGTCTTTCCTGATTCCTCGAGGTCGGGCATGCCCAGACATACGACGTGTTTAGTATTATGCTTGAGACCGACGTCGCTATGTCCGGGTGAATATTGAAGAAGCCGAGAGCGGCATTTGGACGCGACTCCTTCAGCGAGCCAGGTGATATCGAGTTCCTGGTGAATGGGAAGGTAGGGATATTGACGTGCTGATGGAGAGGAAGTCAGACTGCGAGCAATATGAGTGTTTGGTGAGAGGGTGCGGAGGTCCGAGGCGTGAAGCTAGAAGTAAAATCGACATTAATTGGGCGCAGGCGCTTTGGGATGAGATACCACCCCAGGCTGCTCAATTATGATAACAGCATCATGGTTGCAGACTTCGTCCGCGTTGAGGATGTTCTCGAGGAAAGATGCAGAGTGGACTGCGCTGTCCAGCCGTGAGGGTAATGAGTCGAGAGTAGAGGAGCTAATTACAAGGCAAATTTGAGCAAAAGGAGACAAAAATGAGACCAAGTACCTAGAGGATGCCCATGCTACGACTGGGGCGGTATTCGAGTACGCGAAAACAACGTTGGCAATGGCAGCGACGACGAGGAGACGGGCAGCCATCGGGACTGAGGAAGAGTGACTGACTCTATGATGAGCGAACTGGTTTGTGTCAGTCACATGACCGGATGCTATTTAAAACACCCTATCTTGAAAGCGACCCCGCCCCCGGTTTCCTGCTCTTAAATTTGCAACCATGCTCTCCGTCGCAGCTCGCTCAGCAAAGGCTCTTCGCGTCCGCCCAATCGTCAGTGCATCAAGGTCTGTTAAACCTCCTCTTTTTTATATATCTCAGCCGTATCTAATCTTGTACTCCGCCTTGCACAGGACATTCACGTCTACCAGATGCAGACGAGAGGAAACTTCGCGACCAGCCTCGCTGAACGTATTCACTGATGAAGAGCAGATGCTGCGCGACGCGGGTTCGTCCTTTCTTCTCATTATCTAGCGTCTAATCTTATTCCATTTAATTTAGTCAAGCGGTTTGCATCGGACGTCGTGGCGCCTAAGGTCAGGGACATGGATGAGAACGAGTCTATGGACCCCTCTGTCATCCAAGGCCTTTTCGAGCAAGGCGTATGTTTTTTCGCGGTTTCACTGCTGGCCTACGGTCATATGCCTAACATATTCTCTTAGCTCATGGGTATCGAAACCAGCCCCGACCATGGAGGTTCCGGCTCTTCATTCACCTCGGCTATTATTGCCATCGAGGAACTTGCCAAGGTCGACCCCTCCGTCTCGGTTCTGTGCGATGTCCACAACACCCTCGTCAACACCGTCATCCGCAAGTACGCCACGGCAGAACAGCAGGAGAAGTGGTTGCCGCTCCTATCCGAGTCGAAGGTCAGTAAACCTCTCACATATCAAATTCCGGAAATTCTTACTTCCTCGTTCATATAGCTCGGTTCTTTCTGTCTATCAGAGACATCATCAGGCTCTGATGCGTTTGCTCTCAAGACGCGTGCCAAGAAAGATGGCAACAACTGGATCATCAATGGTTCCAAGATGTGGATCACCAACTCTTATGAAGCAGAGATTTTCCTCATCTTTGCCAACGTATGTCTCGTAAATACATACACAACCCACCCAAGTGAATTTAATCGTATGCATTGTAGATTGACCCCAGCAAAGGCTACAAGGGTATTACATGCTTCCTCGCCACGAAAGAGATGGGCATCAAAATCGCGAAGAAGGAGCAGAAGCTTGGTATTCGTGCTTCGTCAACGTGCACACTTGACTTTGACGACCTTAAAATTCCTGAGGAGAATATCATTGGCGGCGAAGGCAAGGGCTACAAAGTATGTTTCAACCTCTTCCTGGCATCAGTATTAGCCTGACACCTTTCTTGTATCTTAGATCGCCATTGAAATTCTCAACGAAGGTAGACCATTGCAGACTACCCCAATCTTTATCTCCGGCTAACGTAACCCCACCCCCACAGGCAGGATAGGAATCGCTGCCCAGATGCTGGGTCTCGCCCAAGGTGCCTTCGACAAATCCGTGCCTTACACCTACCAGCGGCAGCAATTTGGCCAGCCTATCGGCACCTTCCAGGGCATGGCCTTCCAGATCGCCCAAGCTGCCATCGAGATCGAGACCGCGCGTCTGCTGACCTACAACGCCGCTCGACTCAAGGAGGAGGGACACTCATTCACCAAGGAGGCCGCCATGGCCAAGTACTGGAGCAGTGTCGTCGCACAAAAGGTCGCCGGCTCGGCGATTGAGTGGGCTGGTGGTGTTGGGTTCACAAGGGAGACCGGTATCGAGAAGTACTGGAGAGATTCGAAGATTGTTCGTGCTTTTCGTTTCCTTCTGGAATATTATGCTAAATGTTTCTGTGCGATTCACAGGGCGCGATTTATGAGGGCACTTCGAACATCCAACTGCAGACCATTGCCAAGTTCATCCAAAAGGAATACTCATAGTCAACTACATATTGTCTGTCTCTCAAGGTATAATAACATATGGAATAGCTAGGCTAGTACCATGACATTTATTTGATAACAGAACATGTAATTTGTATTGGGGCATCCATCTAGGCAATAATAAATTGCTGCAAACGTTGAGGTCACCAACTTTTTTCATTAGGGACAGTCAAAGTTAGCGATTCTGACACAACTACAAACATGATTATGATAGGGATTCTGGTCTGAATTTTGACCCGGGATTCTACCCAAACCACAGAATCGAGGACCCCAGAATCCGATTCATGTTTCACGAATCTCCTCCGGATCGTGAAATGATTCTGTGATTCCGAAAATCACGACCTATAATTCCCTATTGGGAATCACACATCTTTGCAAGGCTTGAAACAGACTAGTGTATTACTTATACAGATGAGTAGTGAACTGTTTTCTATACTCGAGTAACAACGAGAAACGAAGAAATGCAAGCCGTCGAAGCAGCGTCCAAATATATATGTTCTGATACTACGAAGTCCGCATGAACATTAATACTCCCTCGTATACAGCCCAACCGATGGCAGAACTCAATACTTTACGGGATATTCGTAGGGAGGCGCCGTCGAAGAACCCTGCAACTCCGCGTTGCTGGGAGATAGAACACATGTTTAGAAAACTAGGTGCCTATAAAGACAAAGACACCACTCACTTTCCAAACCGTGCTAATCGTCCTGAAGAAACCGTGATATCGTTCTTCAGAGCGAACTTGCACCTTAGTCTGCATGTGTTGTGAGGGTTCAGCCAACCGAAAATGAGAATGAGAAAGTTCAAAGAGAGGAAGTGATAACGGACGGACCTTGATGACATCAAAAGGATGGGTGGCCAGCGTTGCAATGGCTCCTGCGGATGCAGCAGACACACCGTGAATCAGGGCCGCTTCGCTGCCAGACGTCGCTGGAATTAGATATGCTTCGAGAAGAATTAATATGTTGTCAATACCACTGCGATGAATGGGAGAAGGATACACTGCTCACATGCTTCACGCTTGATGCCCTCGTAAAAGACAACAAACAACCCAGCATACGGTGCGTCGCGCAGAGACGATGCCAGAAACCCACGCAGTAGCTCCGACGGACCCTGGCGTGTAATGGAGATGAGGGCCCCAGATAAACTTTCATAGGCATAGATATTGCTCTACCAAAAGAAAACACGGCCATCAATCAAACGGAGACAATGCACAATATAATGAGGAAGAACCCACTTCGAAGCGTGCTTTGAGCACAGAGAACGGATTCAAGAGGAATCCAACTGCAACCCTCGTCGTCGCGCCTGCCAGAAGGTTGCCCTGGCTGGTGAGACTCGGAAGGACGGACCCATTCTTGTCCGACAACTCTCCGCTGGGGTATTTCTTGACACGGGCAAAATACGGCGATCGAGCCATGAAGGTGCGCAGTTGCGTGAGACTGGTCATGTACATGGCGACTCCTGGAACATTTCTTGTTTGCGGATAGTGAGTGGGTATAATGGATGACTATCAAGAACTGCTTACCGGACCAAGGACGGCATGGTTCCCCTCCAAAGGCCTTTCAGGCCATGCTGGGCGATCACATCCCGAGTCGTGCCCAAAATGACGGACGAGCGGGAGCTGTGAAGTGGAAAATTTCAGCTTTCTAGCCATGGAAAGGTTTACTTATCGCACTTTGGTACTTTCACGGATCCATCCCCTTGCTGGAGACGCGTCTTGAGGAGGTCAACTATTACATATCTCGATGAGAACGTTATTTGCGTTCAAGGATGCGTGTGAGACGCACAGGGTTGTAGGCAGACCGTGGTCGCGAAGCCTGACAACGCGCCTGAAAAAAAAAAGCCGTTCAAAGTGAACTTTGAGGAGAAAGAAAAAGGAAGGTACCTGAGAGCAGTTGCTGCCCAACATTGCTCATAAGATATTCCGGTGACTAGGAAAAACAGCTTGTTCGCGAAAGATTGACAACCGAACTTGAAAGTTTTTGGTACAGTTATATTGCAGAGCAGTTGGATTGGGCGACGTATGTACACCCTTGTTGAAGAAAAGAAAGACGAATTGCTGGGCAAGACCGAGTACGACTCGGAGGAAGAAGAGAGGCTATGATGACATGGGCCTGAATTCAAGAACGTGACCGCAAACTGTCCGTGACCACATCTTGCTCTTGACCACAACAATGGCTGCAATTCCACCACAAGCCCGCTCAAAAACTCTTCGCGCATGTCTACTTTGCTCAATAATCCAAGCCCCCATCGATTTCAGGAAAAACGGTTGCCCAAACTGCGAAGAAATCTTGCAGGTTTGTGCAAACTTGCACCCCAAATATTTTATGTATTAACATTCGGGGCATTTCAATAGATGAAAGGCTCGACTGACCGTATTCAATCCTGCACGACAACCCAATTTGATGGTGTGATTTCTGTTATCGATCCGGACAGCAGCTGGGTAGCGCGTTGGCAACGTACAGGTCTGTTTTTTCTGCTTTTCTCGCCCAAAGAATAGATCCTGACACGCCATTTCGAACTTCAGCAAAGTACGTGCGAGGAATGTATGCCGTTCGTGTAACTGGAAGAATACCCGAAGACGTCGAAATGGAACTGGAACGAAGGAATATCAAGTACCGCCCAAGAGATCAAACTGACCAGGATTAACATCCTACGACCAACCTCGATCATAGAGTCTTCGTGCCAAATGACTCAGTCCGACTCCAGCGCTTTGTGAATATTCATTGGATTCTTGCCATCAATTATAGGAACTCATCCCAAGACACGAGAGGGGGCGGCTGCTGATTACATTTTGGATAACGCCATGCATCCTGACCATGCCATTCGACCATCTACGGTATACTGCAGTCTTATCTTAACCAACATCGAGATGCTCAGAATCTCTATATCCCCATAATAGATATATTCATAGTGTAGCATAATTACTTAGTATGGCTCCAATCCAAGGAGTCCTTGACAAGCTCCTTCAACGTCGACAATCTGGAGACAAAATCAGTACCAAGACCTCGAATAAGTAACTTTCTTTACCTCCTTGGGAGCCGAGACGGAAAGTACAACAGGATGTTCATCCCCAATGAGAACTTCGTCCTTTTGGGTTCCACTCAATCAATGAATACATGCGAAGATGATGAATTGTTTACTAACCTCGATCCTGATGCCAATATTGTGATAATGTTTCGGGAAGTTGGCGGTTGGAGGAACGTAGATGCCTATAGGTTATGTCAAATTTAAATCATAGGAACATCCGGTACAGAGCAAAGACCTACCAGGTTCAATAGTAATAACCATTCCTTCTTGCAATCTACAAGCCGAACGACGAGGTTAATCAATATCCGAGATAACAATCGAGGCGACATACGGTGCAGATCGATCCATATGAGCAGATTCATGCAAATCTACAAGAAAGTAAGAAGTTCAGCCACGTAGCTAGCATAAACACAAAAAATGATACGCACCAACTCCGATGGGATGACTCAAATAATGCGGGTAGAGCACTCTTTCCAGATCACCCTCAGTCCAAAGGTTAAATCCAATCTGGTTCAACTCTTGCTTCAGAAGCGTACACGACTTCCTATGCAGCTCTTGCAACGAGTATCCAGCCTCTGCAGAACACAACTTGACCAACTCCTTCTGTGCGGAAAGAACTGCGCTATAAAGGTCGCGTTGAGGAGGAGAGAAGGTACCGCATGCGGGGTATGTACGGGCTGTGGTGCAAGGTCATTACGAGAAAATACTGGCGAGGAAAGGCACAATCTCACTAATATCTGAGGCATATCCACTATTCCAAGACAATTAGCGGCAGATAAAGAGCGGTAAGTGTTATGCACATACTTATATTCGCACCCAGCGTCCATCAGAACGAGCTCATCCGGGGTAATTATGTGATTATTAGCGGTATAATGCAAAATTAGGGAGTTGGGTCTATCAGCCAATAAGCTCAATATAAATCCGTCGCGAAAAAAAGAAGACTGACCCTGAAGCTACCACTGGGACATAAGCAAGTCGTTGAGCACCGCCAAGGGAACAGAGGTATTCAAAATGAGCAGCAACAGCCGCTTCTGTCTGACCCGGTTGCGTGAATCGCATCGTCTAAAACGATCCTTACTGAGTACAGAATTTAGAGATTCGACGGGATATATGAAGTACCTTGGCATGCGCTCGACCGCTTATGTCCGCTGCCTCACGCATAACCGCTTGCTCCGCCTTGCTTTTGATAGCGCGTAGTTTGCCTAGCTGTGGTGCCAGAGGTCTTCGTATAGAGTTCGAGATGCTATCAATGAGTTCATCGTTCTCCAAGGCTGAAGGATTTGTGAGATATGTCAGGAACGACTTTGGTTTCTTCCGTGTCGGTTTTGAAGTTGGAAGGTCGACATATACATGAGAGGAGTGAGGCAGGATGGATTTTACGTGCGAGCTCAAAGTGTTTATTGACAGAGTATTGTCGGCTTGGAATATCTCTTTGGCTGCAGATAGGCTGGTGCTATAAGGTCGCAAACGAGGTCAGTGCACGAGTTCAAAGCAACTGTCGAGATATATGTACATACCTAGGCCCATCCCATTTTTCTTTGGCAAGGTCTTTACCCGAACAAAAAAGAGTCATCTTGTACCCTCTCGGAGAAGAGTTCTTTTCTAGTTACAAGACTTCAATAATTGTTATGGGCAGTGGGCGCTAATAGACGCACCGAGAATGACTGCAGAATTAGGTTCCTCAAAACCGGTAAGGTACCAAAAGTCAGACGCTTGTCGGTACTTGTAGCTGTACATCCATAAGCTGTCCGCCTTGATACCTACTTGGAGGAAGGAGGTTGCTTACAAGATATCTACCCGCACCATATAATTAGGCAAAACGAGTTCCAAAAATTTGACAAACAGACGTACTTGCAGACATGTATTTCACTGAGGCAGCCACAGAGATGACAACGCTCTTCTCTGGCAGCAATTCCATAAGCCTCCGGCGTCTTTGTTCATAATCCGAAGCCGGTATTCCAGGGGTGAGGTCATTCTGCTGGACTTTGCTCAAACGATAAAGAAGCAGTCATGCTGATGGGATAAAAGAACATACCCAGGTGAGGGTGTGATAAAAGTGTGGGTTGACCGTATTCCGAGGGCTTTGTAACTATACTTCTGGTAGAAAAGCGCGTTCCTGCGCGTCGGAATGAATTGAACATGGAGGAGGCATGACAGGAGCAGAAATTTAGACCCTAACCCGCCATCATCCTAAGCCCTAACCCTAGCTTACACCACCGAGTTACTGAATGAATTTTTGGTGAGTTCTCTCTCTTTTTCTCTTTTTGAATTCTTTTTCTTACTTTAAACATGGTCAAACACCCAACCTATTCAATTTCCAGGGAAAACCTTACTGAAACGTGCAGTTGTCTCCGAGTCTCCAGGTCTCTCCTCCAGAGACCAAAGAGGTCCGTCTGCAACCAGTCCTAGCTCTTGTCAGGGCCAATACTCGTATTCCACACCTAGTCTGGAGCGGAGATGCTCTGGCTGGCTACTAAAACACAAACTATCGTTGGACGAACTCTACGACTTAGAAAACGCGTACGATGAATGGCATATTCCTGTTAATTTAAAACCTTGCCGGCTACGATCAAGAAAATGGCTGACACTTCCTCAAAAATCGTTAAATGGTAGGGTGCTACCTAGGAGGAAGGAGGGCAAACTGTCCTATTGTTATCAACTTGTTCAATTAATCAAGACAATTCAAATTCCAATGATGAAATTACTACAAGCAGAAATGGGAGTTGTGTATGCCATGCAATGCAACGGCCTTCACCTCAAGTATTTCGTCAACTAAACAGCACATCGATATTCTAACAGCGAGTAACTCGGAAAGAAAGAAAAGACTGGAAAGTCTCGCATACCGAATTCCCATTAAAGACTGTTGTAACTTCAGAGCATGCAGAGTCAACGAAGAGCTCGGTGAATCCGGGGCTTGTGCACCCGACGAGAGCGAGAGAGCCCCACGTGAGGCCGGTTCCGAAGGCAGGGGCAACACAACCACTACCACCTGCACTGAGGTTGAATGCCGTAACCTGGAAAGTGGGCTGAACAGAGCCATCCAAGGCACATTCCTGGCCGAGATATAGTGTGGCAGTGTAGGCGGCGGAGAGTGCGATATGGGCCGTCACTATGGAAATAATTGGTAGCGCAAAGAACTTCATCACTAAATTTCGAAAACATTAGAGGGATACTTAGTTCAGTCTTCTCAGAAATGAAAATAGTAGCTGCCTGTAGGTAGTAGGTACTAACCGGAAATGACCCTTAAAAGGGACTGTCGACTCGATCAAAGAGCTCCAATTTACGATTGGGACTGGAAACAAACTCAGATCAGCATGAACTCGAATTCAACGAGCACACAGAAAATCACCGTGTAATTCTGTTAAGAGCCGAATCCTGAAAGGCTCCTGTCGTTCTGAGGCCCTTTTTATATCTTGTTGAGATCTCTGATCGCACCGTGAACCAACGGTCACGTCTCCCCCTTTGTATCTTTCTTTATTTCTCTTTCTCTTTATGCGAGTAGTTACAAACGGTCTTTATCATACATTACAGTATATATACGTAGCAGTAATTACACGGCACCTCAGTCAATGTATTGGTGACTGAGGTGAGCCACTTTCTATCTTCTCCCCTTAAATATCTTAATTAACTGTACCGTAGTTTATTGTCACATTATCTAGGTACAGATCTTTCTAAATAAAGTCAATGTATTGGTGACTGAGTTTATTGTCACATTATCTAGGGTCTAGATTTCTACAGGTTATGGGCCTATATTGATCTCGACAAACCCTACAATCTTATCTTATCACGCGAAGCCGTCCACTTCGCTCCCCATACTGTCAAAAAACTCGTCCTTTGTCTTTTCTCTGACAACCCCTACCTCACGAATTTTTAAAAACACTGTCAACGCCTATTTTCTCTAATGGCTCCAAACCCAACCACCATATTATCTACTGACGCTAGTCGTCCCTCCGTCCCCCTAATCGCGACTACCCCTTTCACGGGCGCTCCCCTCGACAAAGACAAAGGAAACTGGAAAGAATGGCGGAATCTTATGTATGCCACCCTCGCATTAAACGGGCTCTGGAATTATACAAAGGATACCGCTGCCGCCTCTACACCGGACGCTGCCACTGAACCGCGCGCTCATGCAAACTGGACCGAAAATGATCAGCGCGTCTGCGCTTTTATTTTTGGTGCCATCTCTGTCACTGAACGCAACGCTATCACGCCGCTTGAGTCTGGCGCGGCAACATACTGGAAACTCCTCGAGACACGCCATAAAAGCGACGGACCGATTGCGCAGGTCTACCTCATCAAAGAAACGCTTGGGATAGTTATCTCCAGCGCGGACTCGTACCCAAAGACTGTCTCCAAGCTATTTGAGATGCTTGACCGCGCGTGGGCTATGGGGGATATCAACATCGACCTGTTCAAAAGTATCATAACCGTCAACGCGTTCCAAAACTTCCAAGACATCCAATTCGCACTACTGGACCGCATGAAACAGGCTACAGTATCATCCCCCTTTACTCCTGCTGATATCCTTCAATTTGCTGAAGACCGTCAGCGCGTTATAGACGCCAACAAGTCCGCATCGGTACCTCCCACCTCGATCGCGCTTGCTGCTCAGTCTAAGGCCAAAAGCAACAGCAACGCATGTACAAATTGCCATCGGCCGCATCACTCGGCAAAATACTGCATTAGCGAAGGTGGAGGAATGGCAGGAAAAACTTTGGAGGAGTCAAAAGCCGCCAGGCTTAAGGATCGGGAGAACGGAAAGGGTAAAGAGGCTTCAACCAAATCCCCTATCGCTATCCCCTTCACAGACAAGGATGGCCGAGCGTTTATTGCGCATGTCAGCGCAGACACCGTATTTACCCCGGCGCCTGCACCGGCGCCTATCACCCCCGCGCCAAAATTCTTGTTCTCCAACGCTGGGCTACCTTCTATAACTCCCACTGAAATCGACCCTGATACCTTCGACTACGAAACCGCCGGTTTTAAATACATGTCGGCGAAGGTTCTTGAAACCGATCTCTCTCTTAGGGACTGGTCCTCCACGGATGGATCTTTTCGTTGCAGCCTCGACTGGAAGGACTACACGCGAAGCATCGACGAGAATGAACTCACTTTCACCGCCCTCAACCAGAAGGCGCGCACCACTGTCTCAACAGATAAATACCCATTCTATGTCGACTCAGGCGCCAGTACCCATCTAACCCCAGACCGCGAGGATTTCATATCTCTGCGTCCAATCCCTTCTCGCTCTATTCAGGGTGTAGGGGGATCGTCTATTAATGCCGTCGCCATCGGAGACGTCAAACTCCGCATCGCCAAAGGCAAAACCCTCGTCCTGAGAGATGTACTCTATGTCCCCAACGCAACTGTTCGCCTCATATCCGTCGGTTCCATCACACATGATTCCAACGCCATCGCCCACTTCGACGACAGCTCCTGTTGGCTCACCGACAAATCCACGGGCGCTCTACTCGCCCGCGGGTCCTTCATGATACCTACTCGTCTATACTCCATCAATCTAGACTCATCTGCCGCCGAGCATGTCTTTTCGGTCACCATTCCGCCGACCTTGGAGACCTGGCACCGCCGTTTGGCGCATGCCAACTACCAAGTAGTCCACGATATGGCCCGCTTAGGCTCTGCAAAAGGTATGCCCTCCTCCTTTCCTTCGAAGCCTTCAAAATGTGACTCCTGTGTTCTGGGTAAACAGACACGGACTCCCGTTCCAAAGAAGCGTGAGGAAGGGGAAGGGCATAGAGCAACGAGGAGATTGGGAATAGTATGGATAGATTTATCAGGACCCGTAGCTGTCGAATCTCGAACCGGCAATAAATATGTTATGAACCTTGTCGATGATTACACGAACTATCCGTGGACCATCCCTCTGGCAAAGAAATCTGACGCGTTCGAAGAACTCAAAGCATGGCAAACGGCACGCGAACTCGAAACTGGCCTGAAAGTCGGACTATATCGCGTGGATGGAGGAGAACTCAAATCTGACAAAATGGAAGAATGGCTCAGGGAACACGGCACGCGACAGGAATTCACCGCACCATATACATCCGCGCACATTGGCCGTGTCGAGCGCATGCATCGAACGCTTATGGGCAAACAGCGTTCCATGCGCGCCTACTCAAAGCTACCTCCATTCCTGTGGGACGAACTGTACCTTACGGCATCCCATATCCACGCGAAAACCATCACTCGCTCACTTAACAACAAATCCCCCTTCGAATTATGGTACGGACGGAAACCCGACCTTTCCTACCTACGCGAAATCGGTTGTCGCGCATTCGTACTCATCCAGAACGTTCACAACCCAAAGATATGGGAGCGATCAGTGGAAATGGTCCTTATCGGCTACGACACAAACGCGAAAACCTACCGATGCTACAACCGAACTACAAAGAAAGTCTATAGTTCCTACCACATACGCTTCATCGAAAGCCATGAAGACGATTATCACCGAAAACCCACAACAATTCCCCATGCCGAACCATCCACCATCAACGACATTGCACAGAGCGCTACCAACAATCCGATATACTATGACGATACCGAAGAGGAGGAGTTCCTCCCAGCGGATCTCCAAGCGCCGATCCCCGATCATGATCAAGCGGAACCCAATCCAGCTGACCCTGATCTTCCACGTCGATCATCCCGAGTCCCTAAACCGATCATTCCGGCGGATCACGACACCGGATCAACTCCTCAGACGCGCCTTGAGAAAGCCGTCCAGGAATCAAAGGACGCGGCTGCTCGAAAGAAGACAGCCCGGACGGAGAAACGGAAAACGCTCGAGGACATACGACAAGAGGAGATACGCAATGATCCCAAGGTGGTGGAACAAGCCGCGATGGACGAACTATGCGACCAATTCCGAGCCATGAACACAGGCCAGCAGGACGAACAAATCAACATAATCCTAGCTGCCATTGCCAAAAACTCTAATATCGACCCACGCGAACTCCAGTTTGAAGACGAACCTAAAACATGGAAAGAAGCTCAAGCCTCAGTCGACGCTGCAAAGTGGGAGGCCGGTTATCGCGAAGAATTGAAGTCGCTTAAGGAGATGGGCGTCTACAAACTTGTACCCCGCGAATCGGTACCGGCAACCCACAAAATTCGGAAAGGACGCCCAGTATTTAAAGCCAAACGCGACGAAAATGGGAATATAGTTCGTCACAAGGTACGCCTGGTCTTTAAAGGTTTTGAACAAATCTATGGCAAGGACTACACTAGTACAACCTCACCTACTGCGCGCATGGAATCTTGGCGTATTCTGCTTCACATAGCAGCTACCTTAGGATGGGACACCCAACAGATCGACGTAAAAACCGCTTTCCTATATGGACTACTGCCGGATAAAGAGGTTCAATTCATGGATCAACCGCAGGGATTCGAGGAGGAAGGTAAAGAGACGTGGGTATGGATGCTACAGAGGGGATTATATGGCATGAAGCAAAGCGGCCGCATCTGGAACAAGACGCTCAACGACGCCATGATATCCTGGGGTTTTACTCGCCTTTCTAGCGAATCATGCATCTACTATAGGAAAACTGACACAGGTATAACCATTGCAGCCGTACATGTCGACGACTTTCTTTCGATTGCCAGCAGCGCCGAAGAGAACCAACGCTTCAAGGAGCAAATGAAGTCAATCTGGACGATCTCCGACCTAGGCGAAGTAAAATTCTGTGTCGGCATCGCCATCTCGCGCAACAAAGAAAACCGTACCGTTCATCTATCCCAAACCGCCCTCATTGACAAAGTAATTAACCTTTTTGGCCAAATAGACGCCCACCCTGCCAGCACTCCTATGGACCCTGGTCTCAAGCTCAGACGACCGGACCGATCTTCCTTTACACCCGAAGATAAGGAACGCCTAGACAAACTTCCTTACTGCTCACTTGTGGGATGCCTCATTTATCTTACTGTCGGCACTCGCCCGGATATCGCTTACCCAGTCCAACAACTTTCGCAATTCCTTGACTGTTATACCTACGCGCATTGGAATGCTGCCATTCGCGTTGTACGTTACCTCAAAGGCACTCGGGAACTTAAACTATGCCTTGGCGGCGCTTCACCAATAAATCTGTTGGGCTTTAGCGACTCAGACTGGGCCAATTGCCTCGACACCAGACGCAGCGTCGGAGGCTACGGGTTCTCCCTAGGCTCCGGACTCATTTCATGGACGGCAAAGAAACAAAAAACAGTAGCTACTTCTTCATGTGAGGCGGAATACACGGCAGCTTTCGAGGCGTCCAAGGAGGCGATATGGTTACGCACTCTCTTGTCCGAAATTGACCTCTCCCCACCATCGGCAACAACTCTACTTTGCGACAATAACGCCGCTATTACTCTCTCCGAGGATCCATCACAACACGGGCGCTCTAAACACTTCGACATCCGCCACCACTTCCTCCGTGAGCGAGTTCAAGCATCAGAAATACGCACCGCCTACATAAATACAAAAGACAACATCGCCGACATTTTTACTAAAGCGCTTCCCCCTCAACAATTCCTTCGCCTTCGTACTTTCATCGGACTCCAATAAATATGACACTCCAGATTCCATGCGAGGAGGAGAACTTCTAGTTCACGGTGAGGAGGAGTGTTGAGATCTCTGATCGCACCGTGAACCAACGGTCACGTCTCCCCCTTTGTATCTTTCTTTATTTCTCTTTCTCTTTATGCGAGTAGTTACAAACGGTCTTTATCATACATTACAGTATATATACGTAGCAGTAATTACACGGCACCTCAGTCAATGTATTGGTGACTGAGGTGAGCCACTTTCTATCTTCTCCCCTTAAATATCTTAATTAACTGTACCGTAGTTTATTGTCACATTATCTAGGTACAGATCTTTCTAAATAAAGTCAATGTATTGGTGACTGAGTTTATTGTCACATTATCTAGGGTCTAGATTTCTACATATCTTTCAGAAAATTGTTTTTTTTCCAACTTTCAAATTAATGTCATACAGCCTGGACACAAATGCCAGCCAATTGGTCTCGAAGTTTTGACACCCATGGGACTTGTTTCAAGGACCCGTACCCTTGGAAATATATAAGCAATCGGAAGAACCACCCATGGGATTTATTTCAAGGAGTCCTACCTTGGAAATATGTTTATTATAGAAGCAATCGGAAGAACCACCATCCATGGGATTTGTTTCAAGGAGTCATACCTTGGAAATATGTTTATTATAGAAGCAATCTTGAGAACAATCACCAATCCCAGGGCATGTGGTGATAGGTAGGCCAAGGGCAGAGGATTGGGTGATGTAGAGGAGCATAGTCTTCTTGGCCATTCTACTCTTTTACCATTCTGATGAAAGTATGCGAGCTGCTAACGCTTTCAGCAAATAATCTCATCTTTGACAGGAGTTTTCAGAACAAGACTCCGTCTCAGGATTGAAATCGGGGTATAACTATGGCACAGACTCATAGAAGGATAATGGCGATGGTTTAAGTGTATGACATGACAAGCAACATCCATGTAATTTTTGATTTATTTTTAGTCAAGATAAATTTACTGATGACCCTCAATCTACAACCTCGCATCGCGGGGCATCTTTTTCAGAGCCTGGCGGACTCCCAGGTCTGCCAGGACATCTTCGGCTCCAGCAAGGACTAAAAAAAAGGAAAGGGTGATCAGCGGACAATCCTTTTGAAATCCTATGCACGAATACTCACTAGCATCGAAACCAGACGTTCGGTGATACTGAAAAAGCAGGTGAGCAGATTGAGCGGGACCACGGCGTATACGAGGGCGAAAAAATAGCAAACTCACGTTCTCGATGAATTTACCCATACCAGTCACTGTGATAGCGCGCCCACCGAAGATCTGGGTGGCATCTATGATTCGAAGGGGTGAAGGTTAGAGAAACATCGCTGGCAGCCCGAGAGGTGCTCATACCTTCTGCAGTTTCACGGCCCGAGCGAGATATGAATCTGTTACAAAAATGAAGAAAGGAAAGGTGGCTTCTCTCGGCTACAATTCAGAAATGGGAGAGAAAGGACGCACTGTTTGAGGAGACCAATAGGACCGGCCAGTTTATCAGACTGCTCCTTGTAGCTCATCTGATTGATGTGATGTGAGTTAATTTTACGGACGGAGGAGCAACATTTATCCAGCATACCTTGTTCATTTGATGGGTAATGTTCTCAAACCAATTCTGGCACGCTTCCACACGGGATATCATGTTTGCAAGCTTCGCTCTGATAACAGGCTGTGCCGTCAAAGGCTTTCCAAAGACGATGCGCTGAGTCGACCACCTAATTGAAAAAAAAATGTTAGGCGGTGACTGCATCGAGTTTTAGTCTGATACTCACTTCAAGGACTCTTCGACCACCAGTCGTTGCGCCGAGAGGGAAGTCGCAGAGACCATCCACCGCTCGTGGTTGAAATTGGACAGAATGACTGACATGCCCGCACCAACCTGACCTAAAGTATTGGAAACGGGAACTCGTACCTACACCAAGAATATTTATCAGAATAGACTGTACAGACACGGACATAATGATGACATATACTTTATCGAATGTCACGAAAGCTGTGCCGGCGACTGAAGAATATGCAGTCTTGATGGGCTTGGTGGAAACTCCTGGGCCCCTCTCAATAAGGATCACAGTGAATCCGGTCTAGAAAACAGTGAGTAAACACCGTACACAAATGGTCGAAATGACTGACCTCTGTCTTGCAACCGGTGGTGAAGTAGTCTGCAAATGTTCCGTTCGTAATCCACCTGGAACATAGATCCCCTCAACATTTGATAATGACGACCAATGAACAACGTACTTCTTGGTTCCAGTAATAACCCAGTAGTCTCCATCTCGCACGGCAGTTGTCTGCAAACCACCGACATCACTACCAGCGAATGCCTCGCTGATGGCAAGAGCGACGTATTTTTTCCCAGCCAAAGCCTGGCAAGTCGGAAGCGCATCACGTTAGAAATAAAGAAGCAGGGAACGAGTTAAAATTCAGAATTTACGTACATCGGGCACGACCTTTTCATAAAGCTCGGGGGTGCCATAATTCAACACAGGGGGCAAACCGATGACCAAACCAGCAAGCAGACCATCGACAACAGCTCTGCTGCTGACGCGGGCAAGCTCGGCATGGATGATAGCCTAAATCACAAGTGAGTTCACGACATCACAGTGGTCTAGTTTGCTGAGACTCTCACTTCGTGGAAGTAATCAAACTCTTCAGATTTCACGATACCACCCATAAGGGTGCGGCCCTTGAGGTGCCTTCCGGGTCCGAGACGCATAGCGATGATGTTCGTCTGGCTAAATCACGATGAGTACTTGGCAAAATAGTGAAGTAGAACAACATACGCCATCTTGTCCACAACCTCCTGAGAGATTTTCTTGCCGCTCTCTTCGCACTTGACGGATTCAGGTTGAACGACAGTAGTGAAGAACTCCCGAACAGCAGTCTGGAATTTCCTGTGGTTGTCAGAGTAGTATGGGCTGAAATAACCCTTGCTGAGCCACGTTGGCTCGCCATAGGGCACTCGGCTGAGCTCTCCGGGTGCAGGGGCTCTGATCTGTTCCTTTTGCCCTTGAACAGTTCCGATTTGGAGTCGCTTGTACTGGGGTCGCAGAAGAACTTCATGTCGATGGAGACCGAAGAACACTTGTGTGGCATCCTTTCCGGCTACTCGCGTGGTTCAGACATTGAGAGGACGTCATATTCGCGCAAAGGTCCTCACCGACGGACTCCGCGTACAGCACGTTTGCACCTCCGGGATGGAGATTGGCGAATTTGGAGACATCGTACACTTTCGCATCTACGACAATCCACTAAAGACACGAGTGGTTCAATATGTGTATACGAGGCTTTGGGGTCACAGTCTACCCACCACATCGCCTTCCTTGTTGTGCTGTAATTCGACGGAGTTCAGCAAAATATTTATGTGTGACTGAGGAGGACGTACTTGAGCAATTTCATCCAAGGTGTACTCTTTGGACGCCATCGTATTGTGCAGTGTGAGGGGGGAAAAGGCAGATGGTTGTAGTTAACGAATGGTGCCCCGCCTTGCCCCGCCCCGGCTATCGAAATGCACCCGTGCCGATTGGGGGATTCACGGTTTCCAGAGTCCTATTTCATTTTCATTTCGGGCTTCCGAATCGGTTTCTTGTTCTGCCGCTCGCCTTGACCAAAAACTAAACTGTCAGACTAACTGATCTATTCTGCGGTGCCACTAATTTATTGATACAGGAAACGGGTCATCTTTTCCCTTTCATACACTACACATCTGTCAGAAGTTTGCAAGGACCCAGTCATTCCCGATGAGATTAGGCGCGCTTGGCCTTGTCAATTGTAAGAGTTGATTTGATGAAAGCCGCGGCTGAGAGAATGTCTCCGTTCGACAGCTTGTTGCTCGAGAACAAAAGTTCTTCGAGATTTGGTATAGTTTTCGCAGACGAAGATGATGAAAAGAGTGGGGTGCCGGTGAGAAAGAGAACGCACGGCAGCGCCCATGTGCTCCTTGGCGGAGACATCGTCTTGTTCTTGACAAGCTGAGAGAACACCTGAGTTCATTGCAAAATCAAGGAAACTGGACAGTACCATGTCCCAGATTGCTCAAATATTGATCTGCGATCTCTTCATCAGCCCTGGGTGCGAAGGATTGGGATTTGACAACCTTGTAGGTGGCGCCATCGGCTCCGATCATCTCCTCAACTGGGGCGCTCGGGGATGCCTCGAGAAGAGCCTTTATCTCTGGTCCCTGTTGAGGCGCGGAAAATAGAATATTATCGGCGGTGACGGCTGGGACTTGTACAAGCATCGGTACGTAATCGAGACGACATTAGGCGCACCTCCATGAACATTGTTTTTCTTGGACAGATCAACGAGTGGCTCCAGGACGCAAGCCGCGATCCTCTTGACGATAGCCACAGGCAAGGAACCTCCAGATTCTGCACGGAATGATTCGACAGAGGAGCGCAGGACGTGAAAAACAAGAGCAAGATGTTTTCCCTTGACACTTTCTTCGTAGAAGCCGGGACGAAGAGACGGAGAGAGAGTGGAATTTGGCTTTGAGTGGACCTTGGAGAAGATCGCGCTCGTTGGTGGACAAGGAGTCCTGAGTAGCGGCCATGGTATTTTAATAGCTTCGATATTGTCAGGATCCTCGGAATCGACTGCAAGCCAGGTGGAAGAACGTGGTCCCCAACCTAACTTGCGTAGGATGGTCCATCGACCATTGTGCAGTGTTCCTCCGGGTTGGCCAATAAAGTAGCCAACTGGGGCGTCGAGATGTTCTTCAGGGAAGGACGACATGTGTTTGAGAAGTTTCGACTCGGAGGAGTAATGAAAGGATTGCTACAACTTGAATTATATCTGCATAAATGGGGTATCGCCGCAGCCCACTTGGGTGCTGATGCATGGTGCTCGGAAATGGTCCCTGGCCTTGCATAGCCGCTTTGCACAAGGAGTATGCAAAGTAATTATATACATGTGGGTTTCGAAAATCGGTGGTAGCGCCATCAGCTGTACCCACTGTACCCAGTACGGGACTTTTGAGTTTCGAACAAGGTTTGATGGCATCACCGAAGATGCCGTTTGAAACTCCGCGAACTTCGGGATCTTTGGGGATGGTGAGCGGATCCGGACTCCGACCACGGCTCCGTCATTTGGTTCCCATCAGAGCCGGTATGCTAGCTACTCCGCTGCATTCAGAACATCTTGTACGTTCTCAAAAATGATATATCTCATGTTCTAGAGGTCGCATAGCATATGTGAGAAAGTGTTTGAGCTGTCAGTCTGAGAGGCTAAGTAGTTCCAGGGTATGGGGCGAGATTCAAAATTGCAAGTCGGTATATGTCGGAAACTTCCGAAATGCCTTATCATCATGCCGTTTTCGGTCACGTTTCCTGATCAGAACACAGCTTTTCAGAACTTTTCTCTATTCTGGCCGTTCTGTGCGGTAAATTTTGGGTATTTGAGGTTATTATGAGCTGCAATATACAAGGCATAACCATTCCGCCATTCTTGAAGGAGGGAAGTTGCTCTGAGGCAAAGTTGAGCAATCTGATCATGCTAACTTCCGCCCTTATCAGGCCTTATAAGGGCGATAATGCCGATAATGTAATTTGTGACCGATTCCGTGACGGCCTTGCCTGATCAGGTTCCGCTCTGACTTGTAAAATGGCTCGACCTCCAACAACAACTTAATTCTTCTCAGGAAACATGGCAATACCATCGGAGAAGTTTCTAATGTTGAATGCATGTATCATTTTTTTCACAATCATGCTCAGCGTCGAGATAGCCAAAGCATTATCAGGATTTGTGACGCTCTGATTAGGGAATTTCCTTATAAGGCTTTCTGGAAGTTTCCGACATATTTCTTTTGAAACTCCCGGCTGTCATACTGTCACTGACGGCCGGGAGTACCTCAGTGCGCGAACTTGAGCCGCGTCAATCGGATTCATCACAGCCCAATCGGTCAAAGGCTCGAATTCATACTTATCCAGTGCTTTGCTGCTTCGGCTATAAATGCAGAGCGAATTAGAATGAAATCTTCAGCCGCGCTCCATCCCTCGTTTGTTTTGTGCTGGCCACTAAACAACACTCGAAGTCTATCATTCAAATCTCCTTCAAATAATCATTATGCGTGTTTCCTCCATCCTTACCTTGGCCACCGCCCTTTTGGGAGCAGTTTCTGCACTTACCGTGCCGGTCAAACGCTCAGATATCGATTCTCTAGAGTGAGTAACGTCCTTTTGGTGATAAATGCTCACATACTAAACGATTTTGCGGTCTTGAAGCTTGCTTGTGGCGCGGGCACCAGCGCCAAATAATCCCATAAAATTCAGCAAGGGTGCTAAAGAAAATATGACCGTTAAGCTTGGCCTTGCCAAGGGAAGCCCCGAGCGTAAGGCGGTCAAAGAATACCACAGGAAGATTGTCGCTGAAGAAATGGCAAAGAATGGCGCAGACACGGCGCAAGTTATGTAAGTTCCTAGCTGCAACTTGGGGTGTTTTGAGTGGCGTATTCAAAATTGATGATATTTTAGACACTTGGCGCACATAAAAGGATCTAAGGACCCGAGGCTGCACGTCACGGCTGCGTTCTGGGATAGTGCTAACAAGAAGATGAAGAGCACATATGGAATCCCGCCTACGAAAGGCGATCAACACCACGTATACGCCGATCACCATCCTGTCGATCCAACCTACTTGGCCGCCGTTCACAAAGCTGGAGGGACACTACGAAGGAGATCCCACCACTCGGAGTAGCTTCTTACGAGTGGGCGCCGTTGTTATTTGGTTGTTATGTAGTTTATTACTGTCCAAATCAATGAGTTTTGGACTTCGATATTGGAGAAGCTACATACTCATAGCATCAATGGCTAGCGGACCTAATTAAGATTCGAGTCGGAAAATCAAAGCCAGCTTAGAAGTAAAAAGCAGAAGCAAGATAAATTCTAACAGCATAGATAAACAATACAATCCAAACTAAAAAGAACAGGTAAAAAGTATGGGCTTCGCGTATAATTTAAATAGCAGGGCCAATGGGGTATCTAGTCAACAAAATATCACTGTTTATAACTGGGTTGTAATTCAGCAGCATGAACAAATCAGGATAAGGGTATCCACTCACTCTAAAGAGGAAGCCCAACTGTAAGAATTTATAATTCAAGTAATCAGTAAAACGAAACTAGAACCGAAAACTTGAAGCATATATACGCACATCTTCTGGTGTAAGTCTACCCATGGCCTACAGACGGTTTTGTCATTACCATTCAATGAAAAAAGACAATAAAGTAACTTACTGAATCATCCGCAGACAGCGTGGCGTCGACCATGGCACTCTTTTTCTCTTGGAGCTATGAAATATCTTGAGTAACTAATTTCCTCAGATAGCATGTCATCAGCTCACCTGAACGATACGACTCTCTATGCTATCTTCGACCACAAGTTTGATAGCCTGCACGGGCCTTCGTTGGCCTAGACGATGGATACGATCCATCGCCTCTGTACGCTGCATAAGTATTAATATGAAAGAAACAGCCTTAAAACATACGATATTCGACCTGAATTGAGTGTTGCATGAGCAGATATCCCAAAGAAAGAAGGTAGGAACCTACAGCGGGATTCCACCAGCTATCCATTAGGTAAACACGAGAAGCCTCAGTTAAGTTCAGAGCAACGCCTCCAGCCTTCAAGCTGACAAGGAATACAGTTACATCAACATTATTCACTGCAAAGGTAATCTATCAACAGATGTCAGCAGACGGAATAAGAATGGTTAACATACTGAAGTGTTTGATAGTAGCATCTCGGGCTTGCGGAGACATGGTTCCTTCCAATCGACAGATCTACAGCGAATTCAGATCTTGCGAGTCCAAAAGAGGATTTCTTAACCCACATTAAAACCAGCCTTCTGCAGCCTGAAGGCGATCAAGTCCAAGAAGTTGACGAACTGGCTAAACACTAGACTCTTGGTTGTAGCATCTTGCATGCGCAGGTTGCTCAACTCCTCCACTAGTGCCTCAATCTTCGAAGACGAACGCCAATTGTCGAGATTGAGTCGTCCGAGAATTCCTTGACGCATATTAGCAACACTTTCGGCAAGCTCCAGCGCCGGCGACTCTAAATCTATCGTCAAGGGTAGGTGACAAACAGGACACGCAGGCTGTGGAATGCAACAATAATTGAGCATACCCAATGTTGAAATAACACCAGATGAACACGTACATGAGTTTCCAACGCAGCTTCAAGGTATTGCCTGATGCATTCCCGATCAAATATGTGTCGGCATTTCGACTGGATCGCATCTTCTGCTATATCGTTGCAGATACGACAGACGGTCGCTTCACCGTCAGTGTCAGCAACGAACTTCGCTGCATTGGTCTTGCTGCGAAGTACGAGATCGGGATGGCATGCCATTTGTCTCATTCGAGTGAGCCTACGTGGTACATTATGGTCAGAGCCTTGCTGATATAAATCTCGTAGATCGGAACTTACAAGCTGAAGATGTTGGAGTAATCTGAGGAAGTCAAAAGAATGTAAGAATAGGAACACAACGTCGAGTGAAAATGACCAACTATTGAGAACAGTGCCGTGGTCGAGATAAGTGTTGAACTGCCGTTTTGCATCCGAAAACAAGGACAGATAAAGTTCTTTCTCCTCGGGACTGAAGTAATCTCGCCGAACAATGACAGTGCGAGGTGGTAAACCCAAGTCATCTGCTTTTTGGAGCTATCGATAGGCGCGTTAGCAACTATACCAACATCGCAATATTTCAGCTTTGCAGACCTTCGTCCTGCGGAGCATCATACGGTCCAGAAGAATTTTGAGCTTCTTGAACGCATTCCTTCCAGGACCCTCCATGCCGTGTTTTTGGATCGGCGTAAGAATTTCCGTGTTCCAAAAGCAGGTCTAGAAATATGTTGTCAGAAGGACATTCAAATGAAGGATTAAGACTAACATGTTGCATGGGGCTATGACCACAATCTGCAATTAAGATATTGAGTACTTATGCCCATCAGTTCACATTTGACAAAAATCCTACCGTCGCATGATCTCTTGTCACTGAAACTCCAGTGAAGAGATTTACATTCACACAGTTTACCTGAAAAGAAGCTGTAAGTTCTCAAGATGAATGCAAGCACATCGAGCATCTTACAGAAGTAGTAAGAGAACGGATCACCACCCAAGAATCGGACGAGACTGTAAAGTTCTCCAACGCGATTCTGGAGCGGAGTACCGGAAAGACACCAGCGATAATTCGCCTGCAGCTCGAAAGCTGCTTTGGCTGTATTCGTAGAGCGTTCTTTGATGTTGTGGGCTTCGTCGAGAACTACTCTATTCCAATGGACCTGATGGACGGGCGACTTCTCCTTGACAATCATACCCTTCCGCTTGAAGCCGCTCTGCTGCTTTCGGAAGCAACTGGAGGATGTTCCGATAGAATCAAAAGGTATCACCAACTTAAATAATGGATTGAACTTTACCTTTCGAGAATTGCATATGTCGTCAGAACCACGTCGTACTTCTTCAGTTCTGCAGCATCAGACTCGCGAGAACTTCCATGCCACACAAGCACCTTCAACCCATCCGTATGAGTCGCAATTTCGTTTCTCCATTGCATAATGGCTACTGTAGGGCTACAACACAAAATGCGAACGGATTAGCGCTAAGGCGAAGGAGAAGAATCAGGTTACACACGCAACGACGAGATTAGGCTTTGAGCCATCGGAAACGAACAAAGCTATGATTTGGATGGTTTTTCCCATTCTAGGAGTAAGAGATGGTCAAATTGAAAGAAGGAAAGAACGATGCGCTCAAATGTCTCGTACCCCATCTCATCCTATTCCCATAGTTAGTCATATTAATAGAAATTCGTTTTAAAAAAATACTAACCGCAAGCATACCACCTCGCCAAATTCCCGTTTCTTGTTTCCTCATCCAAAAAAGACTCTCTTGCTGGAAGGGAAGTAATGTTAGCTTCAGATTTGCAGGTTGTTCTGCCTTCGTTGGTTCAATAATAGGAATATCCTTCGCCAAGTCGCCCCAAACATGTTCAAGCTCCGGATGATTTCTTCGCAATGCGAGAGAGGTTCTTTCAGCCTGTTTAACAAACGAGCAAGGCTATCAGTGCCAGAACTATTATACTCAAAGTTGTACTCACATGAGTCAGTTTCCGACCCAGTTTCTTAATCAAACGCCTCTCTTCTTTCTTGTTAGCGTTGCGCGCGGATAAAAACTCACTGCGCGCCTCCCTCTGGGCTTTTCTCATCTGAGCTACAGTCATGATTCCCTTGGAAGCCTCGGAAAGAGGAACCTTCTTCTTCATGGGTTTGGAACCCTGGCGATCTTTCCCTTTCGCAGAATTTGCCAATGGCTCTTCGTCGGACGAATCCAAATCATCGCTGTCGAATTCCTGATAGTCATCAACATCAATCGTCTGGTTTTTGCGGGACAATCGACGTTCGGCAGCTGCTGCGCGTAGCATCGCAGCCGGACTAGGTCCAGTAATGCGAATGCGACTGGAAGAACTTGCTCCATTCGCTGACGCCGTTTGCAGAGATATGCGGACCGCAGCATCGAGCATGATTTCCTCGTCTTCTTCGTTCTGAGGTTCTTCGTCAGAAATCTTGAATTCCGAGCCGCTGTCGTCAGATTCTTCGATTTCGACGGACTCGTCTTCGTTATATTCAATCCCTTCTACAGATCCATCTTCGTCTTCAGAAACACTGGGGGGTGTCTCCACGGCTTTGGCCTTGCCTTTACCTTTCTTCTTAGTAGTAGTAGGGACAGGGACAGCCTACAAATCCATCTCAGGGAACCATATAAAAATCTCCATAAAGTTATCCAACCTTTTCTCTTCCTTTCCCTTTCATAGCGGACGAAGGAACTGACACGTAGGTGCGGGTGGACACAGCGCGTCGCTTTGGAGGGGGTGCTCTTGAAATGGAATCGTCGTCGTCTTCTGCGTTATCATCACTTTCAGCGGGACGCTTAGATCTTCCTGTAAGTCTTCCTCGCGCACTTGCAGAGCGCGTCTTGATGACAACCACATCTTGAGCATCTGAGGTGGCTGGGGTTTCAGGCTCTGTAACGACGGATTCTGGTCGTGAACTTGGAACAGACGATACATTGGAGAGCGGTGTCGTTTCTGATGACAAGGAGACAAGTCTGCGAGACGATTGGCGAGTTAACCTTGCCATGTCAGGGGGGGGGGTGGAAAGAGGCAATAGGCGTGAGGAAAGAACAAAGGGCTCAAATTTTAAGCTCTGCCAGGGTTGTTTCGTGACTGATAAATGAGGTCCCGTCACATCACGGGATCGCGCGCCGGGTCACAGTCACAAATCTGACTCGAAAAGACATCGGCTACTTACTCATAGATGGATATCATGCCATGGCCAGTGAACCATTTATTCATGCCTTGTGGAACCCATCTAAAGGCCGAAAATAATCCTCATTCGTAGCATAACTAGAGTCCTGTTTACGAGAGTAACAAGCTACTTAGTCTCCTTCAAAAAGCCAGAAAGTGAGATATAACCGGTTAACCACCCAAGGTACATGCAGCTTAAATTATGATGACAGGCCACTGGAGACAAGAATAGTGTTACAAAGGTCGTATATGCAGCGGCCTCAGCTTCTATCACTGCTGCGACCAAGAAGCATTCAATGTATCCCCAATGTTAAAATCAACATTGAAGGTAGAAGGATCAGATATCTGGCCTGACATGCCCTGGGTAAACCCGTTAACCAATCCAGAAAACACTGATGGGTCGTTAGAGGTAAAGGCGCTTGGGTCAGTAGAGCCGCTAGTGGAATTCAGCGTCTGTGTGATCGTGTTGAACAAGCTTGCCGCCCCGCCGCCGCTGTCCGCAGAACCCGTTGTAGAACCCTGCGATTGTTGTGGCTGGAGCATGCCTGTAATTGTATTGAAGGCTTGCACATAATCATGAAGGTTGTGGTGCCCTGGAGGCTTGCTCTGCTGCTGTTGCTGGGCAGCCTGCTGGTGTTGCTGTTGCGATGGTTGATAAGGCTGAGAAATCTGTGCGTTCATCGCGGCTTGTTGTTGCATGAGCAAATTACTCGTATATGCCTGCTGTTGTTGCTGCTGTTGCGCAAGGGCTTGTTGGTACTGTTGCTGTTGCTGTTGTGCTTGCTGCTGAATAGCGGAAAGTTGCTGAGCTTGTGCATTCGCTTGTTGCTGAGCGAGCACTTGCAGTTTCTGAGCACTTGCTTGCTGGATCGCCGACGCCATCTGTTCCTGCTGTTGCTGAAAGCCTGAAGCGCCTGCGCCTGGACTTGTTTCTGTTGAGCGATTTGCTGAGCGAGAGCCTGTTGTTGAGCGAACGCTTGTTGTTGTTGCTGCTGCTGTTGCTGAACGAGCTGTTGAGATAGAAGTTGTTGCTGAGCGACGGCTTGCTGTTGTTGACTCTGCTGCTGCTGTCCCATCATTGCGGTCGCCTGAAGCTGGGAAAGAGCCTCCTGCCGTGCATCGTCTGCTGTTGCGCCGCCTCGTTCAATTTTTGCAACCTCGCAATCTCCCCAATCAAAGCCTGGTAATCAACATTCGCGTCCGGCGGTCTCTGGTACTGCATCCCCATCTGCAATTGCATCTGAGCCGAAAGCTGCTGCTGGCGGATGAGAGCATTGATAATGGCCTGGTAGTTTGCATCTGGCTGTCCTTGGATCACAGCCTGCAGGTCGGACTCGGCGACGCCATTGTTGCTCTTCGAAAAGGCCGATTTCAACATGTTAATGAAACTCTGGTCGGTAACTATACTCCCAACAGTCCGAGCGAGGCCCCTTAATGGAATTCCAGTGGCGGCTGTCGCGATGCTTCCAGTCAACCTAATGGCGGCTTCGGCTGCAAATCTGCCACTGCCCTGAGACGGTGTCGGATTCGTTGACCTGGGATTGGCGCTTGGATACGCGCTTGAAAAGCTAGCAGAGGTTGGTGACGACATCGTGGAAGAGATAGACATGGCCGGAGACGTCGGCGGAAAGCCAATTGTCGTAGGCGCAGACGAAGGCGTAGCCACGGAACTAGGAGAAAACAGAATCGAGGTGGCAGGAGGCGAGTTTGAAGAGACGCTACTCATTGAACTCCCGCCGACGGATACAGAAGAAAGCGGGCCAGCCGAAGGGGTGATTTGCGCATAGCTTGGAGCTGCTTCGGTGCCATACCCTGGAGAAGACTGATTAATCGAAGGCCAGGACTGCACTTGCGGCAGCTCGTTAGGTGGCCGAGTTACGGTGACCAAATGCGGGGTGGGGCGAGGACCGTTGAAAGGCGCACTGTGCGTCGCGGATTGTCCCTCCGTGTACGTTTGCGCACGACCGTAGCGACGGTGGCCGTGATCTGGAAGTGGTGCAAATGCAGGTGCAGGTGCAGTGGCCTGCTGCGATGGACTTGCGCTCATAAAGGAAGGAGAAGCTGCTTCTTCAACGTTCATACTCACTGACAAACTGGAATTGATAGCGCGAGATGCATTTGCACCAGTCAATTTTTGCGTGTATGAATCCAGTGACGCGAATCGATGGAGCTGAGAGGATGATAAGGATGAAGGTGGAGGCACATTTGGAAGATAGATTTGTCCTTGTGGCCGCGGAAGCGGAGGCGCTGGTGCAATCATCGACATTCGCATTGAATTTGAATGGGTCTGAGATACATCCGGGACCGGAGCTGTCGATAGGCTCTTGATGTCGTTATTGTTGATCACAGGCGCCGCCGTCTTGTTGTTAGAACTTGCGTACAGCCGTTGTGCGAAAGTAGATTGGCTGGAAGGTGCTAATGAGCTGTGAGATGGTGGCTGGATGGCTGTCTGCCCACTGGCAGGTCGAGGCATCTCCATTGCTGGGTTCGGCTCGTACGCTGATACCTTCCTATTTGCGGCTACCATGTCTGCCGGATGCGTGAATGACACCTGAGGATGCATCCCGTTCGTCTGGACATAATACCTTCAAGAAACAAAGCCGTCAATAGAGCGCGAGATGGTTATAATAGTCAAACGCACCAAAGCTGTTTTCTGCGAGGAGCATTAAATAATTAGATCGAGGCAATTTATGGGCAACGCGATAACATACGTCGATTCGTAATGCTGGTTCCAACCTTCGGGAAGAGGTCTGGTGTCGGTATTCTGCATATTCTGCATCCTCGCCACTTAACCGAAGACTACGTGCTCAAGGCCGCCGAGTATAGGGCGGTATGTCAATCTCGACGTGGCAACTGAAAGAAAGAAAGGACGTCGTCAACTTTCAAGCGACGAAGCTTTTACGAGCACTTATAAGAGACCTGGAAAACGATCCGGTCCCATCGAACCTTTCCAAGTGACATGGGCAGATCATGAGATGGTTGTTGTCCTTGTCGAGGCGGCTTTGGCGGCTACAGCCGTGTGCCTGGCCATCGATAATATAAAATGGCAGGTCCTCGGCAGGGAGATGCTAAACAGTCAGGATGTTGATCAGTATGTCAGGCACCCAAGTATGCCCTGGCTATTATTACCAGAGCCAAACCAGAGCATGTTACTTACCCTGTGCAGGGGATGGTCCGGACGAACAGCCTTGACCATTTTTCTTTCTGTTTTCCTTGCCAAAAACCACGATGTTATGCGTGATTCTGACTGTTGGTGGCGATTCCTCCCTTTGAAAATGGGGTGCGGCGCAACTAGGGCGCAATTCGATGGGCACGATGAGCGCTCATCATGATAAAGATGGGAAATTGTCGGAGTTCCCGACGGCGTGGGAATCCTGCTTTCGTCTAACGTCATTAAGGATTAAAAATAAGCGCCTTGGTGGCTCTGCCACAACGTCGTATGGTTTTGATGTTCGGAAGATCCAGGTTATTCCATCTGGATTGTTTGCAGAGAGGAGAATTCTACAACCGGGATGATACTTAGTAAGTATGGCGGCGCCGGTATTACTCATTCGATGCTCCTTCAGGCATCGGCTCCTCTCAGTACTTTGTCAATATCATCATTCAAGTCATCGTGTCAGTATAAAAATATGCGAAACAGGAAACATCATAGTTATGTACATGGCGTTCAAGTCAGGATATAGAGCGGAAGTTATTGGCATGGAGACGAGGCTAAGACTTAGGAGAAGGGAAAATCCTACATAGATGGAATCTAACAATAAAGAGAGAACAAAGCAAGAATCTGAAATACTAGACAGTGTGTGCGATAGCAGAAGAAACTTGAAGAAGAAGGAAACAGAACATGAAGGAACTGAGAAATTGAGTTACGGGATTGGCAGCACCGACGCCAACCCCTGCCGTAAATATCTACCAATCGCCTCCTCCTCCTCCATCATCATAATCACCGCCGTCATAATCTATGAAGAAGAAAAAGTGAATAAGTAAAGACGAGTAGCATTAGAGCCATCGGCAGCTTACCGCCGCGGTCATCGTCACGGTCATCATGATCCTCGAAAGCATCTGCCAAAAGTACACCTCCAAGGAGACCAGCACCACCTACACACAAGCAATGAGTTACTTTCCTACCGCAAAAGAGACAGACAAATAATACAAACCTGCCAAAGCCATTCCTCCCATACCCATACCAGACTTCTTAGGTGGTGGCGATTGTGTATATACCACTTGCTGCTGAGGGGGGTAGGCGCCACCACCATATCCACCACCGTTTCCTCCGTATCCGCCGCCACCACCTCCACCCAGCCTACCTCCCAATAGGCCGCCACCACCGCCACCACCGCCGAGCCTGCCTCCCAGTAGGCCCCCACCGCCACCACCACCACCGAGCCTGCCAAGCAGACCACCTAGAAATCGAAGAAGCCCACATAAGCACGAAGAACACACTCGGAGAAACACAGGATCAAGCACGCACCACCCAATCCTTTCCCACCAGCAGCCTGAGCCTGCTCCTGTTCATAGGCGTTCTGTTGCCCATACCCACCATTGCCGTACGCATTGCCGCCGCCATACGGTGGCTGTTGCTGCTGTTGCGGGTAATTGCTGCCCCCGTTATAACCGGAGTACGATCCTTGGTTGTTGTCATAGCCGTACCCCCCACCTCCTCCTTGGTTATACTGATTCGGGTTGGGTGGACCCCCGTACCCGCCGCCGTACCCAGGGCTGTTATTTACGGGTGGCGATGTGGGAGGTGGGGCGTATTGGGGCTGCGGCACAGGCGGGGGAGGTCCTAGAGGGTGTACCCACGACGGCACGGGTGGGGTCGCCTTTGTGTTAACATAAAACCTGTATCTACAGTGTAAGAGCGAGCCACGGCGTGAGTTTGGAGGGTGCTAACCATGTCTTGTAGCTATAAATTCGATCATGATCAACTTTGCCGATCTGCTGGGATCCAGTATGAAAGACGTACTTTGGGTCGTACTGTGATATCCAGCCTTCAGGTAGGGGCCGTATATCTGGATTGGATTCATACGCGGGAGGAGCAGACATATGGATGGGAGAAAGAGGTTGGGGAGATCAAAGGACTTGGATTGGCTTATATCGCAAGTACAGCACAGGATCACGCAGCTACATGCCAAATCGGCTACACTCGGTCTCAACGGCCAACAAATCATTGTGATGACGAATTATGATTATCGGCGTCCCAGCAAAAATATCGCGACACCGTCAAGAATACAAAAAGGTAGCAAGTAGGTCAACATAACCCTACAGTAATATAGAAACAGTATGGGTGAGACAAGCATTATATCAAAAGGTAGAATAGATAAAAGAGAACCCAAGGGCATAAATCCTGTGCCACATCTGCATCGCCTGAGATTCCTCACTGTGACATTATTGCCATGGTGAGTTACATTGTTCCCTCCGTCTGTTATGCTTTTGAACCCTTCTTGCTCTTCTCTTTCGGCTGGACGGAAGCCCCTCGCCGCTTCTTCGGCGCAGGCTGCGGCTCTTCTTCTTCATCGCTTGATTCGGTGTCAGGCTGATTTCGCTTGGGTTCAGGGTGTGCTTCTTCTTCCGAATCCTCATCTTCTGAGCTCTCGCTGCTGGGCGACACCTCATCAATTGTCGGAGGCGGGCGCGCCTTGACTGGCGCAGCGGCAGCAGCAGCAGCCGCCTTGGGTCCACGAGGCTTAGAGTTTGCCTTTTTGAGCTAATTAAAGACCGTAATACGAGCTCAGTAAGCAGGAAATATATGAAAATCGGGGACTACATACGGTCAACGCCGCAGCGGCGGCGGCATTGGCGGCCTCGATCTCTTCAGGAGTACGGTTGTCATACGCTTTTTTCTCTTCGGAATACTGAATTTTCGCGGTTTTCATGGCTTGGTTATAGGTCTGGTGGCACGCGATTAAAACAAGAATTGCGAGTTTCGCGACGCGACTTGCCTCTTTCTGCTCCTCGGACATGTGCTTCCACTGTTCAGAAATCATGCCAAGAAGGTCCGAGTTGGAGAGGTTGGGATGCTGTTCCTTGAGCTCCTTGCGAACTTCGTTCTGGAAGAGGATGTAGGAGGAAGCGGGACGCTTTGGCGCGTTGGGATCCTTGGGTTTTGTGTTGCGCTTTCGCTTCTTGGTGCCGTCGCCCTCTTCTGGGGAGAGAGCCGCCTTGCGTTTGCCTTTGGTCGACTCTTGAGACGCGCCGAGAGGCGAGAATCAGACGCGTGCGGGTGGCATAAAGAAGAATGGACATACCGTGCAAGAGCTCTGCGTTCTCTGGGGAGTAAGTCGAGTCGCTGACGATCTTTGCAAACGTCTCTGCCATTTGGGCACAGTTCCGCATAGAGTCTGCGACGGCGGAGAGACTGGCGGCGAGCTGGCGAATAAAAATAAGAAAAAGTGGAAGATGGAATTAAGGTGAGACTGACCTGGGCTCTTTGGTGTTCGAATTTGGAGACTTGGTCTGGCATTGTGGGATATGGGAGTGAACTTGAAGAAGTGAGAATATGTAAGTAGTCCCCCCGAAAAAAAGGGGATTTGTTGTTCTTTTTGTTGTATGTAATGGCTGGAATGTCTCAGTGACCGTGGGAGAGCGGAGAATGAAGCGGAGAGTGAAAAAGGAGGGCCACCTACACTGTTGGCATTTTCAGACTGACCGCCTAGTTGACCTGTCTCGACGACGCTGAACACCGCAGACTGACGAAGGGAGACCGTGCTCGAGCACAGGCGTATTGGCAGCAACGCCCCGCCTCTTCCTTTGGACCCTCATTAAGCCGGTTTTATAGTTCTTTCCGTATCGATAAAAAGAGAGAAAAAAAGAAAGAGCCCGATGGATTCGAGTATGTACACCCAATGGTTACAGGCGTCCCAAATACCAGAAGAGCCCAGAGCTTCTGTCGCCGACGACTGGTCAAAGGATCGCTTGCCCCAACAGACAATGCCCCCGCAGAGCCAATCCAGCGTCCCGCCATCGTCCATCGCTTCCCCAACAATGGACATGTCCGATTTCACCACACTCGCAGACCTCGGAGGTGAGCTTGAGTCACGGCTCTGTTAGAGTTTGAGCTTACAGTATCCGCTTTTTAGGGCCAACAAACGCTTCAATCCTTTCCGCCTCTCCCCAGTCTTTCTACAGCCAGTATGTCACCCCCGGCTACTTTCTTCAGTCCCCGTACACCACCATGGCATATGGCACGCCTTGGCCCGCGCCCGCGCCTGTGCCACTCTCCAACTACTCCAGCCTAAACGGTGCCACAACCAGCTCATCCACATCTCAACCGCAACCGCAACAGCAACAACAGGCGCAACAGTCACAGCAGCAACAACCCCAGCAGCATCAACAGCAGCCGCAACAGTCACATCCATCTACATCGAATCATATGGTCATCGAGTGCGTACTTTTGAAATATTTTTCTTTGCGCTATGCTAATGTTTCGTCAGCCCCATCCTTTCAATGAACGGTTCAAGTTCTAGCACCATGCAGTCTTCATTTTCACAGTCGCCCACATATCCTTCTCAGCCTTCTCAGCAGCAGCAACAGCAACATCAGCAACAGCAACAATCTCATCAAGCGCAATCTCAACTTCATTTACAGCAACGACCTCAGTATTTCAACCAACAACTTATTTATCCTCCATATTACCGTCAGCAATCCCAGCCTACACCCCAAGGCACCCTTTCTCCCCAGGCCCTCCATTCTCCCACAAGCTCGATGATGGCAGTTATCCCAAGTTCCTTTTACGCACAACCGGCGTTATCACAGCCGCAACCGCAACAATCGGTTACATTACCGGTCGCCTCCACGTCTCAGCAGCCTTCTTCCCAGGCTGAGGCTCCGGCTCCAGGTCCGACAGCAGAGGAGCGAAAACGGCAATTCCAGAATGCCATCCAGCCGCTACTTCAGTCATCGGCTTTCACCGGTGCACAGGCTGTGCACCAGCTAACTGAGCGAATAGCCGAGTATGGTGCGTCCGAGGTGGATGCAGCTACACGGTTGGAGATACTGGCACGGATAAGAGATGGTGCAGGAAACCATTATTATCGAGCGTGGTCTGAAAATGCTACTGCTATAGATATTACTCGCGAGTGGATCAAAGCTGCGGCAAAGGGTAATAATGCTCCTTTGGTCGAGACGACAATGCCTCTGTTACATGTGAGCACTCGAAATCAGTCGAATAAATACAACGAAAAATAAGATGACTGACTGACTGCTTTCATTAGCTCATCGATCGTCTGCCTTTCACGGTAGAGTCGTTAACGTCGTCCAAGCTAGGCAAGATCATCAAGAAATTAGTAAAGGACGAGCCATCCTCTGGTGAGTCGAGATTCCTATTGTGTTTCATTTCCCAAAAAAACTATTACCCTCACGTGATCAAATCAACCATGTCCTGTGTTCGTGTTCCCCCATGTTACTCACGTAGGGCCTCTCTGAGTCGACCTGGTCAGCCATTTATGTAACGAACGAAACCGTTCTCTTTGTCCCCCGGCTATGGACTTCAGAAAAAAATTCTTCTTCTGAGAATGCGTAAAAATAATAAATGTATCTAACTATCCTTTTTCCGTCCGTCTTTTTTCTTGTGTAATTTAGCGATCAAGGACATGGCTTCCAACCTCGAACGAAGATGGCGAAACATGATTTCCGGTGTCGAAGGGAGCGCGAAAGCCCCAGAAAATAAAGGAACCGAGGGTAAGTCATGTCAGTCCGTTATACCGATGCCACCTCTGATTCCTGTCCTTGTTTGATTAGATCTGAAAACGAAGAAGAGGAAGCTGAACGAGCCTGCAGCACCCAAGGCTCCGCAGCCCCTCAAGAAGGCCGCCGTGGGCACCGCCTCGTCCATGAAGCCCGTCATCGTGAAAAAGGAGGTCAAACCCCTCGCCGCGGCGGTCAAGGACGCCAAGGCAGATTACTCCTTTTTCTCAGCGCCGAAGCCCAAAGCGAAGCTCCCGTCGTTCAAGAAGGCGCCGGTCGCGGTGCAGGTGAAGAAGGAGGACGGCAACGTCGCGATGCCCTCGTCGTTCGATCCGTTCCAGGAGGCCCTCAAGTCGATGAAGGCGCGGAAAGAGTCGCCTGCCGCACCGACGCCGCCGCCGACAGCCACGACCTCCAGCACCTCTTCTTCGGAAAGCCAGCCTGGTCTCGACCGGAACGGCAGGAGGAAGAAGAATGTGACGTGGGCCGCTGATGGGGCGCTCGAGTCGGTAAAGCTCATTGAGAAGGCTATCTATGACGATGATCCAGTAGATGTCAGCACATTTTCTCATTCCTCGGCCTGCGTACTGTACATTGATGTGTTTTTCCCTTTGGCATCTTTTTGTCTTTGTGTTCTTCTTTTCTTTGTTCAGGGTATACATGTGGCCCACAGCCTTCGCGATTTGGACCGAGGAGAAGGAGCGGCGCTGCATGCGCATCTCTTTGAGGAGACTTCGGATTGGTCAGAGCCCTTGCGTAAGTGCCATTACGTCCATTTTCCATATAAAGAATTATGACATATGAACCCTCTTTATGTCCTCTCTAGTTGTCGAATTGCCGCCTGAAGACGAAGCACACCCACGGGTAGTACGAGGGTCGTCGAGTACGGAAAAGGTAACGCAGGAGGAGAGGGAGCAGACGGCGCTAGGGGCTGTCTACATGTCACCCAATCAGATTCCTGATTCGCCTGCTGAGCCCACGAACTTGATACCCGAAGAGGAAGTCGACAAGGAAGTCAAGACGATGTCAGTAGGGCCTGAGGTCGATGCCCTGTTCGAGTGGAGTGCCGGCGAGCCCAGTGGTGGTGCCACTACCGGTTCGTCGGTGGCTGATCTCGTAGGGCAGCTAGCGATGGGAAGCAGCGTGATGGATACGTCGATGACCGGTGTACCTCCGAATACCACGCCCTCTGCGCTGGATTTACAAGGCGCGAGTGCTACGTTAGCTGCCGTTCAGAACTTTCTGCCGCAAGAACAGCTGCAACAGCTTCTCCAACAGCTGTCCGCCGGACAGGCGGCCCAATATGGACAGTATAGCGCCGGCGGCGGTGATGGGACGTCGTGGGGATCATCAGCCAGCACGCCCAATCATTTCACGACCGACTCTTTCGGAGCAGGCGGGTATCACGAGGACTCCCAGGCTGACACCAACGTGGATGGGCGTCTGAAGGGACTCGAGGGCGCGGCGGACGCGGCCGCGGCCGTGGACGGGGGCGGGGCGACGAAGGAGGCTATAGACCGTACATTAAAAGAAAACCTTGCAGTTTCTTTGCAGCAGGAAGGCGAGCATTGAATTTGAAATTAATATCAAATGAAGACCGAGAAACTGATTGTGCCACCTCCGGGAATTAACAGATGCAAATACGGAGATCAATGTGACTTTGCTCATGACCTGGCCCCAGAGTACTGAGGCAGTGAGGGGCAATAGAAAGAAGGAGTGGCCACTTGGAGAGAACGCTAAAATACATGCATTGTATACCATATTTTCACACATTATCGTATCGTCCAGTCGGGAGGGGCTTATCGTAATTATATACATAATCAATTGGCTTCTTTCGACATGAGAATTTCATGTCGATTTCGTGCGCTGTCTAACGCCATTCATCGATCATCGTTCATACCTCGCCACAACCTCCGCGGGTCTAAAAGATCATCACATCACACAGAAGAGAGGAGCAAGATAATTTGGTCCGATGAATGGGTCGGCTATACATGCATAGGTATACAACGAGCTCACTGAGTATAATAGGTAAATTTCTGTTTCGAGCAAGAGATCCAAAGTAGATAGAGTAAGGAAGTAGAGCAGGTATGCTAAGTAAGTACAATCTAGTGAGCAAATAACAAACAAACAGCAAGAAGCACACACAGAAGCAACATATGGTAAAGGAAAGGCGAAGAAAATAAAACTCGAATGATGAGCGATTTCAGACAAGCAAGAATAAGAGCACACACTGGCACACACATATGAGCACATGGGAAAGATAGGGTAAGTGGTGTGGAAAACGAAAAAAGAAAGCCAACAACAGCAGAATAAAACAGCAACGAAGCAAACCTTGGAACGAACTATCCAGCCCCCGTCGTCCCCGTGCGCCCTCTTTTCCGCGGCACACGTTTCGTCGTCGCCGGCTGGTCAGCATTACTCCCGACCGTAGGCGACGACGCATCCCCCGCCTGCTTGCGCTTCAGCGACGTGTTCGCCATCGCCGGCGTATTGGTCGTCGTCCCCCCGACGAGATGGCGGGCGACGCCGCCGCGGCTTGGGATGGTGTCTGGGCCTGCTGGCTGCTGCTGCTGTTGTGATTGTTGTTGTTGTTGTTGCGGGATAGTCTTCACCTGCTTCTCAGGCGAGTTCGCAGACGAGACGAGGTATTTTGGGGCGACGAGTTCATCGACGAGGACGACGGGTTGTTGTTGTTGGTATTGGGCCCCGAATTCGGGTTGTTCGGGTTGGGCGGCGGGGGGTTGGTCACGGAGGACGGCGCGCTCGAGTACAGCGTCACCGACGGCGTCGGCGGCGCGTAACCCTGGAACGACGTCGACAGCGAAGTATTATTATTGTTGTTATTATTATTGATGCTATTCGCAGGCGCGCCACCGTTGACAGCCGACATCGGCGGCGGCATGCCATGCGTCTCGCGGATCTTCTGTGCAAACTTCTTCAACGCGTCTGAAACAAACGAACGAACGAAAGAGCGCCGCATCAGGCGTCGTCTGTTCAGCGCTTCGCACAACTCAAGGGCAGGTATATCAAAAAACGCATCGGCTCACCTATCGGGCCCATCTTAGTCTCCGTCGCATACGCGATCAAGTCCGCCATGGAGCTCACGCTCTCCGCGAGCTCCAGACACCGCATCGTCGCCTGCGGGATGCCGAACGCATTCACCGGCTCGCCAGGCAACGACGCATGCTCGATCAGCACGCGCGGCTCCTCCCACATCTTCTCCTCCTCCACCTGCTGCTGCTGTTGCGCCTGGAGTTGCGCACTCCCCCCGTTGCCAGGCGACGGCGTCATCATCCCGCCCCTGCCCCCGGGCGACCCCACCGCCACCGTCCTTACGCCCACAATCGCATCCGACGCGACGTACTTGTCGTGCATATTCGCATCGAACTGGAAGTCCTCGAACTTCAGCGTCTGGCCCGCCGCCCCCGCGGCCGGCCCCCCGGGGCCCGTGGCGGTGATGATGACGTGCACGGTCAGCGGGCCGCGCAGGGTCACGGTGTACCCGTTCGTGTAGCGGTACGTCCACACGGCGGCGACGCACTCGACGACGGAGTGGCCTTGGCCGAAGGAGCGCTCGCGCGCGCCGTCGAGGGAGAGCGACATGGATTTGACGCCCGATTGCGTCGTTACGAGGAAGAAGCGGGGCAGGATCGGGACGCCGATTTCTGTTTATTTAAAAAGGAATTAAGTAAACTCTCAAGTGCACTTGACTTGAAAGGAGGAGACGCACCGAAAGGCTTCGCTTCGTTCCGCTGGCTATCCCTCCACAGCGTCAATTTCATCACAGCCTTGGGCGTGAAATACTCCTTGACCAGGTCGTTCCACCACGACAGTTGCAATTTCTAATAAATAAGATAGATAGATAGACACATGTAAGCCTCAGTCAACAAAAAAAAGCGTAAAGAGAACAACACGCACTGTTTGGATTTCGCTGGCCAGTATCCCACTGAACTGCAGCAGCGAACGACACCCTGACCCGCGCCTACAGCCATAACGCTGTAAAAAACGTCAAAACCTAAGACATCCACTACCAAAAAAAAAACACACCTCGTTGCAGCCGTCGCCTGTGTCCTCTGCACCGCCGCCGCCGCCGTACCAACCCTGCCCCACTCCTGCCCGGAGGCGGCGGAGGTGCTTGAGTAGACCCACACCGCCCCGCTCCTCCTAGAGGCGGGTGTGCGAACCAGCCCCCGACCCCGACCCTGGAGGAGCGGCACCCCGCCCATACCGATACCCATCTGCAACGGCGGGCGAGGCGCGATATTGGGCAGCATCGCGGCGGGGCCTGCTGTTGGCCTTGCTGTCCTCCTCCACCCGGTCCTCCTACGGGTCCTTGTCCCATCCCTTGTCCCATTCCTTGCCCTCCTTGCCCCCCTCCTCCCCCTCCTCCTCCACCAACTCCAACTCCAACTCCTCCCGGCCCTTGCGGCATCATCGGCCCCTGCCCCTGCCCCTGCCCCTGCCCCTGCCCCTGCCCCTGCTGACCAACCGGTATCCTACCCGTACTCGTCAACCCGCCCCCGCCCAGCCCCCCAAGAGATGGTGGTAAAGCCATCTGCATCGTGCGCGGGGTGTTGGGGTTCCTGCTGGCCTGCGAGGGCGGGCGGCCGATGGACGGCGCCTGGGGCTGGGATTGGGGGCGCTGTGGGTGCTGCTGCTGGTGCTGGAGCTGGTTTTGGTGCTGGAGCTGCTGCTGGAGCTGATTTTGGTGGTGTGGGTGTGTGTGCATCTGATCGGAGGCGTGGGGCGGAGAGTGGTGGTGTGGTTGCTGTGATGTTGGTGGTGTGATTGTTGATGATGTGATGTTGAGATGCTGCTGGGGTGGTTGCTGCTGCTGTTGCTGTTGCTGTTGCTGCTGATGCTGATGCTGATGCTGAGGATTGGTTGGCGCCTGGTGGGGATTCGTCGCATGGGAAGGCGGGCGCGGGGGGACGGCGTTCGGGGGCGGCATCGTAAAACTATTATACATACCCATGTCGACGCCAGCAGGATTGTTATTCATCTCGTACTGCTGTGCCGGGGTGGGCAGGAACCTGGGCGTGCCACCCTGCTGCTGCTGCTGCATGCCCATGCCCCCGGACGACGATGCCTGGGAGATGTCGGACATTTGCATCGGGGGCGTCGACGAGGGCACGAAAGATGGGTACCCACCACCACCGGTATTGGGGTTGGGGTTGGGGGTACGCCGCGAGGGACGGCGGGGTTGCCACCGCTGTAGATGAACGGCATGGAATTGTCAGGCGTGGTGCGCATGCGGTTGATCGGCGTATGCGAGGGTCCTGCTGTGGACATGGACATGCTGGTCGGTCGAGGAGAGGAGGAGAGCTGTGGTGGGGGTGCTGTGGGCCGCCGCCGCCGCCGCCATTCGGGAAGGGGCTTTGGTGGTGGGGCGGCTGCATGGAGCCCGGATGTTGCATGGAGCCTAGCGGGGGGGCTGGCTGAGGCTGCTCATGACCTGGCCCTGGGACGAGGGCGTCCTGACCAAGTTTTGGGGCATGCCCTGATTGGCGGCGGCGGCGGCGGCCTGGGATCGAAGGATGTTGAGATCGTTGGGGGACATGCCAGGGTGCATCGACAAGAGCTGTTGCTGTTGCTGTTGCTGCTGCTGCTGCTGTATGCGTAGCTGTGTTTGGTGTTGCTGCTGTTGCTGATTTTGGATGTGCTGCTGGGTCGGGGCTGACGCAGCGGGCCCGTCTGCGGGTTGATGCCCATGGCCATGTTCATGCCGCCGCCTGGGATGCCAGCGAGGGCGTTCATGTGGGCTGGGATTGGACACGGCGGACGTTGTTGGGGTTCTGCTGCTGCATCATGTTGGCGGGGAATTGGAGCTGGGGCTGGATGTGGACGGCGGGGGGCGGATTGGCGGGCTGCTGGGGGTTCTGGGAGGGACGGCCGATCATCATAGGGGGGTAGCGCTGTTGTTGTGGAGGGGCGGCAGTGAGGATGCCCATGGGGGGGTGGCGGACATTCATTGCGGTTCAAGAGAAAAGAGATCCCACACGTGGCTTCATATCCAATCACCATGGTCCGCAATCTCAAATACCACGAACAAAAACTACTCAAAAAAGTTGACTTTCTCAATGTATGGCCCTAGTATTTCTCTATATCGTCTACTAACATATCCTAGTGGAAACAAGATGCCAATCTGCGCGAAATCAGGGTTATGCGCAGGTACCACATCCAGGACCGTGAAGACTACCACAAGTACTTGCCTGCCTTTTTTTATGCCATTGTCTGTTCATCCCTTCTTCAGATACAACAAGCTATGTGGTTCCCTGCGCTCCTATGCCCACCGTGTCTCCCTCCTCCCAGCCCAAGACCCCTTCAGAAGTCGCATGGAGGCACAGCTATTGTCCAAACTTTACGACATGGGCGTCCTAAACACCTCTGCAAAACTCAGCGATATCGAGAACAAGCTCACCGTTGCTGCCTTTTGCAGAAGGCGCCTCGCCGTCTTCATGTGCATGTCCAAAATGGCAGAGACCGTCAGCGCTGTCCGTCGTGCCATCCCCACTTTTTTCGTCTGTCTCAATTTTTCCCCTGATAGGCCGTCAAATTTATCGAGCAAGGCCATGTCCGCGTCGGTCCCGACACTGTCACTGATCCTGCATATCTCGTTACAAGGTATGTTCTTTGCTTCTCTTTCATGTCTCAATATTAAGCAGGCTACAGACACATGGAAGACTTTGTGACCTGGGTCGACACCTCTAAACTCAAGCGAACTATCATGCAATACAATGACGAGGTATGTCTGTCGTTATTCGTCTCTTTCTCGCCTCTGATCTTTCTTTTTTCGTCCAGCTTGATGACTTTGATCTTCTATGATTCTATCATTCATGCACCATCCACCAGGGCCAGAGCTACCTCATTGTGGCCTTGTGTTCTGCCTGTAAAAAGTACTCTAGCACCGTAAATACTCCAGATGCTCTGCCAGTTCCGGCACCGAAGAGCTATGACTTTGTATCTGTACATTACCTAGACTGAAGCACATTTGAGATCATTGGCATGTGATGATCCTAACATTCATTAGATTTCCTAATCAGCGCGTTACGCGAGAGTTACTCTACATTCAGTTCGTGTTGTCAAGCTGCGAGCACAACCACCGACGCAGCACGCGTTTTCATTGTGTTTTCTCTTTTTTCTCTCTTTCTCTTCGCACAACCACCTTCAGCCTCTCCCAAAACACCAAGCGGCCCCAGCCGAGGCGTGTTAGGCGTCGGCTTGTCACTCGGTGCACACACCCCTAGGGCCCACAAGCTTTCTCTGCCACCCCCCACCACCCACGATGGCTGAGGCTGGCGATGGAAACATCAAGGTCGTCGTTCGATGCCGCCCGCTCAACTCTCGCGGTACGTCTTGTCCACAGTGAAACGCCTTTGACATCCCTCTCACTTACTTACCCCCCTCCCTCCTTACCCTCCCTCCTCCTCTCCCAAACCCCCACCACCCAAAAACCCCACACCCAAAACCCCCACCCGCACCCATGCTCCAGAGCTCGCCCGCGGCGCGAAACCGCTCATCCGCATGGTCGCCAACCAGACCTTCATCGACCCGCCCGAGACCGGCTCCGCGCAGGACTCCAAGCGCGCTACAGAGCGCAAGACCATGGCGTTCAGCTTCGACAAGAGCTACTGGTCCGCGGGCCCGCGCGACGAGCCGGGCTACTGCTCGCAGCAGACGCTGTACGATGACCTCGGGAAGGAGCTGTTGGACCATGGCTTCGCGGGGTTTAATGCGTGTATTTTGGCTTGTGAGTTTCGAGTTTTTTTTTTTGGTGGTTTTTTTGGTGGTTTGGGGATGGGAGGGTAGAGTGCTAATTAATTCTTTTGTTTTTTCATTGGATTGGATGAACAGATGGACAAACTGGTGTGTGGTGCTTACCGGATTCTACTCAAATCCCGGAGAAGCGTTGACAGTGCTGCATTCTACACAGGATCGGGAAAGTCGTATAGGTGTGTACCCGCTGCCCCTCGGTACGCGCAGAGATAATTCTTGATAGGCTGACCGGGGTGATATTACAGTATGATGGGCTGTACGTCTTCATTTATTTTACAGTACTTTCGTCGACTTCTGGGCGTTGCTAATTAACTTTGCCTCGTAAAGACGGCGCGGACAAGGGCATCATCCCGCTTACCTGCTCCGAGCTGTTCGAGCGCGTCAAAGACAAGAAGGCCAATGATCCGAATATTAATTTTACGGTCGAGGTGTCTTACATCGAGGTTCGTCCTTTTTCTATCCCATTTATTCCACAAAATCCAAAACTCAATCTCTCCACCCTCCTCTTCCTCCATCGTCTACCCACCGTTCCCATTCTACCCACTTCCCTCAAAATTTCGCAGATCTACAACGAAAAAGTGCGCGACCTCCTCAACCCCAAGAACACAGGCAACCTGCGCGTCCGCGAGCACCCCAGCCTGGGGCCGTACGTCGAGGACCTGAGCAAGCTCGTCGTGGGGAGCTACGACGAGATGATGACGCTCATGGACGAGGGGAACAAGGCGCGCACGGTCGCGGCGACGAATATGAATGAGACGTGCGTGTTGGCGTTTTTGGTTTTTGGTTTTTGGATCTTGCGTACTTTGGATCTTGCGCGTCCTGCATCGTGCTTGTTGGCCCTGTTTTTTGCGTTCGAAGCGCCGGTGCAGGCTCCGAAGTAAACGTTACTGCTTCGCTGACGGCTGGCCTGCGCGTGCCTTGGTGCTTTCCTGTGCTTTTTTTCTTTCTCGTGCCTTGCATTGTCGTGCCTTACCCCTTCTTCTTTTTGCCTTCCTTCTTACGCATTACGCATCGCACAGGTCCTCGCGCTCGCATGCCGTCTTCACCCTCATTCTCTCCATGAAAAGACGCGACGAGAACACCAACTTGGACACGGAGAAAGTGTCGCGGATCAGGTGAGCTCTGCCCGAGATCTCCATGTCGCTCTTGATTCCTTGTATCGTTGTACCTTTGCTTACCCACTCTGAACCGCGTCCATGTGCCATGTACCGTGTAGCCTGGTCGACCTCGCAGGATCGGAGCGCGCGAACTCGACGGGCGCGACTGGCCAGCGGCTCAAAGAGGGCGCGAACATCAACAAGTCGCTGACCACGCTCGGAAAGGTCATCTCGGCGCTCGCGGTGGCGAGCCAGAGCGAGGGCAAGAAGGGCAAGAAGGGCAAGGCGGACGAGTTCGTTCCTTATCGCGACTCGGTGCGTGATGCTCGCACTTTCCTTTTCTTTCTTTCTTTCTTTCTTTGCTTTCTTTCTTAATTCTTTCGGCGACCCTAATCGAGAGTACTTACCCACAAAACCCCAGGTTCTGACGTGGCTGCTCAAGGACAGCCTGGGTGGCAACTCCAAGACCGCGATGATCGCTGCGATCTCGCCAGCGGACTATGAGGAGACGCTGAGTACGCTGCGGTATGCCGATCAGGCGAAGAAGATTAAGAACAAGGCCGTCGTAAACGAGGATCCGAACGCGAAGCTCGTGCGCGAGCTCAAAGAAGAGCTCGAGGTGCTGCGAGGTGCGTACGATACAATCGCACTTGCTACCTAGTGCTGCTTGTGGTCGTGTGCTGATTGATTGATGGATGCCTGACGATTATTCGTTCGCGTGTTTAATTTTTCTTTTTTTTTTGTGGTACATACACACAGCCCGCGTATCCGGCGCGACTTCGGAATCGACGTACGACCCGACGGTGCCGCCCGAGAAGCAGAAGGTGACGTACCAGACGAAGGACGGGCGCATCAAGACGGTGACCAAGGCGGAGCTGCAGGAGCAGATGGAGGCGAGCGAAAAGCTCATGGAGAGCCTGAACGAGACCTGGGAGGAGAAACTGCAGCGCACGCACGAGGTGCAGAAGGAGCGGGAGAAGGCGCTCGAGGAGCTGGGCATTACGGTGGAGAAGAACCTCGTCGGCGTACATACCCCAAAGAAGGTGCGTGCGTGCGTGCGTGCGCAGAGTACACTTACCCACCCAACCCCGTCCTCATCGTGTGTTTTGTTGGATAATGAAATTGACCAAGCCTTCTTTATTAATTAGATGCCCCATCTTGTTAATTTGGTGCGTTCCCATTTTCATGTTCGCGTGTCGTTTCTCGAAGCTGAACAGCATTTCTTTGATGCCTACTCCAGAATGAAGGTACGTCGCCGCCTGCCCCGAGAGGCACGGTTAATACCCCACTGCCGGCATCTCAGTTGACTTTTTTAATTCTGCTTCTACCTATCTTGCACTTTGCAAAACTATAGATCCACTCATGAGCGAGTGCTTAATCTACCAGCTCAAGCCAGGGAAGACTATGGTACGTACAATTGTGATTGTGGCACACCGATCTCATGGACATTGGCTTTTTACATACTTTGCTTTTGCTCGCTTACGACATGTGATTGACCATGGACTCTTTTTTGGTACCCATAGGTCGGCCGTCTGGACAGTGACCTGCCCGCAGCCATCCGGCTGAGCGGAGATAACATCCTCGAGGAGCACTGCTCCTTCGACAACAACGACGGCAAGGTCGTGATTGTGTGCATGCCCAATAGCGTTACTGTAAGTAGTAAGATTGCGCTTTGTTCATTCATCTTCGGTTGTTGTTATAAGGCGTCAGATTAACGTTGCCCTCTATAGTTCTTGAATGGAAAACAACTGGTGCCAGGTCAAGTAAGTCCTTTCGCTGCTTCGCTTTTCGATTGGGGGTTGTTGGACTTACTGTTGTGGTGGACATGTTAGCCTCACAAGCTCCGTTCTGGTTTTCGGATCATTCTCGGTCGGTACTTTCTGGTCTCTTTTTTTGAGAAAGTGGCTTATTTTTTTTTGTGTCCTCGCAGGTGATAATCATGTCTTCCGATTCAACAATCCAGAGGAAGTTCGCAAGCAGCGCGACCGTGCCACCCAAAAAACCAACATGCACCTTAGCATCTCGGCCGCCGATCTTGAAGGGAGCGAAATTTCACCCCGACCGCATTCGCCCACCTCCTCGACGGACGAACAGTTTGACGTCGACTGGAATTTCGCCAAGCGCGAGGCAGCGTTCGCCCGGCTGGGTTTAGACCCGGCGCTCGACAACTTGCCCGACGACGACCTGAACAAGCTGTTCGAGAAGATCACCAAAGTCAAGACAATGCGCGACCACAACTCCAAGTCGCGGCCGGAGAGCAGTCTTAGCCAGGCCGACGACGTCTGGAGCGAGACGAGCCGGCCGCAGACGAGCGACGCCAACACGGACGATACCAGCTTGTATGCTGTGCCGAGCTGGGGCGGGAGCCCTGCTGTCGACGACTCGCTCAAGGACGTGCAGAACCAGCTTCGGAGTCGGCTTGAGGAAATTACGGCTGATTCGACCGAGGCTGAGGACTTGAAGATCGAGAAGGAGCACATGGAGCACCAGCTTCGGCTCGTCCGCAATCAGATGAAGCGGCTGATTGACGCTCGCTCCAGAGGCGACACGGATGCTACTGGACTGGATTTCGAGCCAGTCATCTTCTCTGCGCGCCAGCTGAGATTGATCAGGAAGGTCTTGGACAGGTGGAGATCACACCGGTCCTTTTCCATGGCGGAGGTGATATTGACAAACGCGGTCATGGTGAAAGAGGCGAATGTGATCAGGTTGGTTTTGCTCTTAATCTTACTTGTTTTGCCGTGTATGTCTGATGCAATTTCATGAGTAGCAAGGAACTCGGCAAAGAAGTGTCATACAATTTCACGATAGCATCTGGAGGTTCTCTGGCCGCACCGACTTCTGCTGTCGATACCATCGCAGGCTTGGACGAGTTTGGCGACGTAGCTGATCCGGTCCTTGCCTCTGCGACGCAACCATCAGTCGCGGTCAAGATTCTGGACAAGAGGCATAATGCTATTTACACTTGGTCCCTGGATCGAATGCAACAGCAGCTCCAACGCATGCGGAATCTGACGACATACATCGACCGTCCCTCGTATACCCAACACTTTTCTTCGGACGAACCTTTCTTCGATTCTCCACCTCCGGAATATTCATTTATCGGAAACGCGCTAATATCCCTAGCAACTCTTTCTCGCAAACTCTCATCCACCTCTACAGTACCCATATTCTGTCGATATACCTCTGAAGCGATCGGTTCATGTCGCGTTGAGATCAAGGTTGTTAATGTCGTCTTGTCGCCCAAGTACCTCAGCAGCCAGTCATCTCCAACTACCCGGTCTTCCTCTCCGATACCCGGACCTGTACCCCCAGGCAGCAAATTGACCTTCTTCCTGACAATCGACCAGGTGAAGGGGCTATCTTCGCATGATTTCCGTGGTGTCCATTTCCAAGTGCGACTCTCTTCATTTGTGGGATCCTCAGTATCGGCAGAAGAAGTTTTCCCATCAGCCGCGCTTGATATGGACGCGGCGTCCTTATCTGAACTCAAGTTTAGGCGTAACTTCTCTATTATTACAACCTCCAGAGTCCTAAACCATTTACGACAAGGTTATGCTCCCATTGAATTTTTCGCCGCACTCAGGCCGACCTATCTGGAGAGGATGGAGCGGTGGGATGAAATGCGAGAACAGAAACAATACATACGACCCAGCCCGACGATCCCCTCTCCAGAATCCCGGCCAGCCACTTTACCACCAATGCGACGTTCTGAAACCGATTTTGTGGTAGAGCAAGTGCATGATGTAGTCGCGTGGCTTCAGGTTTGTGAGCTGGGACCGGACGGCTCATATGTTCCTGTCCCTGTAATATCACAGGGTAGCCTCGACCCGGGTGTTTTCTCATTGCATCAAGGCCTGCAACGACGCATTGTCATTTCGTTATCGTCCAATTCGGGGCTTCAACTCCCGTGGCAAGAGTTCACGAAGGTCCGCATTGGCAACGTACGTCTATTGGATGCGAAAGGCCGAATTCACGATTCCACCTCGAAGGCACTCGTCACGCTTCCGCTGCTCAAAGAACAAGTGGTGGAGTTCAAGCCCGATGGTTCAGGAGCTCTGTGTGGCGAGGCACTTTGGGATTCCAGCGTGCACGATTCGGTGCTTCTCAACCGCGTCACTGCGTCAAATCAGCGGATCTTGCTTCAACTGACATGGTCTGTCGCGGTCGACACATGTAGCGACCCAATACAATTCAGCATGGACATTGCAATCGCCATGCAGACTCGAGATGCCGGCCCGCCGTCCAAACTTCTCACGTTCTTTGGATCCAACAAAATCCTCTCTAAAACCAGCACACTCTTCAGCGTGCGTCTATCGCCTCCACTCACTCGCTCTGCCAAAGATTTGTGGCGGCTTGATACGTCGGAGAAGTATGTGAGAGGTGAAGAGACCCTTGGGGTATGGAAGCCTCGCGGCATCTCGGTTGTCCAGGATTATACCAGGTTAATCACGACTGAACGACGCGCAGCTGATGTGCAAGCCGCAAGGGTCATCTTGGCAGCATCGCCACCCAGGGTACTACCCCCGGATGCGTTGGCCTGGCGCGCAGATGATCTTTTGAGAAGGTCTGTTAGCCTATGGCAGAAGCAGTTTGGGCACCGTGGAAAGGTTTTTTGCATTGTTTTTCTCGGTTATGGTGGCGATACTGATGGCCGACGCCTTTGCAGATTGTCTTAAGTCAAGACCCCTCTGACCCTGAGGAAAATGGCTCTGTTAAGCAGTCGCAAGATAGTGGATCTCTTGATGGCTTGAAGTTAATCTCCGAAACGAGAGTCGTCCCCCGGAGGTATTATAACTTTTTTTTAAATTTGGTGTCTCTTGACCAAGCTAATTTTTGGAACCCATAGTGACGGCGCGACGAAGAAAGGACACCTGATGATCCTCACCGATGCAAGTCAAGATACCTGGGAACGAAAGTGGTTCGTTTTAAAGAGGTAAGACATGCTGATCCCTGTATATTGGTTGCTGATAGTGATAATTTCTCAGACCATATCTTCATATTTTTGCTCACTCCAATGAACTGGAGGAGACGGGTATTATAAGCCTAACTGGTGTTAATGTGGAAAGTGACCCTCATAAGGAATCATTACTCGGGGTGAGTCCAAATGCACACTATCTGATTACAGCTGTATACTCAAGGCGGAACTTCGCAGAAACCATTTTCGTTTGCTCTTTTCACGTCTTCTAACTCTCATGCACTCGCTGCTCCTAATCTGAAGGAACTACAATCATGGATAACTAAACTGGATCCTACACGCTTGCCGTCTTGATGCGCGCCGTTCACTCTTTCTACATCCTAATCGTAATTCTCTCCAGTATTGCTATGTTGCACCAACTATGTGATCTCTCATTCCGTTCGCTACTAGACATCTGCCCATTATGTATATTCTATTTGTTATCTCGCACGACCAGACGTTTTACCCCGGAAAAATTAATACCCTACAAATAAATGAAATATATCTTTCCTACACAATGAAAGCCCTCTAGCACCGATATAAATCAAAAGTTGAAGAACCGACAGTCTTCTATTCACGACGCCCTACCTTATTTTAAGTGCTATTACCCCTATTTTTTGTGGTGCGATATTGTAATTCCTATAAAAGACGATGGACCTTCCATAAAAGGCAAATAAACGTGTGTTTGAAGCACTCAAGTGATCAAAAACGCAATCAAAAAAGGATGTTAGCACAGCCTGGAAGCAAGAAAGGCTCGTTTAACAGGTTCCCATCGGGTCTATTTACTATCTCAATTATCTTTCAAGCCCGCAGAATTTCTAGAAAGAATGACTGTATGAGGAAAACCTCGAGGCACCGTCTACAAATCGAGTCAGAAGTGCTGAGGATGAACGAGATGGCCGGGACCGTGTGTGATTGCAAGATAAAAAAATAATGTCCATTCCATATAATGCGATACATGTGTTCTAGAATGCAGTTCCTTCCGTGATGCTATGTTAAATACTCTAAGCTCCGCGTGCAAGACAGCATAATGCTATTAATACAGTGAGTAATGAATGTGTGGTGGTATCTTCCTCCTTTTGCGTGGAGGTATTTTTGGGTTGGCGTGTCGAAGGGATGAAGATGGAAGGAGATTGATTTCAGTCACACCTCACTGGGGTATCATTCTGAAAGTTTATGTCAGTAATTGTCGACGTAAAGACATGTGTCGAGATACTGACCTCGCGGATGAATGTGAGCATATGACATGTGATGTAGCCCTGGGCAAATCCAGCACCGGCGTAGTCAAAGAGGTATTGCCATTTACGCTTGAAGGCGTCGTAGTCCGATTGTTCTCGGAGGGCGGGGTAATCCTTGGCGACTAGGTCTTTAGTCAGGTTCGCCTCCAATCTCCTGCCCCATTCGCGAAGGGTGCGGGGATAATCTGGGGGATGGGAGGCATGTTCAGACGCTGTCCCAGGCTAAGAAACTATATTTACTTACGAGCTGCGTGGTTCTCGACGCCCTCGAGAGTAAAGCGACCTTGTGACCCGGTTTGTGCCGCAGTGATCAGAACGCTTGCACTTGGTAGGCAAGAGTTTGGCCACATGTATTTGCGCATGAAATCCTCCGCTCTATAACAAGCAAGGTTAGGGAATGAGCTTGCTATCGGAGCTCTGGCACTTACTGGTAAGTGGAGTATCTCGATTCGGGGAAAGTGGAGGCAGTGACGACAGCGGTTGCATTCTTGGACTTGAGAGCAAAATCAACAAGTTTGAAGTAGAGGTCGTAGTATTTGGCTCCAACATGCTGGACATTGTTTGTCAGTGATTGTGGCAACTTGGAAAAGGAAGACGGTTCACCTCCAACATTTCCACGCTAACAAAAGCGTCGAATGCTTTCTCAAATTCGGCGGGAATTTCCCGATAATCGAGAAGGTGGACACGAATGCGGCCTTCGAGACCTGCCTCTTTGATACGCTCCTCCGCGAGCTTTTTCTGTTCTATTGATAGTGTCAATGTGTCAACCTCGCAACCGAAGGAGCGCGCCGCCTGCAAATCTCTCGTCAGCAGGGATCTTTAGAACGCTCGTGACTTGCTAATTACCTCAATGGCAAGTCCTCCCCAGCCACTGCCGAACTCGAGGATCCGGTGTCCTGGCTTGACGCGTGCAGAGCGAAGTACGTGGTGGATTTTGCGAAGCTGGGCAGCTTCCAAATCTCCGGGGCTAGGGCCCATCTCCAAATCGCCTCGAACACCGCCTTCTGCTTCGCTCCAGAGAGCGCAGGAGTACATCATCTCCTTGCTCAGGAAGGCCTGGAAGATTTGGGGGCTGATCAATACCCCATGACGTATGCCAGCCGAAATCACAACCGCGTACCTTGAACAGTTCATTTGATTGGTCGTAGCTAGCAATGGCGTTAAGACGCGCTTGAGAGCGTGTCTGACCAAGGAAACAGTTGTATGTGCTTGAGATAGCCGACGAAATTCTTGCGACTGTCGAGGAAAGCGTATTTTCCATGCCGGCTTGATTTTGAAGCCAGATCTATAAATGTATCCATGAGCTTCAAAACTAGGAATCCAAGGGAAGATGGGACACACATCCATGGCTCCTTTAAGAGATGAGACTTCCACGTCTCCAATCATGTAGGCTTCGCTAACTAGAGATGGGTGATTGTCAGTGAGTTTTAATGCCGATAGCTGGGAATAACCATACAGCCAAGATCGCCCGAGCTGCATGGCCACATTGAGTCAGAAATAGAACGGTGGTCAACATAGGGACTTATGACTTACAGTAAGATGCGAAACCAGAAGTGATCATTGACCACATTCAGGTGAACGTCATTGCAACCCTTCTGGTATTTCCCATAATAGTGTGTCCCTTCAGAGTCGGAGATTGTCAAGTGTCCGACCGTAATTGCGCTGTCGAGCACTGAGAGAATAGAAGAGCGCGCTGAAGATAGGAAAATGGGCGACGATTAATGATTGTAGTTAGAGAAAGCAAGAAATTTACCGAACGAAACCACCCATGCCTTTGGGTTGAATGATGAGAACAGGGAAGTAGATTGGAACGCCTCTTTGGAGGGGGATATGAACTGAACGCAAGATGGTGATTGTGTAGAAGACATTGTCGCTTGCTCGTCGAATGCAAGAGGAAGTGCGAACTCAGAGAGGTGGAGTGAAGTGAGGATAAGACGAGGCGGAAAGACAGGGCCTTATATGCAAGAGGCGCGACGGACGAAATTGAACATCTTCCCGTGGGCTGGGGTTGAAGATCGGCAAAGTGGTAGATAAATCTGTGTCAAACCAGAAGGGAGGATTCGCGACTAGTCAGATGAATCATAATCAACGAGATTGGAAATACATACATGAAAGCGTGTCCATGGCTTGTTGCATCCTACAGGGTCGTTTCTAAATCCTCGATATGGTTCAGCTTAATGGGGGTGTCGCCGTAGAAAGGAAGGTATACTCACAAGAACTTGTGGAAGTCTTCCACACGCGAACCCTGATCACATCAAACCAGTCTCAGCATAGAACACAGAAATTCCAGATCCTCTTGCGCGGCGTAATAGAAAGCGCCCAAAAACGACGAGCCTCATCTGCAGAAGGTCGCCAGATAGATGATCCATCTCCCCGTTCTGCCCAACGCGCTGCGAACGTGAATGATATTATACATTAGCGTCAAGGAAATGTGAACATTGCACTTACCCACCATGACATCCACGTGGCACAAAGGCTTTTGATAGCACTGGAATCCTACTTGAATAGCATGACTCCTACACCCACGATGCCAATCAAAATCCAGGATTGCATCTTGGATTTGCTTTCACTGATCCTGGAGAAACATGATAGGATACCACACAGGTTCCTCTTAATCAATCTGCAAAGATACCGCTCAACCTTTCGGCAAACTGCTTTCACCAAAATACCTCTCTTCGATCTCGATAGCCTTTTGACTCCCCGCCCATCCAGTTCGCCATTCCAAGAGCAGCAAATATCATGCACTGCTCCGGTGATGACCCCAATATGGTACCGTCTTTCGTGGTCTTCGCAACACGTTTTCGCTGTTTCTTGGCGGACGGAATGTGATGGGACGCCTTGCGATCGAGCTCAAGACATTGCCGCCATCGCTTTTGCCCCGTCGATACATAGGTAGATGTCGACTGTAGGCGGTCTTGCAGAGATTTGTAGCTCTTGCTCAACTCCTAGCGGGCGTCCGCAATGAATCGATTCCCTCCACAACGTTCGCCTCCCATTTAAACAAAGGATAACGACTATTTTCGTGGAGCGAGATTGCGCTTCCAGCGACCCCCGCGGGACGTCTCGGTCGATAAGAGCGGGATAAAGGACATTTGCTCGGTCTTTCAATTAACCAAGGATCATTAGTATGACGACGCCGAGGAAAACACTTTTATGAGTGGAAACATGACCCTGACATACCGGTAAACCACTGGTGCAATGTCGGCATTTGAAAGAAAACATAGGCCTTACATCCAACAATAACATAGAGGTGGAATCGGTGGATTCGGTTCCTCGGGGTTTCTGGAGACTCACCGAGACACATGTATCGTATGATAGTATCCTCGGAGTCGTCGTTGTTTCCAGTCGCCAATAAGCTAGAGAAGTTCCTTCCTAGTACTTCCGACTAAACAAATTCGCAAGTTGTAGAGTCCTTGCGGATAATATTTTCGCTGTGGATACTCTTCGTCCGTGGAGATTTTTTTTTTCGGTTGACAAAAATGTGCGATGCTTCGCTCCTGCCCAATGAGCGCAGTTAATCGTTAATCTATCGAAGTTGGGCCGCGGCCTCCAACGTAACCTTGGAAGACTGGAAACGCCTCCGCAGCACACCGTATGGGAGGATGTGGGTCGATTGAACTTGTGCGAGGAACATACCATCAACTTTAAAATTTTAGGGGGACGATTGCTTGACATGTGGTGGGAATATGCCTGTGTGATTGCATCACACCTCGATCATACCTCTCCATTATCATGTTCATCCATAAGTACAACAAGCGCTGTAAGTACGAACACGAAGGAGACAGAAAATTGCTGAACTTTTGGGCTCATGCTCGCGAAAACATAAAGGAAGTTGCCGAAGAGGATAAATTATAATGCTATGCAACACTTTCTGTCACATATAGCCTCAAGATCATTGGTGCATTCAAGCTTGAGATCTTGTCCTACGACGCTGGAAATCGCAGAGTTCGATTAGAGTTATTGTCAAGTATAAGGTATTCGGACATGGAAAACTTGGGGAAAAAATCATGTCAACAAAAAGAAGGTAGAGAAACACCGTCTTTAACCATAACGAAAGGCAAAATGAAAGGAAAAGTCGGAATCCAAGCTCTCATCCCTCTTCTCGATTGCGGGAGGTTAATAGGAGACACTGCGAATGGCATTGGATCTGGAGGACTCTCTCAGTATCAGGCTTTAGCCTCTGATTTGTGGGAAAATATTAGGCTCACATACCGGTACGTAATTCCAAGCCCTAGCTCTTTGTACTGGCCGAGATAAGATTGATTGAATCTAAGCTGATAAGAATAGGTCTCGTGAATAGGTCTCGTTGTCGATAAGGTTGATGGTGGACAGCTTACAACAGGGTTTTTTAAAAAAAAACTATTCCCGATATCCGGGCGTTGGTCGCGCGTCTGTCATAGAAGAAACAAGCCCCAGATATCAAACAAACGAATCAAATTAAATACCGTTGCTCCGCTAAAAGCCGGAGCAGAAGAAGAGTTATACTTAAGCATGAACGCCGGGTGGAACGTAAAACAGCCGGAGCTCGATTGTGATTCGCAAACAATCCAAAAACCCACACACGGACTTGACGGCAATACTTTTAGGGGATATCGGCTGACGTTCATAAACATGAGGATTCACCGCTACGAGGAATGGGCGTTTGGGGTGTCCATCGGCAATGATAGAGGTTAAAGTCGGAAGAACAGTTTCGGAAAGTTTGACGGAGAGCAGATATCGGAAGGGCTCTGTTCGCTCTACCCATCCATTCAGGTTGAAATTTCTAGAAGTTGAACAGCGAGTGGACGAAAACAACGGCTTGTCATTGCTGTGTCACGGGCGCGGCTTGTATCGGCAGAGGAGTTTGCGAGGTTGTCGTGCTGTAATACAATCTTCCCGCGACGTCGTTTACGACCCAGTCTAAACCAGAGACGAGGTTTTCTCCGGTTACTGCGCTGCAAGACCAGATTTTCCAGCGATGGGTAGTGATGGAAGGGAGGTCCAATGCCTACATTGATAAAAAAACGCCGTATTCAGCTCTCAGGTTCGGAATCCCGCAACAAAAAGTGGATCTTACGTCGCGAATTTCTGCGTCGGCCATAGAACCTTGCAAATCCTGTTTATTGGCGAATACGAGTAAGGATGCACCTGCCAAACGCTAAAGTCGAGCGTGATATCCGTGAGAGGGTGGCAAAAATAAGACATCGATCCAATCCCGTAGAATTTCGTCAGAACTCTTACATCTTCTGTGAGCAGACTGTGTAATTCTTGTTTACAGTCCTGCATGCGGGCCCTGTCACCCGAGTCAACGACCCATACTAACGCGTCAGTCTGTTCAAAATAGTTTCTCCAGTACGGCCGAAGAGTCCTCTGGCCGCCAACGTCCCCTAAAGTATAAAATCGGATCTTAGTGGCGGAGTAGCAAGAAAAATGGTGGGTGCTCACAGATATTTAGAGTGTACCTTCCGGAAAGAAAAGCAAGAACATATCAGTCGCTCAGGAATTGGACTTGATGAATCCACGCACTTTCCGTGTGCGAATGTCTTGATGTTGAACCCTAATGTTGGGCTGATGCTGCTGATGTCTTCTCCGTTCAGCTTCTTGAGAATTGTCGTCTTTCCTGCATTATCCAGGCCGCTGAGACTGATCAGTTCGCCGATCAGTTCTAGGAGTATATTCCCGACTTACAGGAAGAGTAACCGCATCTCCTTCTCTTTCTGGCGGTTCTTTCGAATGATTGTAAGAAGACCCATGCTCGATTATTGTATAATGGAGATATGAAGTGTCCTGCAGCTGCAGTCCGTGAATATTTCGTCGGTCAAGAACGGTGCAAAGTCAAGGTCAGTAAATGTGTAGTGAACTGTGAAGATGTAATTAGCTGTAATTAGTTGAACTTTTTGTGGTCAAGTCACGTTGACGCGCTGATCAGTGATCAGGACATAACGGCTCCGATTTTACAGAAACTGACTGATCAGTCAAAGTTCTCGTTGACGAGCAACGGTCACAGCACCAAGCCTAACCACCTCTTATCACTCACATTTCCGCGTATACCTTTCGATCTTTGTTAATATGGCACCGAAAACGAAAGGAAAGAAAGGCAAGAAGGGAGATGACGACTTTTGGTGCGTTTTCTCGGAAAGTCAAGGGCAATAGAACCTAATGGACTGTATCGGATCTCTAGGGATAAGGCTGGTGAAACCGTCGAGCCCAACAACTCCCTTGCTTCCAATGGGGTTGCACTCGATGATGATGTTCCATTCACTACAAAGCCAAAAGCAGCAGGTTTTTCTGCATTCGCCTCAGCAGGACTCATGGACGATATCCCCGTGGACGACGAAGAAGGTGGTGGTGGAGGACTCATGGTACACTCTATGTATCACATTTACTCGCAGTTTACTGACATTTTGCCTCACAGTCGTTAATTGGAAGCGCTAGTAAAGCAAAGAAGAAGGACAAGAAAAAGAACAAAGCCGGTGCAAATGATTCCGACGACTTTGAAAATGAGTCACCTGCCGCTACGATAGAGTCCAAAAAACCTGTAGAAGTCACTGCAGAGGACCTGGCGGACGAGGAGTGGGGGCCAGTGCATGAGAAGAAGAAAGAGAAGAAGGGCAAAGGCAAGAAGGGCAAACAGGAGGAGGAGGATGAGAAGGAGGAAGAAAAGGGTACGCTAGACTTGAAATATGATTCACGGGAGTCTGTACTCATGAACCATCGTCAGTTAATGATGATGTTGCCCCAGCTCCAACGGCGACTCCAGGTGTTAAGGATGAGGGTGACGATGAAGAGGTGGAAGAACCAGGAACAAAAGTACTTTCCAAAAAGGAGAAAGAGAAGCTTAAGAAAGAGCGAGAAAAGGTTCGATCCATTCGTTTTGATCTTAAAGGTAGCTAGTGCTCATTTATTTGAACTTCATAGGCCAAGAAAAAAGCCCAGGCAGCAGCGAAGAAGGCAGCTGAAGGGGGCGACGCTGTTCCACCATCGACTGCTCCAGAACCCGTGGCAACTCCACAACCAGCGGCCAATGCAGAGGATAATGAAGAGGACGGAGATGATGCTGTTGGAGGTAAAGCAGATTCGAAGAAGAAGAAGAAAAAGAAGGCTGCAAAGAAAGATGATGAACCTACACCGACCCCTGCCCCTGCCGCCGCCTCGAAGAAGAAAGGAGGTATTGGGGCACTGAAAGCACTCATGGAGGAAAAGAAGCGGCTTGAGGAGGAAGCCAAGCGGCGGGAAGAAGAGGAGAGAAAACGTATAGAGGAAGAGGAGCGACGAGAACAGGAGGAGGCGCAAAAACGTGAAGAAGAAAAGCAACGCAGAAAGGAGAAAGAGAAGGTACTGTTCATTCATTCATACGCGTTTTGCCTCTATTGATCTGATATTAACACCTTAACCCAGGCTAAGCGCGAAGTCGCTAAGAAGGAGGGCCGGCTACTTACGAAGAAGCAAAAGGAGGAGAAACAGATGGCTGAAATTCGAAAGCAAGCTCTTTTGGCTTCCGGCGTGCAAATCGAGGGTCTGCAGCAAACTTCAGGAACTGGTCCGCCGGCAGCAAAAAAGGTTGTCTATGGAAATCGAAAGAAGAAGGCGCCAGGTGCCAAAGATGAGTCGCCTGCCCCAGAATCTCGACCTAGATCACCAGAATTAGCCCAAGAACGTGCTACGCCCACACCTCCCCCTGCTACAGCGGAACCCATTGAGACGAAGGAAACTAACGGCGAAGCAAAGTCGGACTGGGAAGCCAGCTCTGATGAAGAGGCTGCAAAACCACAACTTCCGCCCGACGTTAAAGATTCTTGGGATGCCTCAAGTGATGAGGAGGAGGCTGCCCCTCCACCACCAAAACCCGCCGCCGCCACAAAGCCTTCGACAGATGCCAAATCGACCAAGACAGCACCTGCAAAGGCAGCGCCCGCAAAAGCAGTACTTAAGGCCGAACCTGCGAAATCGACTCCCGCAGCTGCTGCCAAAGGCGCGCCAGGAAAGCCAGTTCCTGGAAAACAAACGACTGGCAGACCACCACCTGCGAAGGGCGCACAAGAAGAATCGTCCGAATCCGAGGAAGAAGATTCAGAGGAGTCAGATGAGGACTCTGATGAAGACTCCGATGAGTCGTCTGAGGACGAAGAATTTACCGCAGCTCAGAGGGCAGCGCAGAAACTGGCTGCCCAAAAGAAAGCGGAAGCTGCAGCGCGTCGTGCGAAGGCACACGAGGATGCATTGGCAGCACGCAGTAAAGATAATTTGCGCAGTCCTATTTGTTGTATCTTGGGACATGTCGATACCGGTAAAACTAAATTATTGGATAAGGTTTGTTTTTTTCCTCTGAAGCCCATGGTTTCAACCGTCTCACATTGAGCAATAGATTCGTCAAACCAACGTCCAAGAAGGCGAAGCTGGAGGAATCACACAACAAATCGGCGCCACATATTTCCCTCTAGAGGCGATCCAACAGAAGACAGCCGTCCTGAACAAGGTTCGTGTTGTCCGCTTGTTATCTCCATTGTGATACTCATACATTTGAACATGTAGGACGGTAAACTCGAATACAAAATCCCTGGTCTTTTGGTTATCGATACACCTGGACATGAATCGTTCACAAATTTGCGATCTCGTGGTAGTTCTCTGTGCAACATCGCCATTCTAGTGGTCGATATCATGCACGGTCTCGAAGCTCAGACCCTGGAATCCCTTCGACTACTGAGAGACCGCAAAACGCCGTTTATCGTCGCGCTCAACAAGGTATCTTGATAATTTGACATATATGTCGGTCTTGTCATTAATTTTTTTTAAAGATCGATCGTATGTATGGCTGGGATCCTACACCAGATGGTGCCTTCCAAGAATCGTTGGCCAAGCAAAATCGCTCTGTCCAGCGCGAATTCGAAGACCGTGTAGCCAAGACCATTGTTGCATTCGCCGAGGAAGGATTAAACGCTTGTCTTTACTACGACAACAAGAATTTAGGCCGTAATGTCTCTCTGGTGCCAACATCTGCCATCACTGGTGAAGGTATTCCAGACATGATCATGCTCCTTGTCAATTTGACACAGCAGCGGATGAGTGATCGTCTAATGTACCTCTCCGAGTTGGAGTGCACAGTCCTCGAAGTAAAGGTCATTGAAGGCTTGGGCACGACAATTGACGTTGTTCTCTCGAACGGTATCCTACGAGAAGGGGACAGAATTGTTGTTTGTGGACTTAATGGTCCCATCGTCACGCAGGTCAGAGCTTTGCTCACACCGCAGCCCCTGCGAGAACTTCGTATTAAGGTGACGAAGCCACCTTGTATTTGGTTATCAGTATTGGCTAACATTATTTGTTTAGTCAGCGTATGTTCACCATAAAGAGGTCAAGGCAGCCCTCGGTGTCAAGATCACTGCACCGGATCTGGAGAAAGCTATCGCTGGGTCTCGTCTCCTCGTCGTCGGCCCTGATGACGATGAAGAAGAACTAAAAGAGGAAGTTATGTCTGATCTGACAACCCTCTTCGAGAATATCGACAAGTCGGGCCGCGGTGTCTGTGTGCAGGCGTCGACGCTGGGATCTCTCGAGGCCCTCTTGGACTTCTTGAAGAGCAGCAAGATCCCTGTCTCAGGAATTAACATCGGTCCTGTCTTCAAGCGCGACGTTATGCGGTCAGCGACTATGCTAGAGAAAGCCAAAGAACTTGCTTGTATTCTTTGCTTCGATGTTCCAGTCGACAAAGAAGCTGAACGACTGGCAGACGAAATGGGTATTCGTCTCTTCAAAGGTGTGTGTCCAACAAATCCCAAGCAGAAAACTTTAGTTGACTGTGTGACTCAGCCGATATTATTTATCATCTGTTCGATGCCTTCAAGAAATATAACGAAGAGATCGTCGAAGCCAAAAGAAAGGACGCAGCGCCGCAAGCTGTTTGGCCGTGTCGTCTAAAGATTATTGCCGCTTTCTGTAAGCGAGATCCCATCATTCTCGGCGTGGACATTCTCGATGGCACCCTGAGAGTTGGTACACCTCTGGCTGTGGTGAAGATTGACCCTGCTACTGGAAAGAAAGACATCATCGACCTTGGAAAGATGTATGTATTTTATTATATGTATCTCTTTTGACATTAACTATCTCGACCCTCAGCACCTCTTTGGAAATCAACCACAAGACACAGGATGTATGTACCATGGCTGAAAACCTTCAATGCAAAAACTAACTCCCTTTTCAGATTGTCAAGAAAAGCCAAGCTGGAGGCGGTGTTGCTGTGAAAATTGAACACGCCGTTTATCAGTCAGCTAAAATGTTTGGCCGCCATTTCGACGAGAAAGACGAGCTTCTTAGTCACATCACTCGCCAAAGTATCGATGTGTTGAAGGTATGTAACACCTTTGTATCTGTATATTTCCTGTCAGCTGAAATTTCGCAGACATCATTCAAGGCTGACGTCTCCAACGAAGAATGGCTCCTCATCCGTGGACTGAAAACCGTAAGTACTGATATATCTCCTGGATCGTCATCTCACCTTCTCGTTTAAAGCGCTTTGGTATTCCTTAAGGACGTGTACCATTATGCTGTCCAAGGACGATACTTACACAAGGTTGATGCAACCCGTATCTACGTAATACCTTTACCATGGAATTGCTTGCGCTGAATGCACAAAACAGTATATTGTATAGTTGTAAGATTAATAAGTATGATGACTCGAAGTAGATACGCCACCAAGAGCACGCAAGTTGTTTGCTTCTTGTTTGTATGTACAAGTACACGCATTTTTTTTGTTTTCTTATCCAACCCACCGTCAGCAACAACCACCAGCACAAGATGTCCAGCGATACCAAATCCGTTAAAGACGGTGGAGGAGAGGCCGACGTGCTCAATGCTCAAGACCAAGACGAAATCCAGCTGGTAATTAAAGCATGGGCATAACCAGGAGAAACCTACGGAAAAGATGGGCTGCTTCAACGGTAACGTCCAATTGGTGACAACTGGCATGGCTGCGGGTATCCGAATGCATTCTATGCCCCTCGAACTCGACCTCCAATGCCTCTAGCATTGCGTCAGTTGGAAGGTGCCTAGATTGCAGGAGGATTGAGATTATACCGCTTGAACCTGAACAGCGCTCATACCTGCGTAGGGAAGCCTCCCAGTGTTATCGTTCATTTTTTTCATCCCCTTTTTTCCGGGGGCTTGCTCGTGTTACTGACTTTCTGCTCTAGGAGAACCTAGGATACAAACAGGTATGGCGTAGTTATCTTCCTTCTTTGGTGCATTTTCAATCCTCTACTTTTCATACAATTCAGCAACTCCACCGATCGTGGAATTTAATTGAAAGTTTTGCCGCAAGTTTCTGTGCTTTGAATTTCATCGGAGGCGTTAGGTTTGTCTCGGTCTCTCATAATGTGACTGGGTTCTGATACAATATCGTCGATCCAGATCAGCTATATTTCTTGGTCTTTTGGCCGGTGGACCTGCTGCTATTTGGTATCTATATTTTCCGCTTCACAGCGCTGTTATTGACATTTTTTTTAGGTCTTCGTACTTGATTACTATTGTTTTCATGTTGATCACCGCGGCTGTCCTTGCAGAGATTTGCTCGGCTCTTCCTCTGAGCGGATCGATCTACATTTGGGCCGCAGAAAGCGCTGGACCAAAGTATGCCAGATTCTTTGGTTTTGTCGTGGCTTGGTGGTCTTGTACTGCTTGGATGACATTTGCTGCTGGTAATTGCCAGGTGGGTCAGCCCCGCGATAAGACATTTTCATTTCTAATATCCATTTTTAGACTACTGCGAACTACATCGTTTCGCAGCTTGCGGTTTGGGAGATCGACTTTCCTGGCGGAATAACCAACAATAATGTCAAATGGCGGGCGTTTATTTGGGCGCTATCAGAAGGTTTACTTATAGTGTCTATTGCAATCAACTATCTCCCTCCTCGGATGTACTCCGCCTTTTTCCGTTTTTCAGTCTTTCTGATGATGCTCGACTTCTTCCTTTGCCTCATCTGGCTTCCCATTGGGGTGTCCAACACATATGGTTTCAGATCCGCGAAAGACGTCTTCACGATGACCTGTATGCATTCTAAACCTCGTCCTTGTTATCTGCCTAACCTTAGAACACTTACAGATAACGGAACTGGAGCACCCGCAGGTTGGAACTGGATCTTATCTTTGTGCGTGACGTTCAGAATGATTACCGGAGCAACTCTAATGTCTGTCAAATAGCCTATTCACAGCTGGGACAATGACGGGTTTTGATGCTTCTGGGCATATTGCCGAGGAAACTAAAAATGCACGGTAGGACCCTTCATTGTTGTCATAGTTTTCTCTCCCTTACGTAGACTCTTGCTTTCAGAATTGTTGCCAGTAAAGGCATTTTTTCCAGCGCCGTTGCAACAGGTGTTCTGGGCTTCATAACCACCATCCTTTTTCTCTTCTGCACTCCCGACCTCGATATCCTCTTCTCTCTGAACGCTCCTCAACCGTTTGTGCAACTATATGCCCTCGCCATTGGCAAGAAAGCAAGCATCTTCATGACACTGATCGCTGTGCTTGGTCTTATTGCTGTGCGTGTAACATCAGATCAGATTACTCGAAACAAAAGTTGACCATGAATCATATTTCAAGAATACTAGCATTGCCATTGTTGCCGCTTCCCGACTGGTATTTGCAGTTGCTCGTGATGGCGTATTGCCAATGTCAGGCTGGATCGGTCAGGTCGACTCCCAGGGACAACCAAACATGCCGTTACTGTTATTTATATCTTCGCTGCCGCAATTCTTTGCACGATTCTACCAAGTCAAGTCGCGTTCACGTCTCTCGTGTCAGCTGGTGGTGTACCCACCATCGCAGCATATGGTTTGATTGCACTGCTCCGCCTAACGATGACACCAAACCACTTTAAGTCGTCTTACTTTTACCTTGGACGCCTCGCGAAACCTTTTTATCTCTCCGCGGTCTTGTTCAATGCACTTATAGTTGCGGTATGTTTTTAAACATAATCACCCCACTGACACGTTAATTTCATTTCGCTAATCTATCGATCTAGGTCATGCTGTCGCCTTTTTTCTTTCCTGTTTCCGCGGATACTTTCAACTTCGTGAGTTGCACTCTTCTCCGCGCTTTTGGCGTTATCTCATCATTATCTCCAGGCCTGTGTTATTTTTGGCAGCATCACTCTCTTCGGAGTCTTGACTTGGTATTTTACGCCAGCCGAGAAATGGCTCCGTCGCGAACACATCATGCAGGCTCTTAATGCAGCTGACGAACAACAACCGGATCAGACTCGGCTCGATTGAAACCGTTGAAAGCCGCTGGAAGCTGCTGGTTGATGTATCGGTGATGTCTATACCCTGAACATTAACAACGTGGGGGTGTTCTGTACGCGTCATCTTTTTTAACTTTTTTGTCTATTTCCTCCCACAAATATGCCTTTCATTATATCTTGGCCATCTTCGCGAGTGAGATGAGAAGACCAGTTTGACAGGATGTCTGCAAAGCGCCTATGATGGTTGCATATGCACGCTTCACAGTGTTCAAAAATGGTTGCGTATTCCTGTTTTTATCAGATCGTCTTGCGACTTTCATCGTTTAATGGTTCCTAGGATTCCTCTGCAACGAAAGTCTATGTCCGCGGGGTTCTCTACGACATATCTATGTGGATCCTGTATGACATGTCTGTTCCATGGCCGACCCCGCTGTGCCTTCCAACATCGACATCATCGGAACATTGCTTTTTTCTTTCATGGAACCATGGAGATACTTTTTCCAAGGTGAAGCGTCGCAAGTTCCACGAAAGCAAGCCTGCCTCGAGGCTGATGAAAACCAGAGTCAGTAGAAAAGCATATACAACGTTCAATTCTCCGCGGCCGTTCTATGTGTGATATCGATATTTCTCCACTAATCGAGGCAATCAACAAGCGGGCGGCTACCGCCCATATGTGCAGTCCATGTCTTCAGTGTCGAGGAGCTCTAGTAACCGCGGAATAGTAGAAGTGACGTAATTTTAAGCACTGCTTGATTGCTTAGAAACTGGATCCTGAACTGTGTTTATCTGCGCTAGGGCCTGAAGACGGGACTGAGCTTCTTGATCTATGAAAAGAAATTCTTCGCCCTTGGACGCCCTGGAACGTAGGCAGTTGTATCGGGTTCCTTACGCGCGGGTCAATCTCGTCTTCGTTTAGGATTACCCGAGAGATCGGAATGTCTAAACCTCGACTCCGTACACCCGCACTGCTCATAATTGCAAAAATCTGAGATTCTCCATGGATGTAGTCGGATTTGTTTTCAAGTAACGACTTGGCACAGCATGCTTTGGGCGTCCCTGACTAACCGCTTATTTTTACCCCGCATTCAGCTATTATTAGCACGATTACCATGTCACCGATTGCAGCGAACAGGGACCTCTCTTCTTGTAGTGCGCCGTAAGCCTGCCAAAATAAACTTTATGTCATACTTAACAGCAGTCATTATTGCCAACACAGTATGATGCATGATCCCCCCAGAGTACATCTTCTCCACTGTCCAGACTCCTCCCTCTTGTCGCTTTCTCAAAATAAATCAAGTCGCACTGCACAACTGCTTAATGCCTCGGTGAGAGAATAAGAACCCCTCGGTTTCACTTGTCATCCATAACTGACATCTCCTTGCTGATTCTTTTGCCGGTCCGGCAATGATTGTGTTCGGGCACTGGAGACGCAGAAAGAAGATCGACTCCAAGTAAAGTAAATGCACTAGAACAAGACAACACGTCGTCATATGGATGAACTACGATAACGCTAGCGAAATCCCGAGATTTGAGGCTTTACTGTACAGTATCTCCATGGACCAGGATTTTCTCGCCTACAACAATTTCCAATTCTCCAATCCGGGCGATCGATCGTCCCCGAGTTTTCAATCCTTGTAGCGATGTATCTCGCAGAAATGCGTTCGCGATATGTCCAGCGGGTCGACGCTCGTCGAGCAGGTGCATTTGCCGACAAATGGGTCAACTGGCCTGGCCCAACTTATGGCCACTTCCGGTGTCGTCGCTGCAATCATTTCCCGTCCGCGACGAGCGCGCGGCTCAACGGACGTCGAAAGATGCGGAGCAGACATACGAGCCCGCGGAACAGAACTGAGAATGGTGTCACGCGACGGTATAGCGAGGAAAGGTGAATGTGATTGGTCTGACGGGTGTGGAAATTCCCATGGTTTTTCGTCGAGTGGTTTTACGGAGGCGATGCCATTAACATCAAGCGTTGAAGTCGACGACGCCCAGCTGACTCGTTTATTGCCTTTTGAGGGGCTCGTTGAGAGGCTGGATTTCCGCGGTCGAGCGGTGTTTGCTGCGAGACTGGAATTTCGCATGGGCGATGCAATAGGAAATGTGGGCATAGAGCTCGACCGGTTTCTGTTGTCTTTTTTCTGATATTGCATAGGAGGGGGCGTAAATTTATCCTGTTCTCTGCGTTGTTTCTCCTTCAATTTCTCCTCTTTTTCAGCTTTGAGTCGGGCAATTCTGGCGATCTCCTTCGCCCTCATACGCTGCGACAAGCGTTAAGTTGGTTGGCTCAAAAATAAAGGCGCAAAAAATTAAATACCTCGGGATGTAACTCGAGTTCTGGAGGAGAGTCCGCAAACTCTCGCTTGATTATGACGATCCATATCCAATAGCTGACGGCAGCGAGGGTTATGCCCACCATGAAGGCCAGTCCTCCAAAGGCATATACCTTGATTGCAATCATTGCGATAGTAGGGAGGTGTGTGTTGTCGATAGGGATTTGGGAAGAGCCGAGACCAGAAACAGTCGGGAGAGGGACAGCCTCTCCTCGCTCAGCGAGAAGGGGCATGGCGTCAAAATGTTGGTTTGAGTGAGCGGTGTTGATCTAGTGAGCGTCGGTGCTGGGTGTCAAGCTTCAAGGCTTGCGCGTTGAGTAGGTTGCAAGCGATCAACGCTTCCGGAATGCAATATGGCAGGCCTAGTGGCGGTAAATGCGATCGTTTTCTGGGCTTGCAGAAAAGGTGGTGACGGTTTAATCATTAATGAGGACGGTTTGGAAGATTCCTCGCCAAATTTATAATGGTAAACTTGAAACAGAATTTTAATGCGTCCCGTGTCTCTGAACAACGAATTTCAATGTAAAGGGGACATTCGGTGCCTAAACTTAGTTGAGAGTGTGGCGCACAGTGGACCCTAACCTGAACCTGAGGTTGTAACCCTAACCCGATGGCCAGCACCGTAGCATTAGCATTTTTGGAGATCTAAGTCACACATAACAGGTGTGACACAGAGCAAGGTCTATGTGACGAAGAAATGCGAGTGCGACTCTAAGTCGTTCGCTTCTACGTCGCGCCCGCATTTCATCCATCCCGCGCTCAGCTGTAACCCGCCTAGAAAAATTCTTTTGATTTTCATACCATTCTTCATCATGAATAATCCCCACCTTTCCATCTGTCCCGATTTCAACTCCGACGATTTCGCGGACCAGAGGAAGACCTTCACCGACTTGGGATTGACAAATGATCAAGCAGCCAATGGCCTTACTGCGGCATGGAAACGGGCTAACGACATCAACATAGAGACGTGGGATCAGAATGTCGCAGCCGACAAAGCGGCGGCGGAAGCTATTCTGCTCCAACGCCAAGCCGATGAACAGGCGGCTGTTCTCCTAAAAGAGCAAGAACGTTTAGACGCCGAAAAAGAAGACAGACGCAAGAATAAGCACAAGTGTGCTGAAGTTCATGCCGACTTACCCATCCCCAAAGGCGAATCTTATCTCTACCCTCCCGCGGTCATGGCAAAACTCAAAAAATGGGAGTATATTCCTCTTTATCATTTCACAAACGAAGGCCTGGACGCCGTCGATTTTAACCCCAGCTCCGAAAGCAACAACATTGGAAAGCTTATCAAAAATGACGACGGTTCCATCGAGTGGACCGACGTCGCGTCTTCTCGTTCCGCGGCGAGTGTTAAAAAGGACAAAAATATTTCTATTAACGACTTTTGCATAGCAACTCCGCGCTTCATTCGCGCTATGCGTGACGCTTCTTGGCCAGAAGACCGAGTCACGATGTTTACTTTGTTCTGGGACGCTGTCCAACGCCACGACTGGCGATCCTCGCGTATTGTGAGCGAAACGACGGCGCTTATGTGGTACCAAGACGAAGAGCGCCAAAAGTGGCACGCTCACGCCAGTACTGCGGAGCCCACCACAAAGCTGTACAGTCTCGCTGTCATAGACGAGGCGCGTCTCCAGAAAACCTTGCTCAAGGTTGAAGCGGCTGAGCGCGAACACCTTTTCTTGCAAGGGGAAAAAGACAGGGTGAGTTTTTCGTGGTTTTCTCTTTTCCAAATGCGCATATATCTAACTATAACCATCTTTTTTCTCCCCAACACATCATTTTCCCTCGCATATGTGTCCTACGCACATGGATGTTTTTTCTGCTGCCGGCCACTGCGTGTGCGTTTGTCGTCAACGCATGTCGATGATTTGTTTCCGGCTGCATCTCTGCACGTCGATGTCATGTTCCCGGCTGCATCTCTGCACGTCGATGTCTTTTTTCCGGCTGCGTCCTTGCACGTCGATGATACTTTGCCGGCTGCGGTCGATGACTCGCTTCGTCTGTGGCTTTGGTTTTTCAGAACCGCCACGCTGCTGAGTCCAGCAGACGTTCTCGTGGACCGGAGCGTGAAAGGCTGTCGAGACCCCGTAAACGCTCGCCCTCGCCGGCTGCAAAGCGCCGTCGTTCAGCTTCCCCGGCACCCCGTACAAATGCAACTCGTCAGGATTTTTTCCGCAGCACAGGCTCCTCGGGCGCCAAAGCCTGTGCTGTCTGCCTCGGGCGCCACAGCCACCGATTCAACGAATGCCAAGCGAAAAGGATCTGGGACAACTCCCAGGATACCCTCTGTTGTCGAAATACAAAGGGAGAAATCATTGGACGCACCTCAGGTGCTCTGTTCTGCCTCGACTGGCAAATTGGCCGATGTACAACTACCCGCCACGACGATCGCCACAGATGCTCGGGATGCAACGCCTCTACCCATGGCGCCAGCTCGTGTCCTCAACGGAGAAGGCTTGAGCCAACCACGCCATATATATGGCGCGCTTGGCGGGATGCGCTGTCAGATGCCCACATCCTCAACAAGTACTCTGACGTCGTCACTGGTTTGCGCTATGGGTTCCGTGTTAACTTCCCCAAAATCATGGCTACGCAAATCCCTCCCAATCGTCCTTCCGTCGACCAATTCCGTTCACATTTCGACTCCATCGTCGCCTCTGAACTCGAGAAAAACAGATATATCAGACCGTTCTCTCGTCAGCAACTCGAACAACTCATTGGGCCCTTTCAGACATCACCTTTCTCCGTTATCCCAAAGCCTGGAAAAATCAACAAATATCGCATTGTCCAAAATTTCTCGTTCCCTCACTCGACTTCTGGAAATTTCAAGAACCCTTCCGTCAATTCTGCCGTCAATGCCTCCGATTTTCCCTGCACATGGGGCACCTTCCAAATTACCTGCGCTGTCATCACTACCTTACCCCCAGGCTCTCAAGCGGCCGTCCGTGATGTATGCGAGGCTTACCGGACTGTACCTTTGCACCACTCTCAGTGGAATTGTGGCGTCGTTCAAGTGGGCGACGACATTTTCTGTGTCGATACATGCTGCGCTTTTGGTGCGTGCCCGTCTGGAGGAACTTATGGTTGCATTGCGGATAGCGGCAGTGACTTATTTCGAGCTCGCGGCATCGGACCGTTGCACAACTGGGTCGACGACAACATTTTCTTCCGCATGCAATCAAAGTACCTCGCCGACTACAATAAACTGCGAGAAGGCTGGCGCCGCCTGGTCGACCATCAAGGAAGCAACCGCGCAGGTGGCCGCGTGTGGTTCGGTGATGGCTTCACGGCTGATGGGTCAGGTTTCGAAGCAGTCGAGACCTTCGTTTTTCCCTTGCGTGACCTTTCCAAGGACAGTCCCCGCACCGCGGAAGATGTGCCCTATGCCTACAATTTCGCGGACATCGACCAACTGTCTGCGCAACTGGGCATTCCATGGGAAAAATCAAAGGACATACCCTTTGCATCATCTGTCACCTATATTGGTCTACTGTGGGATCTGAACTCGCGTACCCTCGCGCTCCCGTTACCGAAGCGCGAGAAGTATCTCACAGGAATCTCCGCGTGGGTTTCTCGTGAGGTCCACACTCTCAACGAAGTCCAATCTCTCTACGGTCGCCTCCTTCACGCCTCGTTGGTCATTCCATGCGGTCGCGCGCGCCTCACTGGTCTCGAGACTATGTTGGGCTTGTATTCGGCCTCGCCTCATGTCCCTCGTCATGCGGTCAAAACCGTTGGCGCAGACCTTGCCTGGTGGAATGACCGTCTCCGCGGAGGGGTTGTACAACGACCGATCCCAACCTTGGTCGACCCCATCGACGTTGGCGCCTACTCCGACGCCAGCTCGGAAACTGGAATTGCCATTGTCATCGGCAAGCGCTGGCGCGCATGGCGCCTCCTCCCTGGTTGGAAAACCCTCGGAGGTGCACGAGACATTGGATGGGCTGAAGCCATTGGCTTCGAACTACTCGTCGATGCAGTCCTACTGCTTTACCCGCCCGGTCAGCACATTAGGATCTATGGAGATAACAACGGCGTCGTCGAAGGGTGGTGGAATGGTAGGAGCAGGAACTCGCAAATTAACGAGGTTTTCAAGTCCATCCACGATAAGCTCGAGGCGTGCGGGTCCGTCGACTGTATCCACACTGCCTATGTCCCTAGCAAATCAAACCCGGCCGACGCACCCTCTCGAGGACTCCTGGGCGACCGCGACCTCCTTCTCCCCGAACTCTCAACCCCTCACCGTGCGTTCGACTTCCTCGTCGACGCTCTCGACGCTCTCACCCCTTCCGAGGTTCGTTATCAACGGGAACAATCACTCCGACGTCCAATCCGCATCCACAGAAGCTCACCCGACTCTGCCAGCGAGCGTGAACCCGTCTGGTCCACTCGTCCCGAGTGGGGCCAATCAAACTATGCCGAGGCGACGTTTTGATGCGCCTCTGGTACCCGCGATCTCCAACCGCGACGCCCATCCAAAACCGTACAAGCCAGGACTCATACCAGTCACTTCCGTCCACCGCCCCCATTGCCTATGCACCGACCGCATTCGCCTGTGGTTACCCACACCGCTTGGACTGGCAACTGCGACTGCTGGATACACCCTCTCGTCACCTGAAATCGCAGCGAGGGTGCTCGACCTCATGAGTCTGGCGTGGACCGCTGAAACTAGGAGCGGTTATGGTACGGGCCTATTAGTTTTCCATGTATTCTGTGACAACAAAACCCCTCCGGTCCCAGATCATCTCCGCGGACCTGCGAGCGAAGCACTGATTCTGGAATTCATAGCAAGCTGCGCAGCTTCTTTCGGCGGTGACGCACTCAACGTTTATGTCTGCGGCGTTAAAGCTTGGCACACAGTGCATGGCTTACCATGGCACACAGACAAGATACGACTCAAAACCGCGCTTATGGCCGCCACCAAATTAACCCCAGATTCGTCGAAACGCGCGGAACGACCCCGCTGCTGCTGCGAAACGTACACGCAATCCATGACCACCTCGATCTGTCCGTGGTATCGACGCCGCAGTCTATGCGTGTCTAACGACACCTTTTGGGCCTGCGCTCGCTTAGGAGAATTTACGGTGCCATCCCTCAAAGCCTTCGATCCAACTTTGCACGTCAAACCTTCCAACGTTAACACGCGCGTGTTCCATCAACCCCGTCACGACGATCTATATCCCATTCACCAAGGCGGCAAATACAAGGCGAAGATGTACACTGGGCTCCGCAATCTGGCCCAGTGATCCGCGGCTGCACTGCGAACCATATGCGCTCAACACCCCTCCGCCGTCCGGTCACCTCTTCGCTTACAGCACTCAGACGCACTATCGGCCTCTCACGCGCAATATTTTCTACGACGGATAGCCACAGCGGCTAAAGCGGCTGGCGGTGAGCAGTACAAGGCCATAGCATCCGCATCGGAGCGTCTCGAGTACTTGCTTCGCGGGATGCCTTTCGAGGGGTCAAATCCATGGACGCTGGTCGAGCGATGCTTTCCTCAGATACTGAGAAACATGCAGATATCCTCGCACCTTACCTCAGGATACTCCTGCATCGAGCAGTTTATTCGTTACACGCTCCGCCTCGCGCCGGCGCTTAATGTGAGCCTGGTCTCCTACTTTGGGGTTTTTCCTCAATTGATTTCGTTTAAAGCGTCGTCTGGCTCCTAGATCCTTTGGGTGTTTTAAACTCATCCATCCTTCTTTCCGTTTTCTGGTGAGAATACAGCCCATTCATGCATCTCGAAATTAAAGAAGCTGCCACAGACTCTGGCAGTTCTTCTTTGCCCAAACTAGACATGGATGGTGCACGTACACCACTCACGTCGGATCGTTACTAGCTACATGTATATGTAATTGACCTACAAGTGAAATACCTCTTCAGCGTTGCCCCTTCCCTCTCTCCTCGTGAGCACTACACATCTGAGCGACATAGATTGGAGATCTAAGTCACACATAACAGGTGTGACACAGAGCAAGGTCTATGTGACGAAGAAATGCGAGTGCGACTCTAAGTCGTTCGCTTCTACGTCGCGCCCGCATTTCATCCATCCCGCGCTCAGCTGTAACCCGCCTAGAAAAATTCTTTTGACCCGCCCACCTCACCCTAGAATTTTACGCGTGTTCTTTTCTGTTATTCAACTGCTTTTCCAACTGTTTTATTTCGATATGTCTGTTGTGTGCTGTAAATGGGTGTTTTAAACTCATCCATCCCTTCTTTCCGTTTTCTGGTGAGAATACAGCCCATTCATGCATCTCGAAATTAAAGAAGCTGCCACAGACTCTGGCAGTTCTTCTTTGCCCAAAACTAGACATGGATGGTGCACGTACACCACTCACGTCGGATCGTTACTAGCTACATGTATATGTAATTGACCTACAAGTGAAATACCTCTTCAGCGTTGCCCCTTCCCTCTCTCCTCGTTGAGCACTACACATCTGAGCGACATAGATCAGGTTTTCCCTGGGATAGGTTGGGTATTTGACCGTGTTTAAAGTAAGAAAAAGAATTCAAAAAGAGAAAAAGAGAGAGAATTCACCAAGAATTCATGGAACACCTTCAGTTCTTTGGGAGATTTTTGCTGGCTTATTTTAGCCCAAATTTCATTTCTGCTGGTCGGAAAATGTCAGAAAATCCCTCGCGCAAGGATGCATGCGGTTGGAGACATTTTTTGCAAGTTCCAAGTACTAATTTTTGAATGCTGAACTCAATATAACTTTAATTTGCGTGAAATTTTGCACAGACACGTTATTCAAAAATATAAAGTGCTCTGAATTTTTTCCGCTGTTTCCGTAATTTTGTTGAGCCTGTATCGAGTGCCCAAAACCCATCGAGGAGGACCGCTGTCTCAGGAAAATGTCACGTGAGTTATCTGCCTGGCAGATAACTTTTGTGGTGGCAGATGCATAATTTGCGAAATGCGAGCCCTGCTTTTCAAATATTTCAACTCTAAAGAGACAGAACCTTTGAAAAAGTTATGTTTTGTCTGTAACTAAAATTTCAGAGCTTCAACGGCGGATTTGACGCCATAATTCACGATGTTCATCAAAAAGTTATCTGCCCGGAGCTTGCCGGGCAGATAATTACCCAACTGATCGAAGGGTAAGCCCATTTTCACGCGGAAGTGGGCCGTAGTGAGGAAGGTGTCTGGAGCGCTATTTCGAGGCTCTCTGCTTTCTCTTTCCTTCCTTCGCCACCCACGGAGACTGCATGGCAAGAAATTGGGACAGATACAGTCGACACGGCATTGATTTAGCCTATACAGCCACTTCCTTTGGTTTTTCTGCAGCCAAGATTGGGACTAGGTTAGGGGTGAGTTATTACCATTTGAATAACACATATGTCACTGTGCCTGTTCTAACCAAGTTCTGATGTCTTTCTCTCCAGTTTTCCATCGCCAGGACCCTTGCATCAACAGCGGTGGGGGTGACCACGACCGCCGTTGACCTTGCTCTCTTTGGAGGAAGTACTGTCACTCGACCTGTTTTCGGCCTTGCAGTCTCCACAGTTCTTACAATCGCCGAGCAAATCACTCTTGCGCCCATACATCTCAGCGAATACATCACCTCTACTTCACTCTTAGCTGCACACAGCTCTATCAACGTTTTGTCAGTCATATTCCCTGGCAGTAGTGATGCTTCCTTCTCTCTGGCGTCTTTCATTGGTCTCGTGCGACGTGAGTGGGCGCATACGGACCCGGGCAATGGGACCCTTCCTGAAAGGCAGTATGGGATTACGCAAGTCGCTCGTGCCATAGTGGGGTGGGTCGCGCTCCAGGGGGTCACACAGGAGTGGCAAGAGAAGCGCTGGTTCAAGTATTTGAAGGAGATGGACGTCATGGAGCCGCCCAAAACACTTCGATCATTGAAGCACAAGTGCGTACACCACAGAAACTCGACATTCCATCGTCCTAGTCCTAACCATCTTTCGACAGGACGTCTCGCATACGAGTTACCTCGGATATCATCTTTCCGGGCCAACAGGGTCCTCAAATCATCGCAGCCGACATCGGAGACCCTGAGGCTGCTCGCTCACATCCCTTCATGTCAAGAACCAAATCCCTCATTTCGTTGCATCGTCACCGAGTCGGAACCTCCCATTCCCGCTTACCGATAGATATCTCACCGCCGCCCGTAAGCAACGCAGAGCTCAAGAAAACCATGAGACGCCTCTCCAAGATGGTGCTCGCGGGCTACGGCGGTGCCAGCCTTCTCTTTTTCGGGGTTTCGCCGACGGCGTTCGACAGCGTCAGCAACAAGAAGAAAGCACATACCGCTCAACTACCGACGACTTCACTCTCATCTGTGATGGCCCGAGAGAAGACCGCGGAAGAGGAGCAGCTGACGCATGCCATAGATGCGTCTGAAGCAGAGGCTGCTGGGGATGCAGACACACCTGAACTTCCGTCGGGCGGCGGAGGTGGGAAAGAGTATTCGTGGTGGGATGTCTTGCTGGGCAAGCACGACCAGGAAATATTCGAGCGGTCGACGGGACATGGGGAAGATCATGATCCGTCGAAAGAGGAAGAGGCTGCCATGAGGAGAGCGAGCAAGGGGAAGATGAAGGCTACAGCTGTAACTATCTTGCTCTTTTTCGAGGTATATATTTTCTCATTATTCATGGGTTTAGGTCATCGGGAATGAACATCTCATGCCTCGGTTTTGGGTACTGACGGATCACGGACGAGGGCAGATTGTGCTGGTCATAAGAGGAACCATGTCGCTCAACGAGATTGCCGTGGACCTCACCTGCGAGCCGGAGCAGTTCCAGCCTGCATCGACCTCACCTCCGTCCGAAGTGGATGAAATTCCGGTACCGGGCCAATTCGCCTTTCCCAGCATCAGGGAGAAAGAGGCTACGTCTACTACGGACCTTCCAAAATACAATGTGCACGGTGGGATCTTGAAGATGGCGAGAGCCATGGGCGACGTAGGAAAGCCCGTCCATCTCGCGGTGATGGAGGCTTTGTATAATAATCCGGATTTTGGTTTGTCGGCATCTATATACACGTTTGAGATCGTGGCTAATCGGTCGGTTTAGATCTTGTGCTATGTGGACATAGCTTGGGTGCAGGAGTTGCTGCGATGTTGGGCATGGTTCGTCCTAAGCTTGTGAATCTTGTTCGGGTTTTATAACAATGGCTCCTATGACAGATGTGGGCCGACCCGAAGACCTGCCAGACAGTTCGGTCAAGTGGGCTTCCTGTAGGACGTCAGGTCCAGGTCTATGCCTTTGCTCCTCCGTATGATCTTTTCCCTTGTTGTCATAGTAAAGCCAGGGTTAACCACGAATATTTTACGCAGGTCTCTTACGGATGCAGCTTTATCACGACTCTCTGACAAGCTAATCGTTTCTCTCGTGTATTCGCATGACGTTGTTTCGCGTCTTTCACTAGGCTCTGTCCGTGATCTCAAGAATGCGGCAATGTGGCTTTGCGAGGCGGAAGCTGGCGATGGCGTCGAGGGCTGGTCTGCCGTTACGGTGCGGGCCAAGAGGTGGAAAGACGGCGCTGGTTCGCAAGATGATATGGATTGGGTATGTATTTTTTGTCCGGTGCTCCTCGTGGGCGAAAGCGTAACTAAGATCCTTGCCATAGTTCATTGCCATACGGAAGACTCTTGAAGCTAATATGCAGAGTACGAATATGTACCCGCCTGGGCGGGTTCTGTGGGCTATGCGTGACGGGGATCTGCACCCTGCTCATCAATTGTACTCTAAACCTGGAGGGAAAAAGGACGATACCGCAGAGGACAAGCTGCGCTTGTTCGAGGTCTTGGATGTCGAGAAAGTATTCTCTCAGATCGTGTTTTCCCGGAATATGCTAACGTATGTATCTATCCCACTGCTCTTCGTTCTTCTCTTGCTCAACTGACTCTCGTCTTCTAGTGCTCATATGCCTCATCAATACGACCGTGTCATCCATGACCTCCTCTAGACGTGTTTCCCGGTCAACACATGGTTTCATTTCTTGCCGCTGCATGCGTAATAATGCATTAATTTTTTTATGTAGCACAAGGAGCATACCTACTAACTGTAATCTGGTTATCCCAGGCACTAATATCACTACCAACCACGCATTCAGACTATTCAATTAATTAATAGTCGACAATGCACTGTACCCTATCTGTATTTACGATGTTCATTACAAGGATATATATCCTTAGGCTATCTCAAGTCCGAGTTCATGTGTAGTACAGTACTGTAAGACTAGTTTTTAGAGGCTAGGCCCTCCTTTTTGCGCCTAGACTAAGCGTCTGAATTGAGAATTTCCGAAAAAGGCAGGTTCCGTCGCGAACCCTCCCGACGAGAAAAGTGGTTTGTTGCTCAACATCTGACACGGCGACCTCGTTTCCCTCTGCATATTTTTTTGCCACAGACACATGGTTCGTTTCTTTTTTGCGTCTAGATAATAGTTAAGCTTAAGATACTGAACAGTTATGTGAAAACATATGCAATGCGCCTGGCCTCAATTAACTAGGCTTGTCTTTCGAGGGATAGGTCGACCGTGGCCTGCGACCCACCTTGCTCATCGCAACATTCAATCCTATCTCAAGGTCGCGTCAGCGCCATGGCCGACGTCCTTGAGACCCATTCATTCCAACTTCCCCGTTTCTCGAAGGCTCTACTCCGTCGCGCAGACGACATCCTCTCCTCCAAATCTTACAACACTTCCACCACCGTCCTACCCAAACACACAGCCTGAAGTTTCCACAGAGCCACCGGAAGACGAGTCTCAATTCCAATCTCTGTCTTTCTCGCATGCAGAGATTGGCCGTGTAGCAGCGCAGGCCGTTCGTGTCTCAATCCGGCAAGGCAACCTCGCAGACGCCTATCTCGTCGTGAGGTCTCTGCATTATGCGCGTCTCTCAGACAGGAAGGCCCCACTTTCTGTCCAGAGATTCTTGGGAGAAATCAAAGACTCAGCCATCCCTTTCGACAGCAATATTTCTCCACGACTTCCATCACACACCCTCCTCCACGGTCTCATCCGCCTAGGATTATTTCAAGAGGCCTCGAAACTCGCTCAGAACATGATGGACCAGGGCATTCGAGTGCGCTGCAAATCTCTGGAGACCACCATGTTGGGTCTGCTGGAAACGTCGCGCTCTCAGCCACCAGGGTTGTTCTCCCCCCTCATCTCGCTGAAGTCCATAGATGTCACGAACGTCAAGCCTCTAATGTCAGCCGGCAATGAAAACACGCAGCACGCCCTTCTCCTTCTGCAAGCGGCGCGACGTTCTGGGCAAAGGAGCACGCACAACATGTTCAAGTATCTGATGACCCTCTGCATCATCAACGGAGAGATCATACTCGGGTCGCTGCTGTTCGGTGTTCTCGTGAGAGACTGGCAGGCGCGCGAAATGAAGAAGCACCTCGCAAATACCCTTTCACCTTCGATCGTCGAGGCGCCTCGCCCCATTCTCGAAGACCTGAAGCCGATCTGTGAATTCGTGAATTGGAATTTAAAGGCAGATCGGACGGACGAATCCTCAGAGCTTGTATTCAGCGCATCGTTACAGGCCCTCGCGAACCTAGCCTACACTCTTGACAAACGGCAAATTCCATTCAACCTCGAATCGGTCATAACCTCTCTCTACAATTGTCCTCGCACTTCTGAAAAAGTATGGATACCAGGCGAATCCGACAAAGACCCACCTCGATTGGTCGACGCTTATGATTACTTTCACGATGTCCTCGATCGACTCATCCACGATCTACCATCCAGGGGAAGGGAGAGCATGCCATTCACGCCGTCGGAGCCTCTGAATATGGTTGATCCACTCAATATGTGGTCCTACAATGCGCTATTACATTATTCTTTGCGACATCGACATTCAATTGAGAGGGCGAGGATGCTGTTGACCCATATGAAGCAGCACAGATACGAACCACTTGACCCTAACAATACTACGACATTCAATATCTTGGATCGGGCGCGGAAAGATTTCCCCAAGGGAGAAATACCAATACTTATGGCTGAACTAGGGATAGAACCTCCTTCATCTTTGCCTGAATTAGCTGAAGCCCCGGCCGCGGAACTCGACCCCCACGCCCTGAGCACCCGTATCACAGTACTGATCAGATCAGGACAACCACAGGCCGCCGTCGATGCTACTGTCTCCCTCCTACCTGGCCTATTCCCACCGAGCCATCCCCCAGGCACACCTCGCGACGTCATCGAGACCTTCGACGCGAAATACCGCGAAGAACATCTCGACCGCGCTGTTTTGCTCGGTCCCGTCGTTTTCACCTCTATCCTCAATGCATTCCGCAAGAGCGGCAGGACAGGCCTCGCCGAGCGCATATTCCTGTATGCCCTGGAGGCCGAGAACCGGAGCTTCCAGCTGCGCGGCGAGAAGGACGACGTGGTTAAGCCGTGGTGTCTTCCCGTGCACGCGTACACGACCATGGTCCAGGTATACGCGAACGAGAGGCGGAAGATGCACGCGAAGAAGAATATAGCGATTGGGTGGGGCCTGACGCCCGACGGCAGGCCGCTGACCGGCAAGGAAGCGAGGGTACCGCGGCACAAGCTGGCGAGGCGGATGATCGTCCTCATGTACCGCTCGATGAAGGCCGCGCCGGAGGCGATACATAGGCGCGTCGCGGAGCTGAGGAGGCGCAACTGTGCCCTCCATGTCACACACCGGCAGCTGGAGCCGCCTATGCCTGACGTGTGGTTCTTCCAGGCACTGTTGGATGTGTTCATTCGTGTGCCTCTGGACCCTATTTTTCCGGCGATAGTGAAGGAAATGGCCGCGGCTGGGTATGAGGTCCCCCAGGGTGTCGAGGGCTTGGTCTACGAGCATTGGGGGGACGAGGCTGCGGCTGACATCCTTTCCTCATCGGAGAGTGGGATGAAACGCGTCGAACGTAATTGGACGCCTATTGGATACCCTGAGGATGATCTTGCCCCAGATGCGGCCGATATGTCGTTGCCGGTTCGTGGTTCGAAGAGGTGGAAGACGCTGCCACCACGCCCGAAGAAGGTTTCTTTTCATGCAAAGGAGGAGGAGGCGAGGAAATGGGATGTGATCCTTGCTTTTGGCGAAGGACATGGAGTGTGATGAGGAAGCAGGAGAAAAAGGAATTTCCATCTCGAATAATAGGGCATATTTCTAGTCCAAGCTTGCACCACCGCTAGTTCGAGAGTGACAGTCTGTCCTTCAATCTGTTCGGCGATTCGATGGCACACCACACCTCAGGCCTTGCGTCAAAACCTGCAAATAGCTGGTCTTCAGACGTCCGTCCAGACCTCGTTAGCGCAGGAGTGGTGGTACAACCACTTTGCGACCGGCCGATAGCATATGTAGGGATCTATTCTGGTCTATTGTATAAAGAAAAGTAAAGCATTCGCGGAGATCACTTATGGTAGATTTAGGCCTTTGTATTGATAATAGATTCATCACTAACTTATCATCCATCGGACCTGAGGAGACCTGCAATTAGCATGCTATTTGTTACCCGCTGAATGAGAGCTCTGATACTATACTGAATACTTTGGATATATAACAAAGTGAGATTCCGCGGTTCAGGGTGGTAGGGTTGCATTGATTCGCCTCGGCGTGGTCTCCTAGTGCTATGAACGCAACATGGAGAATTCAGCTGGATTCAGACAAGAGGTTCCGGTGTCTTCACGACCAAATGGATGTGCTTTGGATCAAGCCCAGAGAAGACCTCCTCAAAAATTTGCCATGGTCTCAGCGATTCTTGATCTTCAAGGTTCAAAGAGTATGTTTCGCAAAGCCAGTTTGGAATGGGACAGAAACCTTCCAGAATACGAACTCGCCATAGCCAAAGTTTTGCAACGTCACTGTGGCCGCCTCCATGATGGACCGCCCGAGGTCAGCAATAAGTTATAAGTGCGGTCTTGCTAACTTTGACGATGCATGGATTTTCGGCCTCGCCTAGCACCCAGAACTTCGTTAGTCGCAAACTCCCATGAAAGGGATGAAAAGAGAGTGTCCGGGCCGGATTGTGGAAGTTTTCCCAACTTGGTTCTTTCACGACAAAATCGGAAATGCTAGCGCTCAGGTCTCTTTCACGACTCTTACCAGGAACGATGATGAAAGAAAGCACAGCACGACCTCCTCGCCGACGAGCACCTTATGACGCAGCTAAAAAGGCCATGTCGTCCACCAGCAACGGGCCACGACACCACGCTCCAGCACCGCCAGCGCGAGTGGCAACACCGCCCCTCGCGATCCCAGTCCCCACAGATAGTATGCGCTTCGCAGATCTGGGTAAGGACAAGCTCTTGAACCCCATTCTGCTACAGACCATCACTGAGGACCTCAAGTTCGACCATATGATGCCTGTGCAGGCCGCCACACTGCACGACCTGCTTGAGAAAAGGATCGATTGTTTGGCGCAGGCCAAAACGGGGACGGGCAAGACGATTGCGTTCCTGCTGCCGGCTATCCAGACCATGCTGAACAAGAACAGGAGGCCTGGATCTGGCGTATCTCTGCTCGTCATCTCGCCCACCCGCGAGCTGGCGATGCAGATCGCAAAGGAAGCCACAGCCTTGTTGCAGCGCCTGCCGAAATACAAAGTGTGCTTCGCGATCGGTGGCACGAACAAAGACAAGGAGGAGAGAGATATCCTGAGCGGATGCGACATCCTCATCGCCACCCCTGGACGGCTGTATGACCACCTCAGCGACAACCGCATCAAGGCCATGTTCACCACCCTCGACACGCTAGTCCTCGATGAAGCCGACCGGCTGCTCGACATGGGCTTCATGAACTCGCTCAAGGACATCATCCGGTGCCTACCAGACAAGGCTCAGTCGCACCGCCAGGGCATGCTCTTCTCCGCCACGATCGCGCCCCACGTGCAGAAATTCGCACATCTCGTCCTCGCTGACGGGTACAAGTTCATCTCGACGATCCCCAAGGGCGAGATTAACACGCATGAACGCGTCCCGCAGCTCCTCGTCACAGTGCCTTCCTTCTCGGACGTCGCGCCGGCCCTTGTCGCCGCTCTACGTGAGGAGTGTGCTGCGATCGGAACGGCCAACTTCAAGGCGATCGTCTTCGCGCCCACTGCTGCCCAAGTCGACTGGTACGCCGCCATCCTCTCGTCCCTGCCCGCTTCCTCCTCTGCAGCGAACCATCCCGTCCTTCCACCCGTCTCCATCCTACACTCGCGCGTGTCACAGTCCAAGCGCACGAATGTCAGCAACGCATTCCGCGACGCGACATCCTCGATCCTCGTCGCAACGGACGTGATCGCGCGCGGTATGGATTTCCCGCACGTCTCGACAGTGTTCCAAGTCGGCGTAGCAAGCGACAAGGAGTCGTACATCCACCGTCTCGGACGCACGGCGCGCGCAGGGCGCGAAGGCCGCGCGGTGCTCATCGTTACCGAGCCCGAGACGTTCTTCCCGAAACGCACCCTCCGAGAAATCGCGTTCGAGTCCTACGCGCCGTCGATCTCGGAGTCAGTGACGTCCGAGATCCGCGGCATCGCGTCGTCGCTGGAGGCCAGCACGAAGAACAAGACATACCAGGCGTGGCTGGGGTACTATAAGGCCCACGCGCGCGCGATGGGGTGGTCGGACGAGCGCTTGTGGTGGAGGCTAACCGGTTCGCGCTGGAGGGGCTCAGGGCGCCTGAGGTGCCGCCCCTGCAGAAGATGACGGTCGGCAAATGGGGCTCCGGGGTGTAAGGGCTTGAATGTGGTTGCGAATGAACCGAAGGTAAGTAGGGGTGCCCCGCGAGGAGGAGGGGAGGGAAGGTCGGCTGGTGGTGGAAATTCTGGTAGAGGTGGTGGTATGGACGGCGTGATGCTCAGGCTGGTCCCAGTGGTGGTCCCAGTGCTAGGCGCGGAGGCGGAGGCGGAGGCGGAGGCGCAGGTCGTGGTCGTGGTCGCGGAGGGTTCTAATCCGTTAAGTAATAGTATACTTCGACGAAGTCCAAAATCTTCCTTTTGATACCTATCCTTGCTTCGAGTAGCTTTTAGACCTAGACTTTCGGATTATTAGGTGGACATTGATTAACTACTTACTCTAGATTCACTGCTGTAGAGATATAGTTCATGGTTCATAGACATAGTGTAGAGTATAATTAAATTGTCACAGTTCTAATGCATTGATTCTGTACATTCCGGCGTTCATATGAGCACGCCACATTTTACATAGAAAGAAATTCCAAGGTTAAACCTTGAACGTTTGATTGTCATGTTCCTCAATGTACGCCTCCATTCCTTCTTATCTTTTTCTTTCGTCCGTGCAAATACATAATATACAACTAATTAAAGCAAGATAAAAGCTTGAAATACTGGCAACTGTCATTACTTTTCATTGGCCCGTCCGTATGTTCACTTCACTAGTAAAACCACCATTCCAATCTCTAACCCTCCTCTGACCAACCAATGTAAACGTTGAACCCTTCGTTCCACCAATCCGACGGCGAAACTCTGGATGACTGTGTCGATAATTGGAGGATACCATTCTCCGAACCGCTCAACAGTTTCCTCTTGTGTATGGTTGACAAGTGACCATCCATGGTTCTTTACATCATCCCAGAATGCAGGGGATTGTTCATCTGGGACCAAATAGGGGTGGTCAGTATAAAGCTCGACAGATGGGATGCATGACAGTGAATTCGTACCTGACATGACAATAACGTTTGATACGGTAAGATTACTCTTGGTCACCCACTTTTTCTTGATATCATCGACATGCTTTCCATACACAGAAAGAGGAGGAAAGCAGTCGGTGCGCGTGCCGTTTACGAGTGGGCATTGGCCCATAAAATCCCCGTGACGAATGTGCACAGCTATAAACTGGTAAACAACAAGCCAGATCAGTCTTCTGGTCCGTAATCGAGTAGAAGAGAGTGAAACTACAGGTGGCAGGTTGTCCAAGGAACCCGAAAATTGGAACGCTCGCGATATATAGTCGCGTCCGAGTTGCTTCAGAGGCTGTGAAAATGGTAAATTTCGACCAATCTTTTGCCAGGCTGGTGACCAGGGCTTTTCCCACTCCCATCCCTTTGCACCTGATGTCGCATAATATAATGAGTCAAAACATGAGAGATGGGCATCAGGTGTTCGTTGATGGCCCTTCGGAGATGGTTGGAGATTCTTCAACTTGTCCGGCTGTACAAGGGGATCTTCTGGATATATCACGGCAGCCATTTGAGGGAACACGACGTGGACTTCGTCACGGTTGGAGCTTGGAAGACGAGTGAATAGAGGAATCTTGGTATAAGAGACGTCTAGGCCGAGATGTTGCACGACGGTTTCCGACTGCGTCCCAGTCTTTTGGCTGTCTTTGGTCGTTGTCCAGCAGCCTATGTCTTCGACTTCCCGGGTAGAATATGGTTCTTTATCAGAGGGCAAAGGAAGTTCTTTGACATCTCGCCATTCGAGAACGGGAGAGTCAAGCTTCTTGCGTAGGTAATCCAAATTAAATATGTCACCAAAGGGAACGATTCCTGCAGAGCGCGCTAAATGAACAGCACGACATCAGAAGTTAATCACAAAACATATCAGATATGCTCACGTATATGGTGACTAGGCGCAAAAGGAGGGATAATGGGTATTCGATTTGTGATTGTACCGAGGTAAATCATGTTGACCTAATCGGAAGAAACATCACTTACAGTTGCTACATATACCACTGAATCTCTACCCACATAACTCATAAATTCATTAGCTAAGGTTCAAGATGCCGTTAGTATAAAGAATTACACAAGTATAAACCGAGGCGTATACGCACTATATCCTGCACTGGCCCAACTGGTTATATAGCTCGAATCATTCCGAATATTATCTGCATTGGTTCGTCCTATTAACTACGTTCCATTTGAAGCAAGATGCAAGAAAATTCCTGCCTCTAAATCTAGCTGTCGGTGATCCAAGGAGTGGGTGAGGCAACTGGTCAGTAGGCACTTGAACAGCGGCGCATGTGGGAGCTGGCGGCGGAGGTGCGATTGTGAAATGTTTTAGAGAAGCGAGGACAGGCCATATAAACCCGGCATATGTCAGGATAGCGACTGTGCCGACCAAAAGAAGACAAGATAGGAAGAAAGTTCTGGTTCTACCAAGAGCCATGCCACTGGGAGGGTATTTAGGAGGGAATGAAGAAGTTGCGAATCTGCGATATGAAGTACTTAAGTACGTATAATTTCGTGTGAACTGTGTTGATCATGATGGATGATGCCAGTTGTTCAATGGAGCCGGGTTAGCGCCGACAGACCTCACATGATCTCTCGCATCCTTATCTTATCTCTGGTTCCTCGAACCAACCTCGAGACCCTAGAGCCGTAACTCTGCATGACCGTATCAAACAACGGAGGATACCACTCTTCATATCGTTCGAGAGTTTTTTCTGCCGTATGATTCACGTAAAATCCCTGTTTCCGCGCATCAGCCCAGAATAAGGGTGATGTTTCGTCTGAAAGTGCAGAATAAAGTGCAGAATATTAGTGCAGAATATTAAAACAAAAGGAAGAGGCATCCGAGGGACATGAAAACGCACCAGACGTAACGACGACATTCAGCACTGGAAGTTTATGTACGTTGATTAGGTTACTTGGGATTTCTTTGAAGCGCACATTATACGCAGAAACAGGCGGTAAACACTCATTGTGGCTGCGATCATTCGGAGAGCAAAACACGGACAAATTCCCGCGACGAATATGTACAGCGATGAACTGAGTATCCAAGGATAGGAAACAGGTTAATATTTGCCAACAAGCAAGAAAAATCAATGTACTGACCAGTGGTACCTCTTGAGAGAGGCCCTCGATCTGGCACATCCGCAATAAATAATCTCTCCCAAGACCGTTCATGCCATACGTGGAAGGTAAACAACGGCCAATGGTTCGCTAGGCTGAATACCAGTTAAATTTCCATTCAAAGGGTTTTGTGCCGGAGGTCGCGTAGTACAAGATGTCGAAACAAGTGAGATGGTGGTCAGGAGGGCGTTATCCAATGGCCTACTTGCTCCTCACGGGCACCCCACTATTTTCATCTTCATATGCTGAATCACCCCTAGAGAACTTGACGGAGCCCTTGTCCAAGCTCGAAGAACACCTCTCAGAAAGCTTGTGAGCAAGCGATAAATTATCAGCAAAAGATATATCTCTCACGGAGTCGTTTCTCAGATTATGCCTCGCACTTGATCCTGCGGAAAGGCATTTGAGCTCTTGGGGAACGAAGAGGGTCTACGTCTTCGTGTGGGTATTGGGCGGCCGACGAGGAATAGATGCGTAGCGCTTGAGCAAACAGACCCGAATTCAATTCACTCAGATGTCCCCAAAGGACGATTTATACCCCATGTTTTGCACAGCACACGAAGCACCCAACGATGGAATTGTCGGCTGTTCCATGGTTTCCAGATTTTGAGCCTGATATTAGTGCCTAATTAACATCCGTTATAAAGCAGCCATTCATGAAAGCTTTAAAAATTGGAGGTCCTCCGTTCCTGAGCTCAAGTCCAAATGTGACCGAAGAAGCAAGAATATTTGTTTGAAGCTATGGCCAAAAAATTGTTTTAGAATAAGGGACATTCTGAGCAACAGGAGATTTTACATTTGGCCTACTACAGGACGTCGAGGCCTTGGTCCTTCAAACTCGAATTTATTTTCTCCCTCTCCTCTTCTCCTCGCTTCTGATGCGCCGCTACCTTTTCCAAGTGTTTTGTGGCCTCCTTCGCTTCTGCTTCAATCTCCTCCCGCGTAGGCAACGCCTTCCTACTCTTGTGCACGAGGCTCTGGAATGAAATCTTCGCGTTCCCTCTCCTAATATCCCTTTCCCTCCATTCCGTGGCAACATCCGCCAGGATATCTACGATCTGCTGTATGTGTTGGTTCATCTCTTCCCTCGAAGGGTAGCGCACGCCGGGCTTGGACTTGAACACAACATCCAAACGCACATCTCCTTTCTCTAAATCGTCCTTAGCCTTGGCGATTTTGTGATGAAAGTCCGTGTCGGCGGTGAACCACGTCAGCTGCGTCTCCTTTGTTTCGATGCGCCCAGGGCCCTTGAGCACTTTCTTCTCCGCCTTTTCTGCCAGTTTACGCGCCTTGTCCTCTATTTGCGTCAAGATGCGTACCTGCGGCGGGTTGTGGTTGATGAGCCGCACGAGGTGCGTCGTGGGGTTTATGGACGCGAGGATCCTGGCCAGCTTTTGCGGGTGGTGCAGCGTCCCCTCGGTGTCGATGACCTGCACAATATCGTATGGGATTTGACCGTTCTTTGGGTGCGATCTCTTCGTCATGCCGCGGATGGAGGCTTGGAAGAGTGGCGAGGTGGCAGGTAAGTCTTGAGTTAGACGGTGGGTCGTCTGTGGGCGCAACACAGATACCGCCGCTCTTCGAAAGGCAAGAAACGCGCTCATATTTGGAAAAGCTAGGCGCTTCTGCCGTTCTGCACCAAGATTTATAAAATAAGTTGAAGGCGAGCTGAGGACGCGTCGAGGCTCTTTCGAGATTTTGATTGGCGAAACGTGACGACTCTTTGAGTGCTAGCCGCGCAGTACCCTCACTTCGTGGGCAGAGTTACTTAGGACAGAAATGACTGCTGTCGCAAAGCCATTGTTTGCGCACTCCAAATAAGCCATATATGGCTTTGCTCAAGGCCGCCATCACTCGACGTCGTCCATCTTTTTCCTGCGTCTTCCATGCATTCGTCCACTTGTTTTAGTTTACGTTCAGGATAAAGTGATCTCATTGTATTCAATGGTCTCGCAATAAAATCAGCACCAATGGGCGAATCTCGCGCGAGCAAGCCTTGGTGATATAGCGCGGACTGTTCATGCATCACAAAGAACATCGAGCAATGCCACGATTAACGTGAGTCACAGTATCTCTCATTGAAGCAAGTTCTGACCTGATGAACGTGTGTAGTCCAGCACAATTCAATGAGACCGGAAACTAGCCCACTGCCTCATGCAAGAATAGACGTATAAGACTTGCCGATGCCTCGTCGCTCTCAATTCACACCTTACCTGCATCGCCTCCACCTCAAAAAAGAAACAGAAGTGCATGACAGAGTCCTAAATGACAGATTGAGCGCCACGTATGTCCACCCAGGTTCTGGTCTCCTGCAGTCTGGATCCTTTCCTCACTGTATGCCGAGAGCGCACTGCGCGATGACAGCGCTAGCCACCTGCTATATTAATGAAATATGGTTTCAACATCGCCTTTGCCATCTTTGCGAACCCAATCCCGATGACATCGCAAAACTTGAAACTTGACAGGTGCCAGGATTAGCACTACAGACCGCGAGTCGAACACGCACCCTTAACATACCATTGACACGGCACCCAGCGTTTTCAATAAGCCCATAGCGCACATATCGCGAGGAACAGGTACGATTGGAAGAAAGCGCGACCGAAAGACCACATCGCCTGCATCGACATATGAAATCAGTCTCAGGGATGTGCTGACTACAGATATGCGGACCAGAGAAAATTGTAGACAGATGCCTAGTAGACCCGTATATGTATCCGACACGAGGCACTGCAACAACAGTGCCAAAGCATGCGTGTACGATCAATCAAGCAGACGCAACTTGAATTCGAACTTTACGGTGCACACTACGCAGAAAAGAGTGCAGACCAGCAACTATCGAAATCTTTCAATCCTCAACCCAACATCCCACGAAAAACTCGACATCAATACGCACTCACAACCGCAATCCAATGGACGACAAAGGACGCCGTAGCTCTCGTGAGGGAGATCCCAGCACCACTACAAGTAGTTCATCCCCCATCCACCATTCGGAGATGCCTACACTTGCCGATGGACAGCTCCTACCAGCCGAAGACAAAAAAGTCGTCTTGAAGGGTATGTAACGGTCGCGCTTCTGGGCTTTAATACCTGTCCTCACGTCATACCGCAGACTTTGTTCTCGAATGCTCTCCGGACGCCGCTTACCTTGCCTTGGGTACGCTTACCCTCACCATTGTCGGGCTTAGCGAAGAGCGGGATACTGGACACATGGAGAAGGTTTTGCCGACAACCTGGAAATACGATCGCGTCATCCAGCTGTGAGCAATAATAATGTTTTGACCCAGCAACTGCTAAATAATTTATTTGGGATATTGAAGGCAATCGGGCATGGATGAACTTACGTTTACTGCCCAATCGGACAATGTGGGCGACTTAGGTTATGTGGTCTTGACGCAGGATGAACTGGTGGCGTTTATGGCGGTAGATCAAGGTGCGTTTCTCCGCCAGGTTGCAGTACGCCAATTCACGCTTTCTATTCCAGAAATCAAATTGGAACGCAACTTTGTGATGCTCGAGGAAAACAGTCCATCGCTCACGATAACGTTCGCCATTGGTATTTTCCTATCTTCTACCTAAATATGTCATTCGATCCTCATTTTGCGCCCATAGGCACATCACACAACGACACACCAGATTTAGCATTCGAAAACCCGGCGCTCCTCCATGGAGTCGGCAAGCGTTTCAGTCAACGATTCGCAGAAACCAATAGCGAAGATGACATAAACAGAGCTGTCTCGGCTTACGAGCTAGCTGTTCAGCTGACAAGTGCTGATGATGCGAATTACGCGGTGTATGTTCGTGATGCTGGGTTGGCATTCCTTAGGCGGTCCACATTGACTGGAAAAATTCCTGACATGAACCGAGCTATCTCTATAACAGAAGTTGCAATTGCCTACACCCCCGAAAATGATGTCAACTTCCCCTTCCTGCTCAGTAACCTCGGAGACTCCTTTTCAACTCGCTTTGAACATGCAGGAGATCTTGCTGACATTGAAAGTGCCATCTCCAGTCAGCAGAGGGCAGTCCAGCTCACTCCTGAGGGACATGCAGACTTGCCCTCCCGACTCAATAACCTTGGGAACTCCTTTTCAATTCGCTTTGAACGCACAGGAGATCTTGCCGACATTGAAAGTGCCATCTCCGGTCAGCAGAGGGCAGTCCAGCTCACTCCTGAGGGATATGCAGACTTGCCCTCCCGGCTCAGTAACCTTGGGAACTCCTTTTCAATTCGCTTTGAACGCACAGGAGATCTTGCCGACATTGAAAGTGCCATCTCCAGTCAGCAGAGGGCAGTCCAAGTTACTCCTGAGGGACATGCAGAGTTGCCCTCTCAGCTCAATAACCTTGGGATCTCCTTTAAGACTCGATTTGAACACACAGGAGATCTTGCTGACATTGAAAGTGCCATCTCTGGTCAGCAGAGGGCAGTTCAGCTCACTCCTGAGGGATATGCGGACTTGCCCTCCTGGCTCAGTAACCTTGGGCTCTTTTTTAGGTCTCGCTTTGAACGCACAGGAGATCTTGCTGATATTGAAAGTGCCATCTCCAGTCAGCAGAGGGCAGTCCAGCTCACTCCTGAGGGACATGCATACTTGCCCTTTCGGTGCAATAACCTTGGAAACTCCTTTTTGACTCGCTTTAAATGCACAGGAGATCTTGCTGACATTGAAAGTGCTATCTCCAGTCAGCAGAGGGCAATCCAGCTCACTCCTGAGGGACGTGCCAACTTGCCTAACCAGCTCAGTAACCTTGGGACCTCCTTTTCAATTCGCTTCAAACACACAGGAGATCTTGCTGACATTGAAAGTGCCATCTCCAGTCAGCAGAGGGCAGTCCAGCTCGCTCCTGAGAGACATGCAGAGTTGCCCTTCTGGCTCAATAACCTTGGGGTCTCCTTTAAGACTCGCTTCAAACACACAGGAGATCTTGCTGATATTGAAAGTGCCATCCTCAGTCAGCAAAGGGCAGTCCAGCTCACTCCTGAGGAACATGTATATTTGCCTCCTTTGCTCAATAACCTTGGGTCCTTCTTTGAGACTCGCTTTGAACACACAAAGAACCCAGAAGATATCAGTCATGTGATTTCTATGTATCGCCTTTCTGCCATGCAGATCTTAGGACATCCATCAAGACGCCTCACTGCTGCCCGGAAATGGGCTATGTTGTCCCGCCAATTTGATCAGTCAGCTTCCTTGAATGCTTTTAGAGTTGCTATTGGGCTCCTTTCTCAGGTGGCTGGTCTGGAACAAACAATACACAAACGCCACATGAACCTCATTGACATATCAGATCTGACCACATCTGCAGCTGCAGCTGCATTTTCCAATGGAGAAATTGGAACTGCTCTTGCCTGGCTTGAACAAGGCCGCTGCCTTGTATGGACCCAGATCAACCAGCTTCGCACCCCTGCTGACAATCTGCATGTCCATGATTCATCCCTCGCTGATGACTTCTTGAATGTGGCAAAAGCTTTAGAGGCATCTGGATCTCGTGAAGAGCAATCCAGTCCTTTTTCTGTGGAAAACATAACACAGATGATTGCACTACAAGATGAATCCCACACCCATGTCCAGCTTGCTAAGAAATGGAATGAGCTACTTTCAAAAATTCGATGCATCCCAGGATTCCATGATTTCCTTCAGCCCCCAGAGACTTCAAACCTCCTTGAAAGGCTCAAATGCTTAGCACTGGATGGTCCTGTAATTATCTTCAACATCCATGAAGAGCGATGTGATGCACTAGCCTTGATTTCTGGTGCCGATACTCCCCTTCACATCCCACTTGAAAGTTTCAGCCATAAACAAGCAGTTCAATTGCATGATCACTTTGGCAAATATCTGAACAATCATCATGTTCGCATGCGGGAAGTCGATCGCAGTATGAAGCTTTGGCTTCCTGAAACTGGAAATGTTATATACGAGGTTCTTCGGGATCTTTGGCTGCATGTGGCAAAGCCAATATTAGATGCACTTGGATATTCAGTACGTCCTTTTTTTTTGCCACTTTTACTCTCACTGATTGCGGTTTCAAGCACCCATCTATTAACCGATCTCGCATTTGGTGGTGCCCCACAGGCCCCCTCACATTCCTTCCTATTCATGCTGCCGGTATCTACAGCAAGGACAAAATTTCTTCTGGACCCTGTGTTTCTGATTTCGTCATTTCTTCATACACTCCTTCAGTGAGCGCCCTTCTCGACAAGATCAAAGAGGCGCCAACCAAGGACGAAACATCAAGCAGCCTGCTTCTGATCAGCCAACCAAATACGCCGGGCCAGTCCCGGATCCCAGCTACGAGACAAGAAACACATGCAATTCAGGATATGATGACGGTAAAAGGTATCAAATCTCTGTTGCTCGAAGATGGCGCTGCCACCGCTATCCGAGTCAAGGAGGAGATGACGTCGCACAGCTGGGTACATTTCGCCTGCCATGCGATTCAGGATGCGCATGAGCCTCTCAAGAGCGGAGTTCGTCTCCACGACGGTCGATTGGAGCTCCTGGAGATGATGCGACAGCGTATACAGAATGCCGACCACGCCTTCCTCTCTGCATGCCAGACCAGCACAGGAGACGAGAAACTCTCAGACGAGGCTGTTCATCTTGCCGCTGGGATGCTGGCTGCTGGATATCGAGGTGTGGTCGCAACAATGTGGTCGATAAAAGATCAGTACGGGCCTGAGGTTGCACGAGAGTTCTATACCCAGATTTTGGAGAATACATCGGGAGAGGTGGGTAAGAGCAGCTTGATGGCGATGGCGCTGCTCGTGCACTTGATCATAGTATACAGAAGATTCGAAAGAGGCTTGGGGATACGGAGGCTGCCCTCCTGACGTGGGTACCATATGTTCACTTCGGAATTTAGTTCAGGCTTTCAAGTTTGTGTATGTAGTTGTAGTGGGTAGGATTGCTTCTAGGCGAAAGCTTGCTTGTACATGATTCCTTCTAACAGTCTCAATGAATGTTTTCAATGTGACGGTATACAACATCTGAAGCAACCTACGAAATACCTGCCCACAGCCACAGCTGCACAACTTCTTACAGGAGGATCGTCAGAATCGTAGAAAGCCGCGCCATCAATGATTCCTCGAGGTGAGATGGACGGCAAGGGAGAGGTACGGAGGCAGTCTAGAACATAAAACATTAGATATGAGATATGAGATAAGTCAACAGCAGGATACCGAACGTCTTTGATAGTTTGGACCCCGAATTTGAAACGAGGGTCAGATCGAGAATAGTGGTGAAACGAGGGCAAAATAATTTTGACGATCACTGATTGATACGCCCTCCGTCATCTCCACTAAACTTCCAGCTGATCTCAGTTTCGCTTTTCAGACAGGTGACCACAATCATAGATACGAAGAAGAACGCGGGCAGCCTAGAACAGAGCGAAAAATAAGAGGATGGAAATGATCAAAGGAAGATAAGACGACGAACCTCGCTCGCTGATTATGAGGGTTGTATCTATGATTTGAAACCAGCCTCAGACAGAGAATATCTATGAAAAAAGAAGAATTTGCTAAATACTCTTCACCTCGTACATCTGTATATCTTCACGTCGACGATCTTGCCAGTATCAAGATTAAAATATGGACTAGTTCCACCATGATTTTACTATCAGAAGAGAAATGAAATCAGGCGCAATGGGGTTGAAAATCGAAATGGAATTACCACCACCACTATTCGACATCTAGAACAATCTACATCGCGTCAGCTATTGCGGGTCGTCTAGGGCCGACAGCGGTTTCAACGACGAGGTTCATAGTATTGGCAAGGTTCTTTCGTCCCCTGGTATTAGAGAGGACGTCCACAGGAGGCCGGTCCACCAACCGAGAATGTGGTGCGGATTGTGCACCTGATGATAGACGTTCGAGTCGATGTGGTCTGGAAGACAAAGGTGATGAGGGTATCAGCATCATGGCAAGTATGAAACAGATGCGAAGAGGAATGGGTGCAGAGACGAGGCAAGGGATGTCACAAAGCAAGACGAGAAAAAAAAAAGAGAAAGAGATCGAATCCATTCGAACTTTGTGTGGTCGAGAGGGTGGAACGTGAGCAAAGGATGACCACTGATACTGTGTCTAGGACAACAGGAATCGACAAGAACATAAACGATGGCAAGCGACAGGAGGGAAGCCACGGCAACACAAAATGGGTATAAATACGCCAACTAGAAGGCAAAATCACGGGGATAGTTTGAAAGATGGGAATGTGACAAAGAAAGAGAGAGATAAATGACAGGATGTAGCGGAAAAAGATTGTGAAAGGTTTAAGTTTAGCTAGGCCTTGGAAGTATAAGAAAGAAATCCGAAAGAAAAGATGAATCGTGCACCGAAAAGAAAAGCAAGGAAAGCGAAGATGGGAGAAACAAGAATGCAAATAGGAGTTCACCATGTGGCCTACTTTTCTTTGCGTCATTCAAATTTCCTGTGGGATTTTAGTCTGCCAGGATATTTGTTAGAGTTCGTTGAGCAGGTGCTAGATGGCTAAGATGGTCGGATTAGATCTATTCGAGTAGCGGATAAGTGGTTGTTTGAGGCGGAGTGGGGTAAGCAAGTTTAGCTGTAAAGAATGAAAGGTTCATATTAGTATATTTTGAATATGTATCCTGTAATGAAAGCTTACGATGAGAACTCGTTAATGAAGGGATACTTTTGTGAAGGAAATGACGGTGAAGACATATGTACTGAGCGGTCATCATGAAATTCGTTACTACTCCTGGAAACCCCATGTCATACTGGGAGCCAGGGAATAAGTCAATGACCATAGAGCCTCGCATTGACCTGGAGGATGCCGAGGACAACATTGAGAAAACGGGAAGACGACAAGAGGAGGTCGTTATTTAAAGTGGGTTGATATCAAGAGGTGAAATTAGAACGGGCAGGGGAAACGCAGTCCAGGCTGAGGCGAGCGAGAAGACTGTACATTGATGCTCTTGCAATGATAGAAACGAAAGAGAACGAAAGGTAGGAGAGACTGGGGTGACCGAAAGAGTCGTTGTTCGTATGAACCCTCATGTGATACCGGCAAGTAAGGTGACCATCTGACCCGGCGTCCCGATTCCCGCTTGTTGACACTACTAGTACATAGTACTACTACCTACCATTACCATTACCATTACCAGCCTCGCCACGTCGGCGCCAGCAATATCCATTTCAAGCTTTCATCTGCATCATCATCATCGACGCAGATGATACGGAATCCGGATCTCGCAGCTTCGGATGCTCCTTAACCTCATGTATAAGAGTAGAAGAACATGTGGAACTGCACCTGCGTCGACATCGTTGGATTTTCCTTGATGAGGGCAGGGAAAGTGCGTAGGGAAATATAGGTTTGCGGCGCTCTTTCGCTCTATGAGTTCCGCAGCTTATTCTATCGACATCTGTGTTCTTCGCTACGCCGAAAGGACTTGGAGGATTGGAGGATATGATGTTGATTTGATTTGATTTCCTCTTCCTTTCTACTCCTATGTTCTCCCGCCCTGGTTCTCTCTTCGTCTCCTTGCCATCTTTTCTCAAATGGTTGCCAATATTTATCTCATCAGATGGCCCTTCATTCTCCTCGCTCCGCATCGCCTCTGCTGGGCTCGCAAGGCAGGCTAGAACTGCCGCTGATGTGCACCTAATGTCGAGTGGTCCCTGTCGATGTTATTTTCATTCTTGTTATTCTCTTCGTCATCGATTACACCTGGACTGGACATAACCCAACCCATAGCGTAGAGGCGAGCACAGACGTGATCATTTTATTAGTCTACCCAATTTTCTTTCTAATATACGACCCTCACCTAGGTTCTGCATGATGCCCGGGCTTGAAGCTTGGCTCTGCCCTGGCGACTTCGCTGGTAGAGTAACAGCAAGGATGGAGGGCGGTTGAATGACGAATCTAGATGCACGAGCCTCAGTTTTCCTTAACGTGTCGCTAACTTTGCCATTTTTTTACTTTCACTTAGTTCTACCTCCCTGTACGCGTCATTAATGCATGAATATCCACTATTCTGCGATGTTCCGCTGGTGCGTCGAAACTATCCTCCGATTTCTTCTTTGTCATCTTCTTTTCCATCGCTCTTATCTCGCCGCTTACACTGCCAACAGTTCTTTTTCTTCCCTTGTTCAATTGGATTGCCGTGCCAAGGCGGATGTTTGGTCCTAACGACCCTGGCCAAATACTCATTTTTTTCTCCAATTGCTCTTGCTCTCAACTTCCACGTCTATCTCAGGAATCGAGTACACAGTTCAGCCCCCAGCTCATTATCACCACCAGGTAAGCACCCGATATTCGATATACATTTTTCGGATCCAAATATCCTACCACGATGAAACAATCCGGCATAACGCCTCTAAGCGTGGGGGCACCACCATGTCCAGTCCTTCCTCCGACTAGCTTCCCAACTCGTTTTGATGCGGGGGCATACGGCCGTAGGAGGGGCGCTACCACTCGATGACGGCTGTGAAGTTATAGTTACACTGATTCTTTCTTTTTTCTTTCGCCTCTTCCATGGAATGGAAGTCGAAGTTGCTAAACTTTCTTTCATCTTCTCTAGGTTCAACTTGTTCTACTTTCGAGCTCACCCTCTGGCTTTGTTAGACCAGAGGGCGAAGTGCATGATGTGCGGATGTATGAGATGGGATAATGATATCGGTCTACCAGCGATTGTCCCTATGCGAGAAGGTATCTACGTGAACGACTAAAAGGCAAGCTGATGTAGGTAAATAATGTACATGGGTCTATGTTGTACGCAACTAGCGTGATAATGATAGATGAATCAGGTCATTGGCCTATTAGAAAATTTACAATACTTCAGCACTAGGAGTTAAGGATGCTCCTTAGATTTTCCGCTATCCCTTCTCTCCCCCTCGCACACTAATATGAAGTTAAAATACGTTCCGCCAGTCTTCGTGCGCCTACCCATCTATAGTTTGCTCTCCTCCTCCCTTCTCGCTGCGTTCGTCCGCAGAAGCCACGCGAGATTCTCATATACGACAAACGTCACGCACGTCCCAGGAAGCACCCTGACAAGGTTCGTCCCAAGCCCGCGGAAAAAGCCGCGAGTGCCCTCTTGCGCCCAAGTGCGCTTGATAGTCGCTGGTATGGTCGGGAATAGGTCGGCTTGGGCATTGTTCTGTTTAGAATGGGTGTTGGATAGGGGTATACGCGCAGGAGAAAGAGTGGATGTGGTTGAGGACGACGATATTGGATTGCGTTAGGTTGGATAGTTAATCCGTTGGTTAGCGGAAGGCAAGGCGAGAGTCCAGACCGTGGTTTGAAGGAATATATCATGGAAGAAATGAAAGAGAATACGTCAGCATCAAGTCAAGAAAAAAATAGGGGATAAGGTTTAATGAAAGGGCCAAGTAATATCGCAAAGACCAAGGAACGGAAGGACGCAGTATCGTGTGGGTTAATGGTGGAACCAAATGGCAAACAAGACCGTGAAAAACAGAGTGCAGGAGTGAACTCGAGGCTGATCGCGTACCTGTATCCGGGACCGCACGACCTGGTATGGGTAGGTGACCGATAGCGCGGCGAGCTTGCTGCTGATGGACATCACGGTGTAGGACAAGTTTGACTGTCATAGGTCCACCAGACGGAGCCGATACGATTGCGATTGCGAATATAGATTCCATGAACAGAAGTATTGTGTTCACATTTGGTGTAGATTGTGGGTGCAAGGTGCGAAGTGCCAATTATGGGAGGATAAAATATTTATCAGCCTGAGTCCAAATGCGACGAATGTGATACTGACCAGTTTATCTGCCTGCTTATCGTACACCTTTCCCGCCCGCTCGTATTGTTTCCGTTTGCGATCAAACCCCCATGCCTTCATCTTCTCGTAGACGACGAACTGGATCGCGCCGTTGCTTACGCCGAACAATGCCAGTGAGGTCCCGCGGAAGAGTCCAAGTGGACCTTCTTTGCGAATGATCGTGGATAAACCGTCTGTACATGTACGGCGGATTGTGTGCCCATGATGCAGCAAGATGGATTTGATATTATGATTAGCGTGCACGAAAAGGAAACGTGCGCGGCGGGCGGCGTCAAACGTCAGGTGCACGACATGAAAATGGGATAATATCCGAAAAGAATGTTCAAACAGAAATTCGAATAATCAAAAGGGTATAAAGAAAGGGAGTGACGAAAAGGAAAAACGAGGAGGAATCGGAATAAAAGGAGTAAATAAACGGAACACACGGTAGGACGGAAGAGCGAAAAACGCACCCCATAAGCCACGGTAGGCATTCGGAGAATCGGCGCGAGTTGTGAACATGCGCACGCGGATGAGCCACAGGGGATTGGTGATGACAGCGGTCACGGCGCCTAGAAGAACGTAACTGTTAACGACCTTAACACAACTGGAACGCACGAGGTGCGACGCAAGGGAGGATGTGCGAACTCGCTTGGGCAGAACAAATGAGGTACTCCGGCGCGGAAAGGGTCTTGGTGATGTCACCTCCAGCCGCGCGTTTTTTGAGCATGTTGTAGCTAGTAAAACCGTGTCGACATTTTACATTTGTAAGGTGGAGAGTAAGACGATGAAAAGGCGACATACAAAAGAAAGTAGAGACCCCAACTAGACGCGTTCCCCGCAATGTTGGGTATTAGGCCACGATAGAGACCACGCCATCCCTGCGACTGCTGGATATCCTTCAGAGAGAACCATATGTATTTCCCAATGCCTCCTGTGGGGTTTTGCGTTGTAACCTGGAGCTTAACCTTAAGCAGATCGAGAGGATTCATGCACAAGGTGGTGACGATGCCCGCACCAAGCCCTGCCGCTGCATGGTCCTATCAATTTTGGTGTCAATACTAAAAGTAGTGAGAAGAGATAACTGTGAGTACCAATGCAGTTGTTGGGAAGAAGCTGGGCGGTTGGGGCGCTATGGGCATCCGAGTCTTTGTCGTGGAGAGTCTTCAGTCGTTCTTGCACGCTGACTGTGACACATGGGGAGAATGTCACGTGACTATTCCATGGACCTAGGCTAAGGCACGCACACCGGCGACCGCCGATCCCTCAGAGTCGCACTCAAGCTTTCTGTCAAGAACTCAGCCTCGAGGCGCGCTTAACCTATAGAAAACCTGGAAGCATCATAGTTCTCCTGCTATCTCTTTAAATTTGACCCACAAAAGGCCATGACTCAGCCACCGCCAGTCACTTACCCGGGTATCGCCTTCAGGCCCTCTCAAATGGCCTGCCAAAATTCAATGATTATCACGGCACACCAATCTGACGGCATCAGGTTTCTTGCTATATCATATCTCCCGCCTAGGTACTAGGTAGATGCACCGGGGATATAAGCCTCGATGTAAGACGACATGATCTATCTATCGGTTCCCTACGATGGACTATCACTTACCCATAATACCTGTCGCGCTTACCCTCGTTCCCCTTCTCTTTACCGCCAGAATTCTCTACAGGCTCATAGCTCACCCCTTAGCACACATTCCCGGTCCAAAGATTGCAACCTTTACTTCCTTGTACAGAGCCTACTATGATATTATTTGTGATGGAGGTTGGTCGGAGCACTTACATGTCCTCCACGCACAGTATGGTGAGTAGCCCATTTCTACTTTACCTCTGTTAAGCGCTGTTCGTACTTGTTATCCTTGAGCAATCTCTCAAGGCAACCCAGCACTCCGTGATCCGATCGTCAGATCTACTACTGATTGGCTCTTCCCGTAGGTACCGTGGTAAGAGTAGCGCCAAACGAGGTACGATCTGTTCTCATCTTCTGCATCTTTGATCTAATAAATACCGTCTCAGCTTCATTTCAGTGACCCCGACGCCTTCGCCGATATATATGGCTCGGGTTCAACGTTCACCAAAGATAATGGCATGTACAAGTGCTTTGGCTCCTCCGAATCAGTCTTCGGCCAGACCGATTTCCGTGCAGCTCAGAGGCGCCGCCATGCCCTCGGACCGCTATTTTCTCGTCGCGCGACTCTCAAGTTAGAGAATGAACTACAGAAACACGTCAGTCACAGCCATTCTCACCTACTCGATGTTTATCGAGTATTAATCAATGCCTTTATCTCGGCTAGATTGACGCCCTCATCTCTCGCCTTGCAGCCTACCAACCCAGACGGACCGCCGCTGATCTGCACCTCGCGCTTCGTTCTGTTACACTTGATATCATTACCTCCTACTGCTTCGGGCAATCTTTCAGCGCGCTGAACCACCCTGGTTTCTCTCATCCCGTAGCCATCTCTATGGACGCCACACTCCATCTCTGCTGGGTTTTCAAACACGTCCCTATCCTTCGCAAGCTCGTCGATCACTGCCCAAAATGGATCGGCTTGGCGCTCATGCCCGGCACTAAAGGGTACTACGATCAAGCCGACCAGCTCGGGGCGCAAATCGACGAAATACTACAAAACTCGGGCATCCTGCAGAACGCAGAGCATGATACGATGTATTCATACTTCATTACGAAGCAGGGAGACTCGAAAGAGGGCCTACCGAAGATGAGCGAAAACAAGGAGAAGGTGCGCACATGGCTGCTGCATGAAGGCCTCAATCTGCGGTTTGCCGGAAGCGAAACTGTGGGCAATGCATGCACGATCGCGTCATTCTTCGTCCTGAGAGACCCAAGAATAAAGGCTACATTGGTCAAGGAGCTGGAAGAGGCATGGCCTGACGTCGATGTCCCACTTGGATATGAGGCCCTGGAGAAACTGCCTTACCTTGTATGTCGCGTCTACTTTCCTTTTAAACTGCCGACATATATTGATTTTCACGTCGACACAGACCGCTGTGATCAAAGAGGGCTTGCGGCTCTCATACGGCACTGTCACTCCCATGCCGCGCGTAGTTGGTCCATCGGGCGGCGTCGTCGCGGGCGTCTCGGTTCCACCTGGGGTGAGTGTCTGATTCCATCTATCTTCATTTTCACTCCTATTCCTTTTTAAGACCTCGCGTCTATCTTTTTTCCTTCTTGTTCGAGTCGCGACCTCCTGTCCCATGTTATTGGGTCATGTTCAGACTGATGTGCCTTCAATTTATGCTTGTGATCGGATCCCGTTTGGGGCACCGATCATTGTTCTGGAAATCGCCTTTTTCGGGTGTGGCGCACCCACCATTCGTACCGGCGCTCATCTTGCCACCACGTTGAGCCATTTCCATGCCGTACCCCAGGTTTGAACTCTTTTGATGCTTGTCCGAGTCTGTTTTCTCATCTGTTTTTGTGTCTGGGGTATGTTCCCGTGAGAAGACCCGGGGCGTGGGGTGTGGGACTATTTTCGCGGCTAAAAGGTTGCGAGCTTCCTAGTTATCACTCAATGATTCAATGATTTGCAACCACCGGCATTATGGGCATTTGGGATCGACGTTTACGTTCATTATTCTTGTTTTGGTGACCGGGTCCTACATTCTTTTTTTTTTATTCACATTCACATTGTTCGTTTCCAAAACCTTCTTAAACCCATATACTCTGGGATTCTGCCTCAACCCATCTTTCGTTTGAATAATGCACAATCCCTATCTCATTCAAAGCCTTTCCATCGAAACTGAAACTGAATCCTAACTCTCGAAATCAGACGATTATAGCAATGGGAAATACAATCATGCACCGTAACCCGGAGGTGTTCCCGGATCCCCTCAGGTTTTGTCCTGAGAGGTGGCTCCATTCTGACACCGCAACACTAGATCGGTACCTCGTATCATTCTCGAAGGGCCCAAGACTCTGTCTAGGTATCAAGTGAGTGATATTTTGCAATGCCGTCGTCCCTTGGGGTTTTGTCGAGCCTCTGGGTCTTGAAGATAGTTCTCTGACCCTTTTACTTTTTACGTTTTGAACAGCCTCGCCTGGTGTGAACTGTACCTTATTTTAGGGAACCTCTTCCGAAAACTGGATCTGACAGACGACGGACTTTCCTCGTAAGTCACCTACGTTATTTTTTCGCTCGCTTTCAGTGCCATTCCATGCCATGCCTGGCGTGCTTCCCTTCGAATTCCGCCTTATCTCTACTGATGCCGTATCTCATTTTTGTTCCCTTATCTGTGACCTTTCTCGGTCTTCGGTCTCGGCATTTGCTAAATTATTTCTGTTCGCTGCCAGATTGGACGACCTGCATTTCAGGGAATACTTCATTCCCCTCTATCGGGGTCACCATCTGCATGCGCATGTGCAGTTGAAGAAATAGGTTCTTTCTTCCTCCGGCCGGCGACTGAAGGACGACACGCTGGCTTGTCCTTGGTGTTTGGTTTGTCGAATTATCGCATTGTTGTACCGAAATTTGGGTTCTGCTTTATTGTCTCCTTCTTCTCTCTCGGGCTCTCTCAGGCTGTCAGAGGAGGTTGAGGTGGACTGTCTGTTTGTAACTTTGTAGTTTGCTCCAAGTCAAGTCTCCATGCTTCTGATGCAACAGTCGTTGCAATATATACTGCGCAGTAGCTGTATGATATTATACTATAGTTATATGTACATAGGTATACGTGTACTACTACGAGTATAGTGATGTAATTTGAACATGTTACATATTCAATTTTACACGAGCTGATCTTCTCTCCTTTGTGGATTAAAGGTTAAATACAGCATCTACCAGGTAGACATAATTTCTATATGAGTGCTTCCCAATATTTGGAAGTGTCTTTTGCGCAAGTCGAGACTGTACATTGTCGTGATAGACACGGTAAATGTTATTCTGGTTTCGTGAATATACAAAAGCGAAACAACTTTGGCCAAACTTTGGCAATGCTTTGCCTGTCAACATGAATCTTCCGATCGCCTTCTCATGGCCGCAGGTCTCGAGGTGCCCTTCCTGTTATAATTTGGGGGTTAAACCAAAAATAAAACGAAGATCTAAACAGAATTTACTGTACGGGTTTCAAGGCGTAATGTGAAATTCACTATCTCATCGACCTTCGCGGAAGCAAGACACGCGCAGGCACCACAATCACCAGCATGCGAACGCCTATCCTTCCCTCATATAATCTCATGGTGATTTACTTATACGGCATCCTAGTAACGACACGTTTCGGTAGTATGGGAAATTGTTTTTTCCTTCGCCAGAAATCGCAGGTTACCGTGCCAGAAAGTTGCCTACTGGAGGAGCATGGATGGAGTAAGTTGCAGACACCATGGTCTCAATATCTGCCAGAGTGCAATTGCAATGAGTTTGTTGCGTGAGTGTCACTGCACGGATGTCATTAAGTGATAAATACTATTGACAGAAGCAATGAGACACATTCGCGTTAAGTTTAGAACGTGCGTTTTCCGAACATGAAGCATACAAACTACTAGCAGCTATAGACCGTTATAAATTCGAATTCCACCAGCCTGAGAATCGAACTGTATGAACGATCGTGATAGTTGAAACTTGGTCTAACCGCTGTCAAATTCTGACGCTGAGCGCTATCGAAGGATTGGCGGACCGAGTCAGTGTGAACGGCTTAGTGTGTATCAATACCACCCATAATTTTACAACTTTGAGTGTCTCACGACGTCAAGCCAGGCGATAGAACCTATGGAATCGGACCGGAATTAGTCGATAGTATCTTCAAAACAGCTCGAAATCAGAAAATGCGAGGGAAACCTGTATACTATTATATTAGCTCTCACATAGCAAGCTTTAAACTTTGGAAATCCAGCGAGAATAATACGATAAGTATAAGTATCCTGGTATGAACGAGAGGTAGGCAGCAAGGTATCAAGTTGACATACGTGCTTACATTCTTCCAGACGTCGAGGACGAGGGAATACTTGGCCTGAAAGATACTATCTGGTGGAATGTTGAATGCTGACAGATCGAATAGGTGTGAACGCAGGCCGCGACGTTCGTAATCGAGGTCTCTGCACCATACATACGTCCTTGAAGATAGACTGATCGAGGCAACGCCGTGAGTTATCACTCAATGGGGTTTCTCACGTACAACAGGGCACGTATGGACGCAATAGCACAGCATAGGGACTTCCATCGCTGAAACTCAGAATGAGGCACTGTTACTACTGGGGATTTAACGGCCTCAAGGTGGTGGTCTGACCAGGTGATTGAATTTAAGACGGAACATATTGCCCTCCCGTGCGTGGCACTTTGTTCCGTGCAGTAAATTGGTGGGGCTCGGCAACAATGGCCAGCAATATGTGCGAGGGGACGCGGGAATCCGCATGCAGCACAGGTCAGGAACTAGGGTATACCGGGGAGACGCAGACGGCAGGAAGCCAAGTATATCCCGAACCAAAGAGCCTTAATTTGGAGGAAGACATGCATTTGATCGTCATCTAGTTTCTCCATAGCCTGTATTGCACCCGTAAGTTTCTTGTCCCTCGAGAAGTGGAAACACATATTTATATCCCACATGCAGACTGCCAGCTGCATATGTAGTAGAAATCGACCGAACAATGATCGAAGCGTCTTGAGGAGCTAGACTTGGGCTTGTGAAATGATCCCTTTAGATTAGGGTGGCGTGCTCTTGCGGGATAAATTCACGGGTTTATCAAGGGGAATCGGCCATAAGACCTGCTAGATGGGGTCGGAACCTGTTACAGATCTCAGCTTTTTGTATGCGTCATGGTGCACTGTGGGGAACGGAAGCGTTTATGTTTGAATGCGGTCCGTGCATGGCCGATTACGTGTTGAGGGAGTTTTATCTGTGTAGAACACTATCTTCTCGGCAGTGGGCGCCGAAGGATGTGTCACTACCAGCACGGGAAATCGGGAAGAACGCAAATAATGCCGATAGCCAAGGCAGTATTTAGGACTTGAAAGCTTCGAGTACCGATTAGTGTTGGCGTCGGGGTTGCTTTCGGGGCACCGAGTCCAAGTAAGTATGGCAATTCTGTCCCTCGAACCTTTGCTAAATATGTGATACGATATGCCACCCATTGGCTAGGAATACCGTCGTGGGTGCTCAGAGCGAGTTGACAAATTTTTGGGAAAGTTGATCATGGAGCAGACCATCGTGGCTCAAGAGGATGCGTATGCCTAACTGGCGCAGACATACTTGAGCCGAGCGCATGATTCATGACGTGTGCAGGATAGAGGCGAACACCCCCCCACAAGATGACAAAGCACCACAGTCTCGTTGTCCTGTGATTGCTTCTTCTTGGAGTCCATCTCATGCCGCTGTGCCAGAGGCCGGATCGAAAAATGGAGGCGAATGCTAGGCTACAGAATCATCGAAAAACCCTGTTCAATGCACGAGATGTCAGGGCCGGAGAAACTCGCATCCAAGGACGAAACTGCTATTGAAAGTATTTTCTGAAAGGAGTTAATTAGAATGCTGTGTAAGTGGACATCTTTCAGTTTACGTGACGAGACTGACTGGAGCTGATAACGATATTTATGGACTTGAGATCCCACCGCCCAAGCTTTTGTGTTTAAGTAAAGATATGGACGACCAGACTGTCACGCGCCAGAACCCAACACACGAGCTAAGGTTCGAGAGATCAACCAAGTTATAGAATGAAGCAATGATACAAGATGAGCGGTTTCGCACCTTCAGTTGTGGAAATGACACGTCTCAATGGGCAGTCTCTCACGCGCTTCATGTACTACGTTCGAAGTTCGCCCATTGGACCGCATAATTTTCTTTATCAGCATGGAGATGCACGCAGTTTGAGTCCAGCGACAAGTGAGCATCACTGACCTCACCATAGACAATGTTGAACTAAATCCCGAAACTGGCCGACGAGACTTGAGGCTTGGGGAGAGCTCGGTCGTACTGAGTCATGGGGGGGGGGGGGGGGGGCGATTCCATCATCATATCCAGGCTTGTTAGACCCACAATCCAAGATAACACTCCCGTGGTGTCAGAATTTTTGAAAATCCCAAGGTAATAGCGGCGATGAGAAAGTCCTGTATATGGCGGGATTAGCAAAGCATGTACCAGAGAAGTGGCGTTATTATGTGCGAACGAAATGAACAAATGTTATCAAGGTTAGACTTACCAAAAAGTCGTGCCATTTCCCAACCATTTCCAAGTCATTTCCGATGATTATTGAAAAATGATGGCCGCCAGGTCGCGAGACAGTTTGCGAATCTTTGAAGATCGAGTGCCACGGTGGTTCGTCCCGGATGGGAGACAAAAAGCAGGGAAGCCAGCCCAGCTGTTATAATTACTTATATGCGGAGAACACAATATGTGTTGCGGTACTGCCAGGTTGCAGTCTGGCGGCCTTAGCACCCAAGGAATGCATGCGGGAAGTGAAGAGAGCATGAAGTTCTAGAGGAGGCAAGACATGAATATCAATGAATTCTAGACCTGAATTTCAAAGCATTGCTTGTCCACCACCCACCGGAAAATGGTCCCTGACCGCCTCGCCCGTGGATACTCCATTCATTCCGCCGACAGGACAATATCTCTGCCCAGACAAGCCATCTTGTTTCCGATTGCCTCCCATGACACAAAAATCCGGGCCCTGCAACACGCTTTAATCCTGCCTCTCATTGGGTGGGCAGAACTGTGGGCGGGAGATGCGTTAATTTCAGCTTGTCGCTGGGCATTTCAATTAATTGGCGATTGGTAGGTAACCCTGTTGAATAGCGCTCATCCATTGTGAAATTGGTGTTGACTGTGGTTGATGAATGACAATTTACACGCAAGTTATTGGTTGTTTTGTTACATAAAAGGGCGGCGGAGAACCAAAAAAAAATCAGTATGCTCCGATGCAAGTTCCCCTTAAATGGTTACAAGCTCTTCTTTCCAGGATGCTTCAACTGTGTCTTCATTACTTTCCATTCCAACGGGCTTTTGGACGCGTCTTCGCCCGCAATATAATGTCGTCTTCCTTCTCAACGGTGCCTCCTACGCCTTGGACTCCCAATGCATATCCGCCGACACGTCGCTCGAATCACGTCGATATTTACAAGAGCGCCAGTCGCGGGGAAGTGCTTGTCGCAGACCCATACCAGTATCTCGAGGAAAACACGGACGAAACGGACAAATTCACGACCCAGCAGGCGGAATTTACCCGAAAGTACTTGGATAAAAACCCAGACCTTGACCGTCTTGAAGACGCTTTTAAAGATTGCAATGATTATGCCAAGGTTCGTTAGGCGCCCTTTATCTCTGAAATCGGATTCTGGCGATAATCGATATGTTCCCTTTTCCAGTTCTACGCGCCCCAACTTCGCGACGATGGTCGATACTACTGGTTCTACAACAGCGGGTTGGATGCCCAGACGGGTGAGCGCTGAGTTCTTCGATATCTCACAAAGAATTCATCAAAAATGTGGTCGAAAGCTTTGTATCGATCCAAAGATAGCACACTCCCAAACCTTTCAGATGTCAGTGACAGTGGCGGGGACATGTTCTTCGATGTGGGCTCATTTTTTTCTGTTGGCACGGCTTACGTCTTGGCTAACGACTCCGAAAGCCAAATGTGCTTTCCGAAGATGGGACGGCGGCTCTCGCCACCTATTCTTTCTCGGATTGTGGCAAGTTCTTTGCCTATGGAATCTCTCTTTCTGTATGTTCTTTCTCCTTGTCGTTTTGTACAATAATAATTACAAATTTATACACATCGTTGTGCATACTCAGGGAAGCGACTTCATATCTATCTTCGTGCGCAAAACCGATTCTCCCTTCACTGAAGAAGTCGATCCCAAGAACGACAGAGGTCGCCTGCCCGAGGAGATCAAGTTTGTAAAGTTCTCCGCGATAGCCTGGACTCCCGATTCCAAAGGATTCTTCTATCAGGTCCGCTGTACGAGACTACATGTTCTCCTCATTATAACCTTTTGCCCTAGCGTTATCCGGAGACCTCGGCTACTATCCAAGAGAATGGGACTATTGCCACGGAAGGTGACCTCGATGCCATGGTTTATTATCATCGACTTGGAACCTCTCAAGGTATTCGTCCTCTCTCTTCTGACTGATTTACCGTCTTCAATTGCAATTTATTATACAGCGGACGATATTCTGATTTACCAGGATAAGGAACATCGTGAATGGATGTTCCATCTTGACGTTACTGAAGACGGGAAGTACATCGTGCTTTACGTACTTAAAGACAGCTCAAGGGTAAACTTGTTCAGCATAAAGCTGGATGTCGGTCATATTCATGTCGAATCTATTGTCTTCTAGCAAAATCTTCTCTGGATCGCAGACTTCGACCCTGAAAATATCGGTCCCAACATCAAATGGAACAAGGTTGTTGAAGAGTGGGGTGCTGAATACGACGTGTATGCCTTGTTATACAATATTTCCGAAAGACGACTGACATTACAAAAGTATTACGAACAAGGGATCTCTCTTTTACCTGCGAACGAACCAGTCTGCACCCCAGTACAAGATCGTGACGGTTGATCTCGCAAAACGCAACGAGATCAAGGAGCTTATCCCGGAAAATGATGCTTACTTGTCTAGCATACTTAGCGTCAACAAAGACTACTTCGCCGTGGTTTACAAGCGAAACGTACGGACACTTGCCTACTGAAAACATGTTCTCATCGTCGCCTTTTCTTTTCTCCCAGGTCAAGGATGAAATATACGTCTATACTCATGCCGGAAAGGAGGTCACCCGCTTGGCGGAAGACTTCGTGGGAGCTGCTGTCGTCAGCGGCCGCGAAAAGCATCACTGGTTCTTCGTTTCGCTGACTGGATTTACTTCTCCGGGCACCTTGGCTCGATACGATTTCACTGCATCTGAAGAACAAAGGTGGAGTATCTTCCGAAACACCAAACTGAATGGACTGAACACAGAAGATTTCGAAGCCCATCAGGTACGTCCGAATCACGGGAGGATTGCCCGGATATATGTATTCTGACCCTTGCTTGGTTCAGGTGTGGTATGAGAGCAAGGACGGCACACGCGTCCCAATGTTCATTGTCCGACACAAATCTACACGATTTGATGGTACAGCGCCTGCTCTACAATACGGTGATTAATCATTTCCCCTTCCTTTCGATCACGGGGCGAGACCTATGCATGCACTTACGCCACTTCCCCCTCCATTGCATATAGGTTATGGAGGATTTAGCATTTCCGTCGACCCGTTCTTCAGTGCGACTATCCTCACTTTCATCCAAAAGTATGGAGCCGTTTTCGCTGTCCCTAATATCAGGGGTGGCGGAGAATTTGGAGAAGTCTGGCACAAGGCCGGATGCAGAGAGCAAAAGGTGTGCTTGTTTTCGACCTGTCATATTTCCAAGTATCAGATGCTCATTACCTCGTGTAGGTCAATTGCTTCGACGATTTCATCGCCGCAACGTACGGATCTTCGTACCTCTAATTGGATCCTAAAGATCTTCATTGACTTTTTTTTCAGGGAATTCCTCGTCGAGAAGAAGTATGCCGCTCCCGGGAAGGTCACGATTAACGGGGGTTCGAACGGAGGTTGGCGGGCTGTATTTTCCCTCTCTCAGGACTTGTTACCCATGTCATATTTATACAGGGCTCCTTGTGGCTGCTTGCGTGAATCGTGCGCCTGAGGGTACGTTCGGCTGTGCGGTCGCAGAGGTTGGGGTGCACGACCTCCTTAAGGTGAGCTGGTCTAGGCTTTCTGTCTGATGGTTTTTTAACGATTTCCGCAGTTCCACAAATTCACTATAGGTTTGCAACATTCCATTAGACTTACTAAGTTACATGACCTCGATCCCATAATCTACAGGGAAGGCCTGGACTAGCGACTATGGGAATCCAGATGACCCAAACGACTTTGACTTCATCTTCCCATTGTCCCCTCTTCACAACGTACCCAAGGACAAGGACCTACCCCCTCTTCTGCTTTTGACAGCTGACCGTGAGGCTCTCTTTCACTCATATGATCTAACTTTGTCTGATTTTGGCTCGCAAAATGCAGACGACGATCGCGTTGTTCCAATGCACTCGTTCAAATTAGCTGCAGAGCTGCAGCATTCTCTCCCACACAACCCGAACCCGCTACTTCTTCGGGTCGATAAGAAGGCAGGGCATGGAGCGGGGAAGTCGACACAGCAAAAGTATTGTTTCTCTTCTTCGATGCTCCCCATAATTTTGTCGCTGACTGGAGCAAATGTGGATAGGATCAAAGAAAATGCGGACAAGTGGGGCTTCGTGGCCCAATCCCTCGGCCTCGTGTGGAAAGAGCCCGCTGGGCAACCCAATCTTTAAAATCATAGTTGGCAGCTGTAACTGTCAGCGAGGCTCGGAGTCACCTTGGCGCAAAAATGCTCTGCCCATTTCTCGTTTATTTCTCTCTTCTTGGGTTGCGGTGGTGATGGTGTCCAATGCTATGCTTTTTCTCCGTATATTACCATTTCATTCTTTTATAATGGTATATTGGTGATGGGTTAAGGAAACATTTTCCCAAGAAGATATTTTATAGAGGACCTCTAGAATCAGATCTTTACCTCGTACAAGCTGCCTTGTATGTATGACTGATTCTTTTGATAGACACAGGTAAATTCGGCTGCAATCCCCAATTTTCCATCAAACTGGTACCCCAGAAAATGACGGCCAAAATACTACCGTCCAGACGGCCCCGGCGGGTTAATCTCGGTTTTGAGAACGCGATTGGCTTTCGACCTAGGAATTGGGGCTGTAGTTGGAAAGTTAAGTAAAGAATAGCCTCGTGTTCTATAGACGCTGAAAGTACCATTCGTATTTTCCGTGATGTAGAATCGACGCAGTATCATGATAGCATCCTCTCGACAAAAACCTCCTGTCGCAGAATAACTTGGGTGGATGGGATGCTTTAGCCTAAGGAGACAAGTTTTTAGCTGAAGATTCTTTTCAGTAAAAGGAAACTAACTCCTCGTTCACACCAAGTACGCTCCCGCACCCCCCGAATCTATCATTAGCACAACCATAGTACACCTCCTTTATACCCATTTGCCGCAGAGCAGATGCGCACATGATGCATGGTTCCACCGTGACATAGAGGGTAGTCGTCGAGAGGGCATATTGCGAAATTTCTGGAGTAAGTTCTTTATCGGCGATAATGCAATCGATGGCTTCCAGTTCTGCATGTCTTGTAGCCTAGATTTATCCTTCAAATTAAACCCCGCGTGCAGTTAGGTTTGCAACATACATTTCGAAGCTCGTTCGTACGGTTTCTCGCCTTGGCTATTATCTTTCCCCCTCTCACGAACACACAGCCAACCGGGACCTCGCCTGCAGCCAGTGCTTCCTCCGCCTGACACAAAATTAGAATTAGTTTCAAGCACCGAAAGAGAGACTTACCATGGTCATTGCCTCCTCCATCCATTTAAGATGTTCGCTGCTATCCATTTTGAATCACTTAGAGATGTGTTTTGCGATATTTTTCCATTCCGACACAGTCGTTGAGCGTTGAGGATATACGTTGGATATACTGTATGTCGCATGCGCTTAAGAGTTTACGATTACATATCAGATAAGCATTTTTAAACAGATGCAAACCCTGGACCTAACCTTAAATATCTACTCCCGAACTTCACTCTCACTCCCTAACATACTTATAAGTAAACCGGCCAAAACCTGCCACTTTGAACGGCCTGTCCTTGTGGGTGGATTATGGAAGCAGCGGAGCTACTGCTTACACACAATCCTGGGAACCGGAGCCGAAATATAGGCCAACACGATGCACTTAGAACCGCGAACAGGCTGTGCTCACTTCTCACCGTGACCTCCATCGTCCTTGTATCTCAAGTCGGAGGCTCTCGAACCATAACAGGGGTTGAGATCTCGTCCTGAAAATGTTTCACTCCACCGCTTTTCTTTATCTTGTGGTGGCTGGAATGATGGCCGAAGCAGGAGTGATTCCTGGCCTGATAGCTAGAATCAACCTCCGAGCAGAGGGATCTCTTGAATCTCGACAAACCGGTACTAATCCTGCTGTGCCACCCCAATGCGAAACGCAATGCGATCCGATAAATAGTGTGATTGCTGCAGGAGTGAGTCTTTCTCTATGTTCACTTTCGATGAATCTCGTTGATTTGTATCTAAATGTAGTGCCAAATTTCAACGTGTTGTCAGGCTAGCTTTGAAATGGGATATTTCAATTGTTTTGAGTGTGTCGGACAGGCAGTCAACTTGACGGACTACTCAGCAATCCAACAGACGCTCGATGGCAAGTCCTCCAAATTACCTACTGTTATGCAAGCTCGTTTGACTCATAAACGACTTCATTGTGCTCTTTGCTTATTCCCCACGGTTTGCAGGGCTCACCAATGAATGCGCAAGTTCAGGATTCTCACTTCCGAAACTTACCTTCCCCGGACAGAATCCAAATCGGCCACTGTCCTCCGTTTCAAGTGCACCTGCTTCGACGCTCGCCAGCTCTGTAACCCGGCCAGGCCTACCACTGTCAACCTCTTTTTTGTCGACCTTATCACAGACAACCGTAACATCGGTATCACTTACACCGATTGCCCCTCAATCGACAGTCACCTCCGTCCCTACTGATACCGCTCCCGCTCCATCTCCTTCGACTGCCGCTTCATTTGGGGTTAGAACGATAGCAATGCAGAACATTAACTTCGGACTTATCTCTGTCACGCTGGTGATAGGAATGCTCTTCTATCAGGGGTTGTGAGAATGTTCCTTCATTTATGAACTTCTCTCAGGCATAAGGCGATCTTCCATGGAGAAATAAACGTGTTTTTGTAACGTTATATGGACAATTTTCTTGGAATCGCTGTGGACTTGGTAGCAGTTCGTACACTCGAATTTATGTAACTGGTTAGGATATCGAGGCTGAATACTCAAGTCTCTGAAACATCTTCTCGAAGGAACTCGGACCATGATAACATAAAAATGTCTCGCCCTTTCACATGGAGTATTTTGAGGTGTCGGAGATTAGGGGAGAAGCTGGGATAGCTTGATTGTCCTGCGAACATTTTCTTGTCTAGCTTGATTTGTATATGTCCACCTGCTATCGTGACATTCTTGCGTACTTTTTAATAATGCGAAGGCCTGATTTTCATTAAGAGACACGAAATTATATTAATTGCCCACGCCATACTGTATATCAAACGGATATGAAGACAAGCTCACAGCAATGTTGCCATAGGAAGAGTCGACTGAAGCTCTGCAAATAACTAATATAAGTACATTAGATGAATTTTATAAAGCTGATAGGCGTCTTCATTGACCGAGAAAATAGAGTGCTATGTCTTCGGCTCTATGGATTATAATGTTTGTACATAACAGTGGCAGAATAGAATGAAAGCTCGTTCAGAGTGGGTACTAATATTGCTTGGTTTCCTCCAGCCAGCTGGGCGTCTGCAGTTCTATAATGGGCAAATTGAACAGATTGCCTGTGCTTGTGGGACACCTGGGGTGTTCTTCGAGTGGTCTGACAGCCATTATGCAGGTGTTCGAAGTCAAAAGTCGTGTTTATTATCAATGAATGACCTGAAGACATCTTCGTCGAGCTTTGAATCCAAAAGCTGAAGATGTCGATCTTCCACATAGTGAATCTAGAGAAGTATACTAGATCGAAGATCGTCTAACTGACACCCCCCAACTCCGTCGTTTCAACTTGCTCGCGATGTATAGTAGTTTGCCCGGTCCCAACGACCGTTACGCCGAGTTCCTCGAGCTTCGCGGCGGTCTTCGAGACATCCCCGCAGTGAAGAAATGTGACTTCTTTAATTCCCAGTCCCATATCTGAGCGTTCGCGCACGAATGTAAGTAAACCATCGGCTTCAGGTCGGTGATTATCCTCTCCGTAAAGTGCATGCTCCAAGATAACGGTACGCAAGGCAGGAAGAAGCGGAGATCTTTGGAGGGTACTGCTAGGAGTGATTAAAACCGGCAGCAAACGTTGGAGTGTGTCGTTCATGGTGATATACAATTTGTGGACCCTTTGAAATAAAAGGAGAAGCTCGACGATGCGCGAATTGTTGAGAGCGTCAGACTGGTTGAAGTCGAGGCGCAGTTCCGGGACGTCTGAGCATGCAATTTTCAGGATAGAAACGACGGAAGGGAATATGGCGAGTATGTTGGGATCTGCGTGACTTGAGAACCAGTCGAACGAAAAGACCCTTTCGTACATATTTTCACCCTCCAAATGCCTTTTTGTGAACCCGAGGCCAGTTGTGGTGCATGCAACTTTAAGACAGGACCTTCCAAAGTCTCTATCCAGGGACTCCATTTTGGATCGGAGGGACGATATCATTGAGTGGAAAAAGTCGTCGACGCGAGTCCTATAACATCTGACATTCATCACACATGATGATGGGAATTGTAGATGGGTAAAGATTGTACTGCACGGCTCAATATTTCCAACCAGTGTGAGGACCTGGAGATTTGGCAGGGAGACGTCGAGGATTGGCTGGCTGTCGACCAGAAAGGTATCTGCTGGAAGAGCGCTCTCAAGATTAAAGGCGCGGGTAAGCTCCAGTTTTCGCAGTTCCGTCATATGGATCAGGATTTCTAACCACGATTCTGCGCGAGGTATCTGTTGCGATGAAGGTTTCCAGACCACCAATGTCGTGAGATTTCGAAAGATCGGAGACGAGAAATGGCAACCACATCCACGCAGGTCGAGCACCCTGAGGCGAGGGGCCTGATTGTCGAATAGGTTTACAGGTAGCATGAAGTCCAGATCAAATTGCTGGGAACCCTGTAGGAGGAGGGAAAAGGTATGGATGGTCGGTGATGCTTGGGAGAGATTCTCCACAATATGGATCCATTTTGCTTTCCTAATCTTAATAAAAACCCTCGTGGATCTGTGCAAGAGAGACACAGCCAACGCTAGCTTATCCTCGCTGTTATTGTCGGAAGCCAGGAAATATAACAGTTCTGGGATAGATGATGAAGATGCATTCCGCAATGATGTGCGCAGGAGGGCGTTGATGTACTCCTCGCTCGTGAGATGAGGTGTCAACGATGGAAGGATGATATCCATGATTGGTGCCGATCCTGCACGGGAGATCACCTCCTTCATCCACCGCAAAGGATCTGCAAAGTCAAGCGACGCTCCCCAAAGGATCGGACACTCAATGGCGATATTCCTCCAAGAGCGACAAACCTGAGATGTCCTTCGAGTCGTCCGGCTGGGATTGTGAGGATGCTGTATGTCGAGAGAGGTGTTGAGCATGAAGATGTTGGCAAGGACATCATAGTCGAGTTGCGCAATGGGGGCCTTTGAATTGAATAGATGCCGATTTTCGATAGATGACAAGGCGACATCGGCGATGGGATGAGAAATCGTTCCTTCAGAGATTTCCTGGGGCATTGTTGCAGGAAATATTCGCGTAGTATCCCGCTTCAAAGCTTGGATGAGCCAGAGGATGCGTCAAAAGCATGCACTACTGGCCGCATAAATCATCAGTAAAATTGCACATCAACGTCAAGGTCAGATTACATACGGTCGGAGGCAAATAATCATTGAAAGAAATCAGTACATGAGATAACTTGAAGGCAAAGTAGTCGAACGTAGACGTATGCAGTCAAACGAACATATGACGTTTTGCCAGATCGCTACGCGTAGCATACGTAGCGGGCCGGATATACGTACTTATGTAAGGCCAGACAGTCACGTGTATTTAACGGGCCGCAGATCCGACTCTCGAAATTTCCTGTTGACTCAGTCCTCGACCAGTATTCGAAAGTTCCTGTACACCTCTCATCTTAAGCCCTTATCTCTTTATTGAAAAATTTTATGGCACCCCGAACATGTGCCCTCTGTCAGAAGACAAAGGCCATGTTAAAACGCCCAAAAACCGGACAACAGATCTGTCGGGATTGCTTCTTCTACGTCTTCGAAACCGAGGTTCACAACACCATCACCCAGTCCAAGCTTTTCAACCCTGGGAATAGGGTCGCCATAGGTGCATCCGGAGGCAAAGGTACGAACAGCGTCTGTCATCCAACGATCTGTATAGGATTTACTCAGGATTCCTGCAAGGCAGATTCCACCGTACTGGCATATGTTATGAAAACACTTAATGAGCGCTATCAGTATGGATTAGAGCTCTTCCTACTCTCAATAGATGAAGGCATCACCGGATATCGCGACGATTCCTTAGAGGTGGGACGATACTCTCTTTTGCTCCACAGTGCCGGAAAGCCTACAATCGTCTAACTGCGAGATCTACAGACAGTCAAACGAAATCAGCAGCAGTACGACATGCCGCTCAAGATATTATCTTATAATGAACTGTATGGCTGGACCATGGACTCTATAGTATCTCAAGTAGGGAGGAAGAATAATTGCACCTTTTGCGGGGTATTCCGAAGACAAGCCCTCGATCGTGGGGCTGCAATGTTGGATGTGGATCATATCGTAACTGGGCATAATGCGGACGACATCGCAGAGACTGTCCTCATGAATAGTGCGTTGGCCGTGCTACAGTCTTTCATTGGACCCCAAAAAAGTTTACGTTGAGTACACGATAGTCATGCGCGGTGATATCGCGAGGCTCGGACGATGCACCTCAATTTGCACCCAGGGCGAAGACACCATCCGTCGATCAAAGCCTTTCAAGTACGCGTATGAGAAGGAAATCGTGATGTATGTTATTTGACTTTTTGCTTTTCTACCCCTCCATGCTTGTGCCCTCCCAGTGCCCAGATCATTTAACCTTTCCCCTCCATCAATAGGTATGCATACTTCAAAAAGCTAGATTACTTCTCGACCGAGTGTATCTATTCACCGGATGCCTATCGAGGCCATGCACGAGCTTTCCTCAAAGACCTCGAAGCAGCCCGGCCCAGCGCCATTATCGATATCATCCATTCAGGAGAAGCCTTCGAGATCAAGGAGGAGATCAAAGCCACCCAGAAAGTACAGCGTAAGTATCTACACTGCCACGATTCTCGTTTCGAGCAAGTCTATCTTGATCAGTTTTCTAACTTACATCTTGTTGCAGAAACGTGCGAGAGATGCGGATACATGTCGAGCAATGCCCTATGTAAAGCCTGCACGCTGCTGGAGGGCCTCGAACGTGGGATGGCGAATTCTGGCATTGTAAGTCATCTCCGTCTTTCATTTATCTTAGAACGTTCATCATACGTACACCCTGAATAGACGGACCGAGCACGGAAGAAACTGGATGCAGAAGGCCCTGCCCCAGATAATCTACGGACGATACCATATTTCAAGCTTGCATCGGGAAGTCCAGCTATCAACGTAGAAACACCTTCGTAACGGCCCGTCGATGACAAGACTGTACCTTCTCATTTTATCCTCCATACGTAACCTCAGACTCAACATGCATCGGTCTGTTTTCATTTAGGGAATATGAGTGTAGGGAGCAACATCTATTATTGCTTGCAGCTGCTGTGATAAGGCTGTATCCATAGACGCACTTTGTATCCTTATCTTTTTGCTTATTATTATATTGTAGATCTATCATCATCATCTCTCTCGTCGAGCTGCGATTACTCGTGTGATATCCTAGTATTTATCTCCCTTTCCACCCGATTCACGATATGCGCACGAAATCAATGTGGAGAGGAGGGCGACTCTCATCCATATCAAAGCGAATGAACGGTACGATTGCCTCGATAACCCGTCGTGGGCCATCAAGGACATGCGCAAGTAAGAGTACTCTACTGCGACACCGGTATATGCTTCTATCTATGTCTATCAGTGACTCCTCCAACTGAGTCCTTTTTCCTTGAGCAGTTTTTGGTTCCACAAGTATGCCAGCCCGAGGTGCCTCCGACGGCGAAGACAGAAGTCTTGCAGCTCATAGAGGAAGTATGCGAAGATTGAGAGCTACCGACGGGCTTGCTGCAGTGGGTCAACTGTGAGCACTGAGTCATATGAGCGGTTCTGTCGTCGGTCGCCGTCGCATGAACCCTTGCACCCTGAGGATGCACGAGCTCCCCCTTGCAATGGCCACCACTCCTGATCAACCGCGAACCCCCAGCTACTCTACGATTTATGCCTTTCGACAGTTTTTGGTCTGATAGTCCATCGCGACCGGGGTAACTAGGACGACGACGACAGAAGCTCAAAGAGGAAGTATGCGAAGGCGAGAGCTATCGACGGGCTAGCCGCAATAGGTCGGCTGTGAGCACTGAATCGTATGAGCGGTTCTGTCGTCAATCGTCGTCGCAGACCCTTGCATCCCAACATCCAGGATGCGCAGGCCCCCCGGGCTAGGAACGTCTCGCGCCGGCAACTGTCAGTGGCCTACTACGGTCTACCGACATCTACAGTAACCCTCGTATCCGAAGTTTTTGCGCGCCTTGGCGGTTTTGTGTGGTGTCGTGATGGTGTCGTGCGGACAACCCAGTGGCGACCGTAGTCGCCAGAGTCAAGGCAATAGCGATAGGTACTGGGTCGAAGGGTAGTGGTGTTTATCTTTGAATTTGCCGAAACAAAATCATAGAAGATCGACGTGCCCCACTTTGGGTCACCCTATCGCTATGCATGACCCTTTCGAGGTGTCAAGTCGGACAGAGAAAAGACGCAGAGGCGCTAGAGACGCCGCGTGAGTTATGAAGGAGAACATAAAGCAAATAATGATTACCGAAGACAGCATCAGCCTCCAGACAATAAGCGGGCACTGTGAGATGTTGCAGGATGTCCGATGAGCTCGAGCACCCCTTTGTCGAGCATCCGAGGACAAATGAAGATGTTGAAAGATAAAGCCTGGTTGGCCAAGGCGAGATACGAGAGCTCCAGCATTTGAAGATCATTTGACGGGCAAGGTTGTGACGAGCAGTGTGGCGTTGACTGGAGAATGGGTGTCTAATGGCGGGTTAGTGGTCAAGAAGAAAATAATGATTCGACATGGGACATGCCAATGGTGATGACTGGGCCAACAGGAAATTGACTACTCGTCCGCAGCCCAGTAGTTGAATGGCAGTTGGTGAACCAGCGACAGTTGGTGCTGATCGACCGCGGATGGAGACGAAGAGTCTAGAGCTAAGTGAAACATGAATATAGAGAACATATACGAAAGGCGTCGACGTACGATATGATATCGCCTAGGCGGGTTGGCTGAAGTTGACCGACAACGACGATCACCAGCCACTGCACACGACGATGCGATGGTACAGACGAAGCTACAGCACCCCACGCATGGCAAGAGGATAAGCTAGCATAAAGCTTGAGTGTAGCTTGCCTCGAGAAAGGCGCACAAGAATTAGAGGAAGAAGTAGGAGATGGTCGTGGTTTGAGAGAAAGAGAGACGAGGAGGAAAGGGAGGCTTTTATACACCTACGGAGTGGCGACGAATCTAAAAATAATGGTCAGTCTCATAATAGTCGGCTAGTGGTCAGCCAGCCTGAGCAGTCAGCCACTTTCAAAAAAGGCGGTGGGCCAGACTCGAGTCACGAACCACACAAGTTGCTCCCTGGCGTCGACATCTCCGTAGTATAGAGCAAGAAATATAGTTGTTCATCAACCATTGTTCAAGGTTCATGTTGGTACATTCGCCCAGCAGAGATTTCGACTCGAGCTTGATCATTTTGTTCTTCAGCGCCGAATACAAGGCCAACACCACCCTATTCAATCTCCTATGTAACTCTTTCCAGTCCTTTATTTCGCTGTATCACGTATGACACGTGGAGGAGAAATTTCCACGCCTGAAATGCGATAATCAATATTTCAAACTCGGTGGTGAGCAAAAGAAACGAACTTGAATCTAAGGACCTGGAGGAGTCCAGACGTGGCTCCAATTCCTTTGGCGTGCGATCGCACGTCGCCGGATATCCAGCATTTCTGTACGGAAGGCGTCTTCATCATCACTCGAGAGAATGTCATACATGATTTGCACTTGTGATTGAGTGATAAGATTTAGCAAGTTCCCGTTCATCGCGGAGTGGAGCTTCGTGAAGAAATCGTCGGTGCGGGAGAAATAATTAATATCTTCAGGATCGCCTGTCTGCGGAAGAAAGAAACGAAGCTTGAGCTGCTGGAATGGAGGGCGGGGTTGAAGCTGCTCCCAGATCTGCATGGCCTCAAGACACTGCATGGGACCATTTAATAACGAGCACATAACTTCGGCGTGCTCTATGGACGGAGTCTGTATGACGCCCTCTATGAAAGAGTATGCGTCTCGTAAAAATTGCGGTTCCGTTAACAGAGAAATACGGCGGAGGTCCATTAGATTTTGAACATGAATCTCGCGTAAGGTAGATACCACTACGAGAACATGTTAGAGGATGAGATGTAAATAAACGAAGGCAGCTTACCCGGCTGTAAAAGCGAAACATGGAGCTCTTGAAGGTGAGTCGTCCGCCGCAATAAATTGTCCATGAGGAGTGCCGATTTCCCGTCACTTCCATACGCTAGATCTAGGACGAGTAATTGAGAAAGATCGAGGGACGGCATCTGCTGGCTTGTTTCGTGATCCAGCATGAGTTGGAGAACAGGATTAGGAACCGCAACCGAAAGCGACTTTAAGATGTCCCGTTTTAGAGTCACCGTCGATTCTGAATCAGGCGGATGAGAGACAAAAGATATTTCCTCCAGCCGCAATGTGGTACGCGATCCGAAAGCAAGCAGCAGTAATGTTGGGATAGATTTGACATTGAGAAGGGTCAAACTTTGGAGCTGAGGGGAGTACATGAGGTGCTCCAGGGAAGATTGTAGAGAAGGGTTCATCATAGGCCACCTAATTTCCACCTCGGATCCAAATTCAAAAGCCTGCAGTCTCGTGCAAGCGCGTATTATCGAAACGGCCTCATCTTCCTGCGTCATCCAAATGAACTCGGAGGTCGACCAAGCGTACATCTTCAATGTGCGGATGTATTGAAAAAGGTGCGGGCTGCTTTGCAAAAGATTGAACAGTCTCCTTCCCAGAATGTCCACGCCTCTTCCGATAGGATAATATGGACGCCATCTGTTTCGATGGCCAGTACGCGTAAGGTGAATTGTCGCGAAGAGGGACTTTCGGCTCTGTGGAAGAAAGGATCGACAGACTAGCGAAAGTACGCTGAGGGTCTTCTTGTCGTCGGTCTGACCGACAATGTCGATTATGGTATCGATGACATCCTGTGGGACATCCATGGCAGCCGTCAACGTTGTGCTGAGGGCGGCGAGGGCTCTTACCCTCTGTTACTCCGATTCTGGGGTTTATATAGCCTTCGAAGGTCAGAAAATACCCAAAAAGGGTTCTATAGAGGGGATAAGTAACACAGGTTAACCGAACTCGGATCCAGAAGCGAACGAAATTCTAAATTCAGTGCCTGACATTTCCGCATGAGGTCATCTTTATGGTCCGTATTTTTCCGAATCTGCAAAAGTGGAATTAACATTTTTTGTATATAGAGTGACGAAGGTAGACAAGGAAACCTGAAGCAAAATATCCATCGAACGTTACTGTGTCATAATGAGAGATCTCCTAATAGCAGACACTTCAGTCCAAAAGTGACGGTCTCCGAAGGATCTGATGGGGCCATGGGCAACTATCTTGACTTTACCAGTCATGATCAACGCCAACAAATTGCCCTGCACCCTGGGTCGAAGTTGTCCATAAAATACTTCACGGCAATCACCATGATCCTGAGGATTGCCGTATTCTTCAAGAAAGAATCGGATCTTGAGTCTTTGGATAGGGAGATCAAGTTTCAGTCCGCTCCAGCGTTGAATCTCTTCAACACCTTCGTGTCGAGCGAGATAGGGGACGCACATAACCTCGACTTCTTCCAAACTACTGCTGTTCGGTATACTCTGGATGAAAGAGTATACTGATTGCAATAATGATGGCTCCAGACAGAAAGAAATATGACGAATCCGTGTCAGCCGTTCATGAGTAAGAATCGTGTTGAATGACGAGGTCCTATCCGCTGTTTGGAGTGTTGTTCAATATCAATGAGCGTTAAAAAATAATATGATGTGCTTACTATCGGTAAGTATAATATGAAGATTGTCCAGGTTCGTTGTCTTACGCAGCAAATCGTCTACGAGATAAGTGTCTCCACGAGTGCGTAGTTGTATATCAAGAGTGCGTAGTCCCGCAAAATCCACAGCCGAATATTGGAACGGTGTGTCAGGACGTATCATACAGCGGAGAACAGAATCAGATTCTGTAACGAACAATGTCCGCAAGTTTTCCCTCCTGTTGGACACTTGCACGGTTGACTCGATACTAGTTGTTACTGAAGAGGAGCAAGATGAATCCCGTAGATCCAACGTCGTAATTGTGCCGAAGCTGAGAACGAGAAACACCGGAAGTTCATGCAAGTTGTCGAGTTTCAAGTTTTGCAGATTGGGAGAATGCATGATGGAAATGAGTGAGGATTTGACCGACGGATGAAACTTTGGCCAGACCATTGGAAAATTGGATCCAAACTCGAAAGTTTCCACCCTGATGAAAGCATCAATTATTGCAGCAGTCTCGTCTGACCCTGTCATCCAACGGTATTCTATGGGATTCCTGGCCTGCATTTTCAAAACCCGGACGTATTGGGCAATATGTGGGCTCGTTTGAAGAAGCCGGTACATCCTTATGCCGCGGATATCCACACCATCGCCCGTAGGTTGAGGATCCCATCTGTGCGGACGGCCAGTAGCTGCAAGAGTGACCGTAGAGAAGATCTTCTTCTGGCACGGTTCAAGAAAGGATCCATTGACGAGAGAACACGCCTTCAAGGAATTCCGGTCGCAATTCTGAGCGAGAATGTCGATGATTGTGTCGATGATATCTTGAGGCACGTTGAGGTTGTTGGAGACCATAACTGTCTTACATAAGCTTTACTTACTGTACCATTTCATTCAATTCAGCAGTCACGCGTCTCAGTAAAAAGCAAAGTCGCGCAAAGTCGGACAAAGTCATCAATATTCATAGGAAAGTCAGCCAGAGTCAGCTAAAAGTCATGCATTGACAGATCTCAGTCAACTTTGCCTTGGCATCGCAAACCTAGTCATTTAATAGTCGTACATAATCAATTAATCATACTCCAGTCAGAGAGTTTAGGACTTGCGAAACCTGTCCGTAGCTCACCCACTTTCACATCAAATTCGAACTTAGCGATATTTTCGTTTTGGCGCACTGTGAGAAAGTATTCATGTCACGTGAATCTGATGTTCAAAACTCGTCTGAAATTACAACTTGTCTTCTTCTCAACCACTTCGTCGAAGCTCCGTCTCTGCACAAAAGCCGGGCTGGAACAATCAGTGAGTTCTTTCCTTTAGTTTTATTCTGCATACCCAGTAAACCCCCTCTCATTGCAGGACTTTGTGCGAATACCCCAAACACTCAACGTCGAGCAGAATGTTTGGATCCATGGAGATTCTGATTCGAGGCGGGTTTCGAACCAAGGTATGTCGTGTTCTCTCCTTTTCTTTCCTAACCACCACTGATTCATTTTGCACCCCTCATGTTCTGTTCTTTTGACCATTGCAGATGAAACTGAGTAAGTCCAGTACCTCCCTGTCATTTGAACCAACCCTCAATTTCATAGAACAGAACCAATGCAAGGATACTAGTTATGGGGTGCAAAGGGGTCAACAGGTTCTTGGCTGGGTTTTGGGGTCATGATAATTCTATATAGCTTCACCTTAGTACATGTGTAGTGTCTGACATATAATATATTTGTTTTATGTGCTTTGTGATTGGAATGACTAGATATGACTTTTGTATGACTATTTTCGCAACGAAATGACCGTATATTGGGTCCGACTGATGTTTGACTAGTGTGTGACCTGCGTCCGACAATTTACTGACTATAGACAACATTGACCTGTTCCCGCAAGTCAAAAACGCGTTCCCCAAAGCAGATAATAGTCAGTGAAAGGTAAGTTGTTCTATTTTTGACTATTTCATGACCAATTCATAACTAACTACTGACTTCATTTTTTACTGAGAGTCACGCGTCACGGGGCCTTCCACAACGCCGAAATGTCACGATTGTCACGGCGATTTTTGCCGGGTGCCGAAACCACTTGGTGGAACACGCTAAATGTAGAAAGTTTTCACGGCCTGCGGCGCTACATTGCCGAAAAATTTGCGCGTGTCACGGCCAGTTTTCGAGGGTGCCGAAATTAAAATTTCGGCAGCGATGTCACGGGTCACGGGCCCTGCCGAATTGAATGAAATGGTACAGTACATACTAGTTGTTCCTTTTGTGTTTTATTCAACTCCGCAGCGGCAATTCCGCATACACCACGAACCCTCGAAGTACCTTTCTTTTCTTTATGGCAGTCATTCACATTATTATATTATTTCACCACGTAGCTCTGAGTTCTTGCTAACGGGAAGCCCGTTTTGTATCTACAGGTAAAGTGCCAGTGACTCGGAGTCCTTGCACAAGTCCTTTCATCGCTTGTGAAGGAAAAAGGGATTTCTTATGATGTCGCACGCAATAGGCAAGAAGCTTCAGAACCTTTTGACGCCATTCTATAATTTAGAGAGAGGCCATTCATGTTATTTTATCAGCGCCTAAATTTAAATTGAGTAAGTTGAAATCGAGTTTGATCGAAATACAAGTGTGGCGCACGTTATTTAAAATATGTAACACTACCGTCGATCGATTCACGAAATGCAGTCACCACGAAATATCCTTTCGATGGGTAAAGAGACAGTTTTATTACATAAATGCACAGAAGACTCGTAGTAAATACATTCTAGGTAGTAACGACTAAATGCCATAATGCTATCTAATAACAATTGGTGACACAGCAAAGTTCATAAGAAAAAATTATGCGCAGGGAAATTCCAGAAAAAGCCAGATAGTATCCGTGTGTAGAGTGAGTTGGCTGAAAATACAAGATGCTGGTCGGAAGAATTAGAAGAACAAGAAGGGAACGAGAGAGAAAAAAAGATAAAACTACTCAAGATGACACCCATGCGCAGCAGGAAGTCCATCACCCAGCTATTTTGACCACCACAGTGCCTCCGTCACTAAGCGGGCCGTTATCGACGAAGATAAAAGGTGCTTTCTCGAACGGCACGACCCGCGGTCTGTTGCTCTCTCCATCCACCTCCACACCCTCCACGACAGGACGCACACCGTTCTCCAACGCCAAACGGAGGACCGTGCCTAGCGTCTCGCTTACATCCTCACCTTCCCAATCAACGTCCTGCGCAACGCTGACCCACGCGTATCCAACCTTCCCATGGGCTTTAATGTCTGTGTTGCCCTCCTCGGCGACACTGGCACTAGCGCCGCCACTAGCAGCGCCGCTGGAACCCATTCGCAATGCTCGAATGCCAGCACCGAAGTTGTCGCGTGCACTAGGGATAACACGCTCGGGGGTATGTCCCACAAGTGTCGTAAACTGACCAACACCTCGTCGTTTCGACACAGCCAGAGAGCTTTTGCTGTCCTGGGAAGGCGCGGCAATGGTGACCAGGCCATGAGACTTCAATAGCCTCTCGCCCGCCTCCCACACAACCTTACCACCAACCGTATCCAGCACCGCATCAAACACATCTCCATCTTCCCTCAAAGACTCCAAGACCCGCACAGCGGCGGCTCTCCCGTCATCCAACCCACCACCCTCGCCATCATCAAAGATCACCTCGTCCGCACCCCAATCCCGCGCAAGATCCTCGACACCATGCATGAACCGCTCCGCCACCCCCTGCGGCGCGTGCGCAGGCACAGACGAGAACGGCACGTGCACAGACACCCGCCAGCCGCGCTTCACGAGGATCTGCACTGCCATCGCCCCGACGCCGTCGTGGCCTCTCAGCACCAATGCTCGGCGCCTGTAACCTGGTTCGTGATCCGTCAGGGACATAGCTTTCCTCGCCGAGCTATTGGCACCATTCCAGAAATCCAAGTCAGGTCGCCCTAATGTCCCAGGAGTCGAATGTCCATCCCTCATAGACGAGAACGCAAACGTGAAAGTACGGACGGCTCGATAGGCCGGCAGGCCACATAAAGGCAGGAGCGCCAGTTCCTCGAGACTCAGCGGGAGCGAGCTGACGCCCTTTGGAGAGGATGTATGCCATACAGGGGCCGCCAGTGCATTGGCCATGGGGTCGTCTGTTGTGCCTTTCCGCGGAAGAGGCACGCGGTGGACGCGATGTCGGTCGACAACGATGAATTCGGTAAGTGCCCCTCCCTATACAAACGAGAGAGTTTGTCAGTAACCTAGCCAGGCAAAAGGTTTGAAGGCAATAAAAAACACGATAGCGGAAAAGAAAGGACAATAGGGCACGTAAAATTTTGGATCAAAGGGACGTAAGTTCACTCGCTTCTCGTTTTGGCAACGTCTCGGAAGATTCAATGCACCAACGAAAAATACCTATTAAAAAGAAAATAGACCCACCTTGCGTACATCCAACAGCCCAACCACCCACTCGCCCTTCCTCACAACCTCATCACTAACATCCCATCCACACTCCAAAACCCGACCAACGAAGCTCCTCCCAGGGATATACCCTACATCCGCCACACGGAAGGTCTTCTTGTTACTCCGACCGTTCGCCTTGCCATCGTCATCCTTGCCATTGGGCGACGCCGCGGAAATCCCAGACGCGACCGTAGACGCATGCGACACCCCAGTATTGCTCCGCTTCAAGGAGAAAGACAAGGACCGTTTCGGTAAAGAAATTTGTCGTGGACCGGGGTGCTGTCTTTGCTGCTGCTGCTGTTGCGCAGATTTGGGCGCAGATTTGGGCACAGCGGCAGATGCAGATCGTTGGAGATCAGCTTGCTTCTTCGCCTTCTGTTTTGCACTTCCTCCACGAGACAAGCGCAGGCTTATGGATCTGCCAAGAGCGGCCAGAGGGCCTTTCTTCGTTGGCGTCGTCTCGTCAGCGTCATCTTCCTTCCCTTCATCCTTCCGGTTTCCCTCAGAGTCATCGGCGTCTTGCTCCTCCTGCTCCTCAGCGTCCGAATCCTCCTCGGTCTCATTCGATCTCTGCGCTAACTCGCCAACTCCGCCATAACCGCTTACTTTTCCAAAGCGTACACCCACAAGTCGACCGTCGACCCCATCCACACCTACAGCCCACACCTGAACGAGCACGCTCCCACTTGGAACATGATCCGGTGGCGAACGGTACGATGTGAACCCGAGAGGCGTCGTCGTCGCATCGTTGACGCTGTGCATTGGCGCCGGGGAGAACTGGGCCATACCACTATCCATAGACGGGGCAGCAGGACCACCAGCATCTGTAGAAGCCCTTCTCGCACCCTTCCCACTTGTCGAGGGCAGAGACACCGGCGCAGGCCCACGCGCTGACCCCGCCGACACCGACCTCTTTCGTCCAAGCCCAAACCCCAGCATGCCACCCAGGACCCGTATGCTCGACCCACCACGCGACCCAAGCCCGCGGACAACCTCCACGCTCGCCATAGTGGTCTGTGCGACGCCGCTCCGCGTCAGATCGACCTTGCCGTCCGCCGTCCGCCAGCCGCCTCTCGCTATGTGTCCTGGGGCGTTGAACACATTGAATGAAGTGTCCATAGGTTGCGGGGCGCGGGGTAGGACGAGCGAGGTGTATCCTTGTGTGCCTTTGCTCGATAGCTCGCCTGGCTCGACAAAGCTCGACACCAGAGCCTGCACTTCGGCTGTTAATGTTTTCGGAGGAGCATGCGAGCGGGTGCGTGACGTCGAGGCCGAACTCGAGATAGAAGGAGAATTCGAGTTGGAGTTGGAATTCGAAGAAGAGTCGTCTAGCGATCGCGAACGACGCCGACGGAGGTTAGGCGCTGTAGTAGCAGTATGTCGAAGACTTCGTGAACGGCTCGTGCCTTGACTTGATTGACTGCCACTGACTCCTCCTTGCCTTTCCAACGTCGGATCTCCTCCCTCTCCTGCTCCGATTGCAGCATACAATCTTGACATGGCTGCTCCGCCGACCTCGTACTCCAACCCCCAATCCCACCCATTCTCCAAACTCTGCCCACCCAAGGCATCCTGGGCACCACCACCGGCCACAGCAGAGTTGCTCAGCCTCTTCGCCTCCATACGTGGCGTCAGCAGTCCGTCCTCGTCTTCCTCCATAAGCGCGTCCATGCCTCCGATCAGAGTGGATCCAGGCTTCGATACGCTTGGTTTCCTGCGGTTCGTCGATGCTGTTTGGGTCTGTGCTGGAGGCTGTGGTGGTGCTTGTTGCGGATTAGGGCCGCTGCTTTTGTCATCACTGCTACTGGGACTAGGGCTGGGGTTTCTGCGGGGATTGTTGTAGGATTGAGAGGGATTGTTGGATGCTGAGCCGGAGGCATGTGTGTTGGTGGTAGTGGGATTATAAGTGACGTTGCCGGATTCTGCTCGTACAGTTATGGAAGAGCCATTAGACGCAAAGGATGTAGATCTGGAGACACCACTGGAATTTGAATTTGTTGTTTGTGATGAACCCGTTATTGACGTTACAGTAGTTGTGGTTGTTGTCGAGGACGTCATTGAGGCAAACGCAGAGAAAGTATGAGGCTGGCGCGGGGGAGCGTACGTTTTGGTCGAAGCGGTACTGGTTGGAGGCAATGGCATTCCGTGGCTAGCGATATAGTACGTCGGTTTGGTAGTCTTTTCTTTCGCCTTCTCTTTCCCTTTTGCACTCGCGACAGAATCCGTAATCGCAGCTTCTCCATCGGGATGTCCGACCCCAAGGTGCGACCCTAGACTCTTCTTTTTCCCTGAACCCGAACCAACCACTGGATCCGCTGGAACCGTGGTCGCGGTCACGGAATTAATGGCAGAGGCAATGGTTGAAGAAGGGATTAGTTTGATCTTAGTGTTAGAGGACCCAGGCGTATTTTTCGCTGTGGGGGTTGAGGAGGTGGAAGTCGGAGGGACGAGCCATCTGATGTCCCTCGCCCAGTCCTCGTCGGTATACTGTTGATTCCTCCATCTTGCATCCGTGGTAGTACTTCGAATTGCAGAAGAGGATTTCCCCTTTGCATACGTGCCCGCCTCGCCTGAATCACTCTGATATGGAGTCGTCAGAAGGGTAGATTCTGCAGATCCAACGTAGTCCGAAAAGACGGAGTGGGCATCAAGGCTCGTAGATGAGAGGCTCGAGGCACTGGAGAGGGCATGTCGGGCCCGAGTGTTGTCTGAGGTAGATGTAGAAGGCGTGCGAGTGGATGGGACCGCCACAGAGCTGGCGGAAGGTTTTGCCTGAGGGGGTGGGTCTGGAGGCAGCTTAACTGGCAGATCAGAATCTGTTTTAAGGTTGGTGAGAGACCTGCGGCTAGGTCTTCTGGAGGAAGGAAAGGTTATGGTGGCGACAGACGAAGCCATCGACGTGCGCGGCGATGTATTAGGAGTAAAAAACATGTCGAGATCAGAGTCTTCCTCGCCGAGTTCCTCCGGTGCTTGCAGAGGAGGTTGGGAGCGTCGTTGGGTTTCAACTACCTGTGTAGAAGCAGTCGTAGACTTTTTAAAGATAATGAATCAGTGACTGGAAGTAAAAGGTCCGGGCTGGACTTGGGGGTAGGCTCGAGCAAGTGACGTACACGTTTGAACTTCTCCGTCATCGGCGTTGTGCTCATCGTGGCTGTTGTGCCATTCCCTTCAGCCGGCCATCCTTGAATTCGAGCCATACCGACAACTGCGTTCCTTTCTACACCTTGCTTCGAGTGTGCGCTCTCCTGAGCTATGCGCATCATATCCTGCCTCGTCGAATAATACTCCTTTCTCGGATTCGTATCCGCATTTCGATAAGTTTGGGAAGGTTGCTTCAAGAGACTCTGGACCAGAGTCGGCTTCGACATCGATGGTGGTGGCAGGGAGCAGGAGATATTACAGCATTAGCTGGCCACCAACTTTGATTCGCGGAGGTGTCGCCTGCAACCTCACAGCACTGCCAAGACAAACGGAGACATCATTTCACCGCAGCCCATAAAAGGAAGGTTCCCTTTATGGAAGCGACATCATAAGTGGCTCGACGTCATAGAAAAGGAACTGATTCCACTTGGATAAAACCTACAGACTGAGACAAAGAGTCAGCAATCGGGACAAGCGAGAAAACATCTTGAGTGACTGAAGCCAACATGTGAGGCGAGACGTAAAGAATAGCCATCTGGTTACCCCTATATTTGCGGCTGCAGCAAGGCTGCAGAGGTCTTGAAAAAGTCTTCAAGCTTATCATTCCTGGATAATTATATCCATAGGATACTGAATCATTCAATTTGACTGCATGAATCATTTAGTACCCTCATCCAAGATATCAGGCAAAAATGCACATCACTGAATACCAAACCATGCTCTCAACATGCTCTAGACGTTGAATACTTGAAGACCGACAACATAACAATGCTGAATCGATCATGATCTCTAGAATCAGATGGAAGTTGCGAGACACGTTCGTTGGATAACGAGTCCTCCATTCTGGATCTTGGTCCATGCACTGTGGAACTGGGCAAAAAGAAGACGTACAATGGAGCAAAAATAACCCGGGTCAAAGACTGTCGGTGGCCATAAACATAGCGCATTTCATGCCCGCGATATCGGCAGGAGGTTTGAATTGTCTATCATTGTCTGAATCGGTAACTTCAGGCGCATCGCGGCCGAACCATACCCTAGGAGATCTGGACGAAGGTGAATATATGCGGCACATGAAACCGACCGAGTAGTACTTTCGAGGCACGTCCTGAAATCAAGCGTTATTTTGAACTCACCCTGGCTCAGGAGAATTCTGGTGACCAATTGTCCGTATAGAAGTCTTGGACTAAGTTATAATTCCTAGACAGACAGAGTGCAGACACATATGCTGATCGCATGCCAAGTCGCAAATGTTTTGCTTTGCATAGACGAGCCCAGCCACGAGTGATCCGGGGAAGAAATTAGGATAGTTCCAAAAGTTGTCCTCGAGGACGATCAGGGAATGGGATGAAATATTTTATGTGGCGTCCATGTATGCATGTTTGTCAGGCGTTGCCCTTTTTGGAATAGTCAAAAATTCGTGCCACGGCTTATTCGAAAATAACATTGCAGATAATATAGTCGGTTCTGTTCATGAAATGGAACTCAATATGCACCAGGGAGTGAGTATGGATGTGATCGCGTTTCAGCACGCCATACCAGAGTCAGTTCAGTAGATATATGCGCAGGTGAGAACAACAATTCAACGCTCCTGGCACTGGCAGAAGCTTTGCAGCATCTGACTTTCTGCACACAGGATGCAAAATTTCATTGGGCGTTCTACCATAGCAATTAAGATCGCTGCTAGGCCAATCTTTGGTTCAAGTTTTCGACGTCGACTGCTCAAGGACACTGTTACGTTTTTGGATCCGACATTTCACCTTGCTTAAAATCAAAAGTGCTTAAAGATGCAGAAGGGTAAAAAGGTGTAGAAAATGGTGGTCAAAGTGGCCAGAGAAGCGGCCTGAAAGTGAAAGCTGTGAAAAGTGTCGAGAAGGGTCTCGAAAAGGGCTTGTGATTTTACTGATGTCAAATCATCACCCCCATTATTTCAGTCATCACAGTGGGAACGTCGGCGACATCCTGAGCAAGTTTGGAGCAAGTATCGCCATTATATTAATAAGAATGTGATCCATGGAAATGAAAAAAAAAGATAGTGCTTACCGCTCCCTTCTTTGCCGCCGCGTCCGCGAGGTTGAATCTTCGCTGTATCAAATAGAATTGGACGACCATTCCCATGCTCTCCTCGTCCTCGATTTTTTTCAGCAGGATCTGCCACAAGTCTTTGTTCTTCACGTTCTTGCCTTCACTATTCTTCCATCCATTTTTCTTCCATCGCAACACCCACTCATTGACCCCAAAGACCAAGTATTCCGAGTCCGTCGCAATGACTATCTTCTCAAAGCCTTCCCCGTTCCAATACCGAAGGCACAATGCCGCATATGCCGCACGCAGCTCGGCACGGTTGGATGTCAAAGGCTCATTGCTGACGCGTTCGAGGGGAAAAGAGAATTCGCCACGCCCGTCAGGACGGATAGATATTCCGCAGCCGGCGCGGACGTTCTGGAGGCCGTTGTTAGGCGCAGCACCGTCGGTGAAGATGAGAATCGCGTGTTTGCTGCCGCCCGTCTTGTCCATCTCCACCCAACGAGGACCGGGGACGGTGCACATGTTAATCATGGGCTTGAAGATCGTCAAAGGATCCTGGCTGGCTGGAGCGGGGTATCGACGACTGTTGAGGGTGAATGCGACGGGAGGCCCAACGTTTTTCGATATGACGCGTGTTTCTGGCCATGGCATGGCAGGGTATTCAGCCTCTGGTTGTGCCATAGTTTCAACGATTGAGCGTAAAGTCGAGTATCGATGGTAGTAGTGTAGTAGTACCAAAGTAGTACATCAGTAAATCGTGGAAAAGTTGGTATGTGGTTGTCACGGCGGACATTCAACTGTCAAGTCGGCCGACCGGTTGTCCTGTTAAGTCATACAGAGGTTACCGGCAAGTCATACCTGTCATGACACAGGTTGACTTGCCGGTCACAGTGGCCGATGTCACGCTCTTTCTTTTCTTCAATGTTCTCGCCTCATATTCTGCTGCTCAGACTGCTATTGCAAAATTGAGGCACGTTCTACCCGCCAGCGGTGCGTTTCTGATCTGGTAAGTACTCTTAATTTTCCATCTCTTTTAAACGGGTATCGTTGAATGCTTATTTGTTCAAACTCTAGCGCACCCGTCCACGAATCCGACAATCACTTAACTGCGCGCGTCTTCGAAGGGGTAGGCGACGGCGCTTATGTAGGCGGTGTACACTTATATCTCGACGACCGCGATCCTACGTTCGAAGCAAAACAAGAACTCGATGAAGGCGACGTCAAGTTTAGTAAACGTTACAATAAATGTCAATAATCTATTATAACAATTGAAAGTGGTGTCTTGGCATTTCCCACGGGGGATATGTGGGCGTTCTCATTGGCTGCAGCTGGGCCCACTGGCGTCGGGCAAACCAAGTGTCCAGGTGCGGGCGCGGCGAAGCCGGGCCAAGCGGCTAGTTGGAATTCAAAAATGTTTTCCGTCGAGCGTTTGCGTTCTGACATTTCAAATCAGGAAAACGTCCAGTTGGTCTTTGGCGTCTTCGTCTTTAAGAATACATCTTTCTTCTCTCAGAAATATTTGTCTTTGATATGTCTTTGGTGCATCTCTGTCTTTGGGAGACAATCTTTGTCTCTGTGAATTGTGTCTTTGTGTCTTTGGATGTCTTTAGACCAAGCAACGGTCTTAGGTGTCTTTCGATCTATACAGCCTATATGAGTCAATACCTCCTGGCCTCTTGACAGTCGAGCCTCATCAGAATAAGTACTGACATGCTTGGCTTTACAACAACAAATTTTACACGTCATTGTAGAACCTTCGAGATAGCATGTATTAATTTTCATTTGTAGAGAATACAGAAGCTATGATAGGGTGTGGACCACAAGTAGTGTCATCTTCATCCTAATATCCTAACATGAGTGCCGCAGTCGTGGGCAGCTACCTGGCTATGTGCAGTGGGTGCGTTCTCTCGATGTGGAGTGAGCTGCCTTCATAATGCTCGAGTCACATGGAAGCTGAGGTTGTGAAAGCGAAATCAGTAGGGAATTTATGTGGTCCAGCATACTTAATTTATCGGCGATGCAGAAGGTATGAGGATGTTGTTCATCGAAGTCGAGGATGAGGAGAGAGTGACAGCAGTGGAATTGAATTTGTGTGTCAAGTTCGTTCAAACTCCGATGCACGTGACTCCGTTGATATGGCTGAACTCGAATTCGGAACTCCGACTTATTCCGTTCTCCCCCAACTCGAGGACAAGTCGGATATGAGAAATCCGCCTCACCGCCTCATGCCCAGACTCCGCCTCATTCTCCGCCTCCTACAATTCTGCTCATTTATGCCAGCTCGGCCTTATGCACATGCCTAACCTTAGAAACGTTTGAAATAAGTGGATATCAGCGACCATGGCCTTACAAAATTCACGATCACGACCAAATCACGACTCGATCAGCCGCCTTCAGGCGCGCGTTGTGCAACAACCAGATACACTTCTCGTGTCGCATCCTTCAATGCAATGCCCATCGAAAAGCAGAAGGGCTCTCGCGACATCTTTAAGCTTGCAGGCTTTATTCAATATGCTTCAAGGCTCAAAAATGTGATCCTGCTTGCCCAAAGTCTTCCCATCTTCCCGACAAGTAAACAGGAGGTTGAGGAGTGCTGGACAGTCGTCAAAGAGCTTGTGTAGTCAGCGTATATCCTTGATGAAAAGCCCGTGTCAGCTGCATTCAAGGAGCATGACACAGACAAAAGGATTCTGTTCACTGAACTTGTTTCTACAGTTCGAAAATTCAATCTATTTATTATTTTGATACCAGCTTTCACCTCGATTTCTACATGAAAAAGGAAAGATGATTCTACTATAAAAATCCTCCCGATACCATCCAGATGGCAGATCTTGAAAAAAAAAAAAAGAATAATCGGTCAGACAAGGTAAACTTGAAGACATAGCGAGAGCCGTATACAGCAACTGTATGTTTAGCCTTCTTGATCACAGCGAGACGCTGTTCCCCCCATAGCACAGATATCTTCCCGAATCTCCTGTTCGCGTGTTGATTGATTCGCGACGATCTGGCGGGTTTGTGAGACGAATCGAGGATTGGGATGCGTGTTCATGGATAAAGGCGGCTCGCCTACGATTCACATAGGCAAGGGGGGAGGAACAACAGGCATTGGACGTGCTTGACTTGGGTGCACGACAGATTGCGATGCTGTCAGAAGAGTAGGTGGTTGTTGATCTGGCATAGTAACTGATCTAATATTCGAAGGATGAGCCGTCTGAAGGATGCGGTACCAGAGGCAAAAAGCGCGTGATACGAAGGGGTGAAAACGTTGAAGTTGCTGAAGGGCGTTGACCCTGAGGCAACGGGTAAGCAACCTGGAAGAAAATCTAGTAACTTGAAGACGCCGACGCGGTCTCTTCAGGCTGATGCAGATTCACTGGACATCCACCTGGGGCCTGGCAATGAGGCGCATAGACACCACATTTGACATTGAGACGATGTTTCGTGCACCCCGATACCGCGCATCGACCTTGGACTTCTCTGATAACGGGTGGCTGTAAACTTGTCCTAGTCATAAGGGCCGGCTGCGGGTAGGTATTGTGAAGCAATTGCTGGGCATGCAGAGGTGGAGAAGGGTGCGGATCCTGGACGAAGCGAAAGAATTGGGCCGTGGGGGTTTCCAAGGTACCGGAACACTGTGAATCATAGTTTGTGAGCAAAGAGCGATCTCAAGGGTAGATGGAACATACAGAAATACAGAATTTCCCCTCTTTGCCATTCTTATCACTCACGGTAATCTTTTGGGGTGAGGAGAATGGTGCAACCTTGATAGTTGAATCACACAAGAGATCCTGACATGGCGGCGAGGACTACATCACGCCAGCGGGTATAGACAGATTGATAGCGATGCGAAGAAAGGGCGAGATCTTTATTCATAGAAAATCAGCTCAAGCATCTGCGATAGCAATCACAGCGGAGCTCACGAAGGCGTTAGTAGATGGCTACATCTGAAATATCTTTACTTGTCAGCAATAGCTAATGGAATAGAGAATGAAACTCACAATAGAATGGGCGGTGGTCAGCTTATGGTCTAAAAGCACGGGTAATGTTGTAGAGCAGGTGAGGTTGCGCAAGAAGAGATAGAGAACGACGTTGACAACAAACGCATCGTAATCGTTCACGGTTCCTGGCATGCTCTGCCGCAAGGTCACGTGGGGAAAGAGATCACTAGCCGCTTTGGGCGTTTTGAAGCTTTTCGTACGAGCATCGGGAAAGGTTGGGTAAATTGGCCCTACGAGAGCTGAATCTATAGTAGATATGTTTGGATATTATGACGATCTATGCAGAATACTCACGGCCAGGGAGAATTCGCCTCTGAGTGGTCCGGACAAGGTGCCGGAGTCCGGCCTGAGCCGGTGAGGCGGATTTCCCATTTCCGACTTTCTCTGCCCAACTCCCATCTCGCCCACCGCAAGTGACAGGAATGCAGCCCCGCCCATACAGCCGTACAGCCGGTGTGATGGATATGAGGACCCAGAAATGGCGAAAGGAGAGGGAAAAGGCTTGACAGAGACGTGAGAGGTGAAGAGAAGGCCCCACCCAGGTACAAACTCCCACAAAACTGTTTTTGTTGCCCTCGCTCACCCCGTCTTCCAGGAAAAACCATCTCAGATCGATACTGCAGCCGTTGCACCCTCCAAACACAGTACGTCCCCACCCTTCTCTTTTACTCCACATTATACAGGATTGAATGTTGAACATTCGATTTCAGGAGTTTTGCAACCTCGCCTTAGTCGCCTTGTGCCTGTGGCCTCATCCACTCTGAACCTAATACTGTCCAGGTTGACATTAACACAGCACACGACCCCGGCTGACGACGACCACAATGACTCTGCTATCGCCATCCAGCGTCGCCAGCATGACTAACCATGAGGGAGAAGCTTGAGGATCCCACTAGGTACATGGAAAAACCACCCGCATATACCGTCACTGACCATCGATCTACCTCTGGTTCAGATAGTGTCATAACAATCTGTAAGTTGGTCCACACCTCGCTCATTCTGTGTGCTGCCGCTAACTCTTTATCAGCTTTTTTCATGCAGATAGCGTGAGTATGGTCATTAACAGAGGAGCAGCCTTTGCACTCTAGTATATTCCCAATACCGAGGCCATCACCGCAGATGCATGTTCGTGGTTTTATTACGCACTTGGCGGCAAGATTCGCCCCATCTTTGTACGTTCTTGTGGACAATGTCTTGACATCGAACACAGACTCCTCATGCTCGCAGCTCTTTTGCCCTCTTTGCCCCGCAGCCCTCACAAATAGCTTTGGAGGGTTAAACTCTGGCCTCTATCTAGTCGCCGGAACAGTGCTAGGAATAATGCAGAGTGGATCAAGCTGAGTGGAATGGTTGGTTTAGCAGGTGTGATAGTTTTGCTCTCAGATGGCAGGTAGAATTAGGCTACCGCTCTGTATAATGGTTACTACAACTTAATTAAAGTCATTTTCCTTCTATTCTCTTCGAAAATGGCAAAATAAGCTTATTTTAAGAATATCACCGAGACCCATCTAGATTCTAGAGATGCCTAATCAAAGCAAAGATGGCAAAGACGTGCTTTACAAAGACATCCATATGTCTCTCTGAGATGAAAGTTGTCTTTGAAACATGTCAGTCGTCTTTCGGAGACATGTACCTTGATATCCAAAGACATGTCGTCTTTGCGTCTTTGGCGTCTTTACGTCTTTGGCGTCTTTACGTTTTGCAAAGACGCCAAAGATGCCCAAAGACGGATTGGACATTTTCCTGATTAGTGATGTGCCGGCTCCGGCCTGAGGCCAGAAGCCGAGCCAAGCCGGGCCCAACAAAGCCGGGCCAAGCCGGGCCAAAGGTGTTGGCCTGGAGCCGGCTTTGGCTCGGCCTAAGAATTTGACAGGCCCGAGCCCTCGTCCCAGGCCGCGGCTTTCTGCAGAATTTTTTTTAAGTTTAAACGGAGAAAAACTGACCTTTGGGTAACCAAAACTTACTTTTTGTACTGTACTTTGACGAAAGTTAGATCTAATAATAGTTTAAAGTCACTTTGATGATCAGTTGATCGTGTGGTAATGGTGGCCATGCATTGACGGACAACCCCGGCTGAGTTTGAAATGCCATCAACATTCATTTTGGGTGCGAAAATAGGTTGCAAGTAGTATTGCACGTTGACAACATGACTTAGGCACCCGTATAATAGTTAAATATGTACTTTAGGGTTGTGTCTACACGTAGATATCAAAATATTTCTATTATATTATATTTTAACAAATTTATCAGCAAAGCCCCGGCTTGAGCCAAAGCCGGGCCGGGCCAAGCCTGATTTCCGGCTTTTGGCCCGGCTTGTGATTTGACAAAGCCTGAGCCGCCCAAAGCCGGGCCAAAGCCGGGGCTTTCAGGCCAAGCCCGAGCCGGCACATCACTATTCCTGATATTGGCAGTAAGTTTCTTGTAAGTTTCTGTACTTCTTGTATGTTTGTTAGTTGCTAACGTTAGATTAAAGCGAATTCAAATAGTGGCGAAGACAATACGTAGATTGATAGTGAGGGAATGAATTCGAATAAACACGACGCATGAGTACTATTAAATACGCAGAATATGAGGCGAGAACATTAAAAAAAGAAAAGAGCGTGACATCGGCCACTGTGACCGGCAAGTCAACCTGTGTCATGACAGGTTATGACTTGCCGGTAACCTCTGTATGACTTAACAGGACAACCGGTCGGCCGACTTGACAGTTGAATGTCCGCCGTGTGTGGCTCCGACAACCCGGTGGCAGTGTTGCGACTGATGACAACACCAGATATGGCATTATATCTTGGTTGCCGATATGGTCGAGACATTATCGGAATGTAATATTCTGGTCAGATTTTTGTAAGCTCATGTAAATCTTATAGATCAATATATTGCCTCTCTCAGAATGATATGAAGGTTATGAGTGAGTGATCATTATTAGACATTAATTATACTCAGTTGCAAAAGTAGTACCAGCATTTCGGGGGTCATGTAAATGCTCGTCAGTATGATTAAAATTTATAATGAAGTTTTCATAATTGCCAGAGGATTGCGACTTGCTAATCAGTATTTCAGGTTGGGTATAATCTCTTTGAATCTCGCCAACTTGAAGAAAGCCTTCGGCGATCCATTTATGGACTAGACATCCGAGTCGCGCTCCGAGTGAGGTCAGAACTATTTCTCCCTGTAAGTCTGTAAACTCACGACTGCCAGCGGATATGAAGTCAACCCGTCTATTGCAGAGCCAGGCGGCAGTGCTTGGAGTAGGTTACTGGACCTTACTGAATGTTGAGTCGCGGACTTAAGAATCGGAGTCGGAGAGAATTGTTCAGGAACCAGGCACATCAGCATCGGAACAGAACGGAACGCGTTAAACCGGAGATCACGTGAACATTCAACGGTCGGAAAAGGGAATTGATGTAAGTTGAACTTCGTTGCTTGCATCTTTCCCTCCCACCAATATGTCCTCACTCCCCTACCTCGGCCTGCTGCTGCTCTCCCCCAAGGTCACTCCCTCTAGGATGCGAAAATCTATAGGAAAAGAACCAGAGAACTCCTGATCGAGCCCGTCTTTCCTCCCATGTCGTTGTTGGGCTTGTGACGCTGACGAGCGCCCCAAGCCCAACTCCGACATTGGTTTGGTTCATGGATGGTAGAGATGGTGCTGACGGGCGTACATCTCTTCCATTCATTGCCACTAGATTGCCGCAGTCAGCAGCTCTTCGGTTTTTTTCACGTCATCGGAATCATTGCAACTTGTTTCGTTTGAGCAATTGGTATGTTTGTTCTTGGATCATCGTTGTCTCCTTCACTAACCCTTGTTTATTTTAGAGCTTCCGAGTTTCTAGCAAGCTCGTCACCTTTGTGCTTGAGCCACGCGCCGCCATGTCATCGAGTCATCTTCAAGTACAAGCTTGTCGTATCTTGATGCTGGAATTTGGGTGCACCTTTGGTACGTTGTCGAAGTCTCACTTTCTTATTTACCGCTCTGATCACATTCGTGGCAGTGTCCGTTCTGTAGCGTCTACTTTCCAGTACTGTATTAGTAGTATTGAAATAAATCAGATTTGAACCATATTCTCGAAGCGACGCAAGCTATATTAAACCGATGGAATAGTTACATTGTCATTACAAATGCTACTCAGAAATACCCAGCAATACAAGGCCTTGAAATGTTGTCTCACCCTTACAGCAATGACACATTGCTACCGGAACGGCAGCAAAATGGCGGCAAAGATATTAAGGAGGGGTGCTGACGTATTGCCATTGTAACGGGTGCTGCCATATGATTGGAAATTATACCGGTGACATGATATGGCAGCACTGATATTCCCCTTATAAGGCGTTACACAAATTTCCACAATTTACTGATGTACCTGTACTAATATTAATAACAAAGCGCTCGCCGAGCGGCGGTCACGATGTCACGTGATGCTAACAGAGCCCAGGCCCCAAACGCTTAAAGTTATAATTGCACGTCGAAGTTTGTTTCTGTTTCTTGCACTTGAATGCGTCTTACTTCCATTTTATACCTTCACCTGAGGACGCGGACCTGAGATTTTGTTAGCCTACTTAATATCAATCTCTCTGGTCAGTCAACGACTCTGATTTTGCTCGGATTCTGAGTCGGGGGCTCACTTGAAAGCGAAGGCATAAGACACTCAATCTCTTGCTCTGCAGGTGGATTTACAAATAGCCAAATCTTGCACCATCACCACCTTTATATTTTCTCATACAGTCTTTTTCTGCATCAGTGTCGCGTTGCAAAGCAACCCACAATTTGCCGAGTACTTACAGCCTGAGAATTAGCGCCCAAGCTGTTGCAAATATTTGTCACAAATACAGTATGTACAACGAATATATGACCTATGAACATACAGAAATATCTCACATTCTGCTTCTGCGAACCTGCTTGGATGTTAAACACTCTAGTCCATGCATTTGCCTATCGAGGCATGGTCTTTGCGGTGACTCGGTGAGAGTTAACACCATTGAAATATTGAACTCGGAATTCGCCGAGAGTTGAGAATGCCGACCACGCGTACGAAAGCTTATTCTTGAGCTAAAATATGGAGAATCACTTGTTGATTCGCTCATAGGCTATAGCTAAGTTCAACAAGCTTTCAAGACATTTAAACAACGTTCCAAGCCATATAAAAGGACAATGGTCAAGACCAGTTGTCAGAAAAGCCCCCATCCTCTCGGAACCCACCCTCAATTAAACACAACTTGAAATCCTGACATGGCCCGCACCAAGCAAAGTGCTCGCAAGTCTACTGGTAAGTGTATTCTCTTCTATATCTCTCAATTTCCAATGACATTCATTTTTTTCAATGTACTGTACTCTCAAGGGGGGAAACAACCTCAACCGAGCCAGGTTATCCGAGTCCCGGGCATTCGACAGTATGCCAAAAAATCAAGCGCAAAGACACCCAAGACAGACCCAAGCGTGCCGTTCCAGCGCGTTTATGCAAAGGCATCTGGACCATCTGGTGTGAGTACTTTCATTTTATCGATGCTATATCACTTGGTTTGCACAGGCACTTGGCGGAAAACGCTGCGCCACTCTCAGTTTCACGCTATTTCTTGCTGCACTGTGCACATTTTTTTACTCACGTATTCTTCGTAGGATAATAAGCGCTCTATCGGGGCCATTATGAAGAAGGCCCACTGATTCCGCCCTGGCACCGTCGCACTCCGCGAGATCAGGCGGTACCAAAAATCTACCGAACTACTCATCCACAAGCTGCCTTTCCAAAGGCTTGTCCGTTGGAGGGGTGGTGGAACCGCCTCGGACTGGAGTCGAGCTGGCTCGGGCTGGGCTGGGTAGCGTAGTGGCAAAGTGTGGTATAGATGTGTGTGAGTAGCTACGACATGCGGAATGTGGTGCTACGGGGTTCAGACTCCGCCGGCGCGGGCTGCCAGCACAGCCACATCTGGCCCCATCCAAGATGTGTTCGCCCTCGAACACAATGAAAAAAAACCTGTCTAAACAGAAAAAAATTGATGTATGCACAGGTATATATGAAGGTACTGGATTATAAGTCAAAGTAATGCAGAATAAAATAATATAGAGGGGAAAAAAACTGAGAAAAAGAGTGAGAACACTCATCGTAAAGAAGGTCGAGAACTTTTCTGAGAGATGCGACGGAGTGCATTGACTTGATGACCAGGTGAAGCTGTGGTGGCAGGTGGAAGTGCCATCTGTGGGGGATGTTTGCGATGAGGTTTGATCTGAGGCCCATGAACATGTCGCCGTTTGTGAGGAGGGTCCTTGTGGTGTGGCCTGATCTGAGGGCGTACCCATTGTATATTAGGGGCCGCAGGTGGAGGTTTAGGCTGCCAAATGAAAGGTGGTCACAGAGTTGGTTTGTTCCCGGGATGCTTGTTGTGTGAAGATCGTGTCGAAAATTGTTGCTTGGGATGAGCTAGATAGTGTGGTGGTTGTCGGAGTTGCTGGTTTGCTTCAGAAATGCTGAGAATAGCCATGAGTGTTGTAGCATCGGCCATGCGACTCTCAAAGAGTTGATTGTCGTGGGCTATCGCCAATTCCCACTCGTCGTCAGGAAGGTCATCGTATGTTGTCGGGACTTCTTGTAGTTGCCTCAGAATGCTAGCTAACCAATGCCAGTCTTGATAGTGTTGGGAAAGGTCATTATATCTGGGAATTGGTGCGGGCTCTGGCTCGTACTGGAATTCTGGGGGTTGAGTCTTGTCATTCATATGCAAAGGCTCAGCGTGATCAGAGCAGGTAGGTTCACTGTGGTCGCCGTCGAAAAGAGGTTCAGGGAAGTGGTTGGGTCCGTTTTCAAAACCGTAAATGCTCGGGTCATAGTAGATGGGTTCTTCGCAGCCGTTATCAAAGTCAAAACCAGTGGGATGCTGGTTGCTGTCGCTGCCATAGATGTCTGGATCATAGTAGATGGGTTCCGGTTCGTAATCGACAGGTTCAGGAGCATAGTAGACCGGCTCCTCTGAGTATTCACATTCATCATAGTAGTATGACATGGTGCTCAGTCAGCGATGCTGTACCGTGTTGGGAGCTTTTGACAGTGGAAAGGTGGATAGAAAGGGCCGTCGGTCAACGACGTGAAGTACTGGGTGGGATATCGAATCTCGCTTTTGAAAGCAGTGGCTCGCGTTCTACGCGGTGTATCTCGCCTTTTGAGGGCGGTGTCTCGTGCTCTGCACGGTGTCTCGCGTCGGGAAGTCGTTCCGTGGCGGTGTCTCGACGTCTGCTGGCAGTGTCGGTGCTGGTGCCGTTTTTCAACAGGCAACGTGGAGTCGTGCGAAACGCACTCTCATCACCAAGATGGAGGGGTGGTGGAACCGCCTCGGACTGGAGTCGAGCTGGCTCGGGCTGGGCTGGGTAGCGTAGTGGCAAAGTGTGGTATAGATGTGTGTGAGTAGCTACGACATGCGGAATGTGGTGCTACGGGGTTCAGACTCCGCCGGCGCGGGCTGCCAGCACAGCCACACCGTGAAATCGCACAGCAGTACAAGGTAGGATTGCCCATCTTTATTTTACATACTCTCATACTGACCGTCTTTCCCGGGCCGGACGCAGTCCGATTTACGTTTCCAAGTCTCCGCCGTCAATGCCCTTCAAGAGGCAAGCGAGGCCTATCTCGTCGGACTGCTCGAAGACACAAATCTGGCTGCCATCCACGCGAAGAGAGTTACCATCCAGGTTAAGGATATGATGTTAGCTCACAGACTGAGGGGTGATATTATCAGAGGATTTTAGTTGTGGCTCGTGGCTTGCCAAAAACTTGTAGAAAAGTACTATTTGTTGAATACAACCAGTTCTCAATGTTCGAACGAGTGCTTTGAATTATCGCGTGTCTGACATTCACTTTTAAGGCCTGAGCCTGAACATTGTTCATCATCATCGCAACACATTCGCAACACAGTAGTTTCATGCCATCCAAAACGTTAACCTACATAGTACAAACACTAAGGCAAAATATCGCTCGGGACGAAGCCGAGACATGCAATGAATGCGACATTTTAAAATCCAAGATATCAATCATAATCATCACATAACTAATTCATCCCTACCTACAATGACCAAATAAAAGAAGCAGAAGTACCAACAAAACCGTGAATGAGTGGCAATGCAACAAAGAGAAAGGAAAGAAGGAAAGAATAAAATAAAATGATAGGAAATGATGTTGTTAGTGGAACGCCAGCGAACATCTAGCACGGATGAATGAGACCAATCGATAGAGTAGAAATGCAAGAGCTGTGATCCCAGCAACTTTGAGGACCAAGGACAAGACACCCGTCATCAACAGTCCTAGTACCCCCAAAATTGCCCAAAAACGTCATGGTGAACTCCCGCGCGTGTTTTCGGGAGGAGTAGGGCATCGAGTCGAGTCGGACGAAGGCGAACGTTCAGCTTCTAGTTCTTTAGGCCGGAAATGGCCGTTTTCTCGTGTTTTGACGGACTCGACGATACTTGCTAGCAGTGGGTCAGAATCCTGCGGAGTATGGTCCTGTACTCGTGGTTGGACAGGCGTCACAGAGCGCGATTTCGACCAGCCAGCATGGTCGGTATACCGCTGGAGAGGTTTGGCTCTTGGAGTCCCTGCCTTCGGTGTGTCTATGACATGAAGAGTCAATATATACTCTATAGCTGATAACTTGTTTAAGTGGCCGCACCATCTGCGATAATCCAAAAATCAACACATAGGTATAAGAGTACGATCTAGCATGCATGACTCACCATCAACAGCTTCAACAGATTTCCTCTTCAGCGGCTGCGAGTCCAACAAATCCGCCATATCCGATGTGTCCAGCACATTTAAATGTAGGGCAGGGTGAATGCCATCTGCCAGTGGCGAGGAAGTAGTCGGAGGTTGATCAGGCACCTTAAAATACGAAGGAGTAAACGGTGGTATTCTAGCAGACGACGCCAGGGCAAGAGCCGCAGCATTATCCTCCAAGACACTCGTCGACCGACGCGTTTGCGGCGGCGGAGTGAGACGCGCCTTTGCAGGCACGTGCAGTCGTTCCGCGACATTCCTCGCTTGAGCCACCTGCCCGCTCTGCATCGTCCTAACAGCGTCCGGCCGAATGTCGGCCCACATCTGCAGCGCCTTGATCGAGCCCCATTCGATGATCTTGTTATTGAGCCATAACAGCGAGACAGGCTTCGTCAGGAAATCGTTGCAGCCAGCTGCGAGCGCCGCCACACGATCACTCTGCAGAGAGGATGCAGTGAGCGCGACGATGATGACAGAAGACCGGAATGGTGAGTTTATGGATTTCGATTCAGAGGTAGTGGATGAAGCAGAGGACGTCTGTCCTCCTTCCGTTGATGGAGAGAGCGGAGGATACCCCGCTGCCGCATTGATTTTCTCCAGCCGTCGGATTTCCTTGGTCGCTTGAATACCATCCATAACAGGCATTTGAATATCCATCTGATATAAAAGTCAGCAACAACAGCAGCGGTGGCGCGCCAAAAAAACATACCAAAATCAAGTGAAACCCTCCTGTATGCCACTTCTGCACAGCTTCCTGACCATTACTCGCCAAATCGTACTTGATCTTCTTTCTTCGCATGAACGTCGAAAGAATAGTCTGATTTATAGGATTGTCTACACAAAAGAAAAAAGACCATCAAAAATAAAAATAAAAGAGGGAAGAACGTGATCCACGAACCATCGACGATCAACACACTAATAGGCGGCATAACATTAGCATCAGACGCTGTGCCCTTCCCTCCTCGTTTGGAAGACGAAGGAGGCGACGCAGAATCCTTCACCTCATTCCGTTTAGCCGCGCTCCGTCGAGTCGGCGTGTTCGTCCCATCCGCCGACGTCCCCGAAGGCGACGCCAGCCTCCGTGTATCATCACTTTTCCTACGAGGAACAGGCGACAAAATACTCGAAGCCAACGACGGCTGCTCAAGCTGATCCAAGTCCTCCATCGGACCCACCGACAGCACGCGCTCCGGAGATGGCGACTCGGGTTTAGGGTTAAGCGACGGCCGCCTCGACGGAGAGGCTTCATGCAACGACCCAAACGACACCCCATCCTCCATCTCCCTCTTGTTCCCACCCGACGGCACACGCGGCGTCGATCCTCTCGGACCCGGCACAGTGAGCTGACCACGATCGCGCTCCATCGAGGGAGTCGACGGGTTCTTCGACCCGCTCCTGCTCCTCGGGTGGAAGTATATGCCTGCCGTCTGTCCATCCGGGCTCTGGATAACAAGGCCCGAGGAAGGGGACGTGCCGAGTTTCTGCGCGGCAGCAGAGAAATACTCGATGTTATCCGGAAGGGCGAGCGGCGAGGGGGGAAGAGCAGACAAGTTGATAGAACTATCACTGGACTTCGTCGAGCGATCCGAGTTGGTGCGCGAGCCATGCGGCCGATGCCCATTCTTGCTCGCGGGAGACTGGGGTTGAGAGGCAGGACCATGACTTCCACTACTACCGCTATCCACGCTCTGCTCGCTGACAGACGCCGCGAAGAACGACCCGGCCGCATGCTGCACCCCAGGGCTCATCGGCGACGTCGCAATGGGCATGAATAATGGATCAATAACAGGCTTGGTGACGGAGATGTGCAAAGCAGTTAAAATGCGGCGCGGCCCAGCAGGTTTAGGAATAATCATCACTTCCGGCAGAGGCGTCGATGTGGCTGTGTACGAAACCATCACAGATTGCATGACGTCCTTGACACTCTTGTAATTGGAGAGACTTGAGAAATGCATAATGACGACAGGAGTTGGTGGCTGTGCGAGGTTGTTGAGGCCCAAGAGGCGAGCCATCTGCGGCGACGACCGAGGTCTATGGTTAGTAGACAGCGATGGCCGTTTTCTTCCATTCTGCGTCAAGACTTGCGGCTGATTGTCGAACCGTAACGCTTGTAGACGCTCCTTCAAGATGTCAATATCGTCATCGATGACGATGAATGAAGGACTTTCAGGAGGTGTTGGCCGTTGGTCGGGTTTGAGTTGTAAACCGGGGGGTATTCCTAGTGGGTATGTGGCCAGGAGTTGGTTGTAAGACGACATTCGAGCTTCGTCCTGGAGAGAGGAAAGTTGGTCCCCTACGCCATCTACTTGGCCGTCTGGTGACACATGGGTGACGTCCATGCCCCAGGCAGTCAAGTAACTCGTAAGATGATGGGCAAAGGAGCCTTTGGCGCTCGCGTAAAGCGTAACCCTTTTGCCTTTCAGGGTTTCCCCAAATGCCGACAGTTGTTCAAGAGTTGTATTCAGTCCGACTTCGCTGGCCTCCTCCGGGTTTTGGACGGAAACTGGCACGGACACGCGGTCTAGCACCATCTCAAAGTCACACGTACGACCACTCGTAAATGCCTCAGGCGGTGGCAGGTCTGACACCAAATTACCGTTAATCTGTCGCAGAATGCGCCGTAGAAGGAGAGTGGAAAAGGATGGTTTCGGCCGAGTTTCTGTTGTTACAACGTCCTCTGGGAGGTCGACACCTTGATGGGTCTCCGACGGAGCATACTTGTGGGATATTCGAATGGTAATTCTAATAGGGCCCTTGCATTCTAATGGCGTCGGGCTTAATAGATCATCGACGGCAGACTGGACATCTGTGGAAAGACCAGGTCGTGCGGTTGAGATTGGGCTGACTAAAAGGCCAAGCTCGATTGAATCCCCACGTTCTGCTGTACTCAGAACTTGACGAATAATCTACAGAAAGTCAGAAAAATTGGAGGATAAGGGGAATTAGAAAAATAATACATACATGCGACAAGGCAAACGAGATACCACTTTCATCCCCCGAGACATAGACATGCTTCAAACCGACGTCTCCATGATAGATGACCAGGTCCACACCGCTCTGAGCTGCAGCTCCGCTCAACGCATCACCAACGCACTGCAACACCTCTCCAATATCGAACTCGTTATACAGAGTTTCTGGGGGTTGTTCATTGGCGGGACCGCCACATTCTGGTAGTGAAGTCGCCAGGTCGCAGAATGACGACATATTAGCAGAGACGTAATTGATGTTCTTCATAGCGGTGAAGAGCGCAGACATGGAAGACGTTGGAACGGAGAGGGCGCAAGCTGAGAACAGCTCCTTTGCTGGATCCAACACCTGTGGCGGTGAAATCTGAAGCATAGTCTGGATAGCCAATTGGATCAAATCCGCCAATTCCATGGAAACTTCGCGAACTTGGGACGACTGCGTAGAGGGCACGGCTGGTGATGACGTGAAGTAATTGGGCGGTCCAGGCCTGTGCGGGTGCTGAAGTTGGCTAAGCTGGGAAGGCAGAGGCATAGACAGTGCCCTAGAGAAGTGTGGTATTGGTTTCTCGGGAATTGCTTTCGTATGCGAATTGGACCGGTCTGATGGTGGTGGAGGCGCGACTTTAAGGTCTGAATTTAGAGGAGGAACATCCATATCATCGCCCGAGTCTCCATCCGACGTATGTGGCTCGCTGTCGAACGCACCGTTGGATATGGACTCGTGGTTCGAGGCGCTGCCTGACAGCGAGTTCTGGCGACTATGGGATGGTGCATATGAGACGCTGAATTTCCTGCTTGGTGGAAAATCCAAGGAAATGCCCTCCTGGATGATGCAGTCGCCCTCGGCCGTCAAGCGCAACGCTGGGAGCTTGGGTGCACTCATCGCCCCTGAAGGAGGACCTGATTCCACTTCTGTTGAGAAGGTTGGACCTGCTTGCAAACGAGAGATAGGGGTGGTGGCGAGTAAGCTACCTGCTGCCAAGCGGTGAGCTCGATGAGGAGTGCGAGTCCAAACGGGAGAAGGACCTCAGACAAAGTATATTGGCAGTTGCAGTGGAGAATCGAGCGGCTCCATATCAAACGATGACAAACACATTTATGTAAAACATATTCTACTTGCGGTTCATTGCATTTGTTCTCAATTATGTCTCACTTTCCGAGTTCTTGCTCTCAACAGTCATGGCTGCACCCATCCCGGTCCCTCCGCCTCTCCAATCTGGCTTCCGCATCTCGGCCGTTACTCTACAGCCGCCCTCCAACCCTCCCACAACCACCGATGTCGCTAACGCGGCGCGTTATGCCCACTCCATAGTTTCATGTTACATTGCATGTCCGAAGCGGTCCTGTTTTAATGTTAAACTTCTCACTAACGCATCCAATCCATAATCATGATGACTTTCAGCCTCGAGGTCCGTGATCACGGACGACGAAGTCTCTGCTGCGTTTGAATATCAAGCGGCGGTGATCGCGGCGAAAAATCTAAGTATGTATCCTGTGTCTGTCTATCATTTTGTCTGACTTGGCGCTCACCTTTTGATTCACTCGCTAGCGACTGCGCCTCAGTGGTTTCAGGTCGCGAAGAGTCAAGTCCACGCACGCCTTGACGCGCTTGAAGCACGCGTTGGCGGGCTCGAAACACGGATCGGCGGTCTCGAATCGCGATCCGACGGGATCGAAGCACAGGTCGGCGGGCTTAAAGCATGGGTCGGCGGGCTCGAAGCACGCGTTGGTGGGCTTGACACACAGTTTGACGGGCTTGAAGTAGGGACTGAAGGGCTTGAACAACGACTGGCTAAAGTCGATCGTACAAGTTCCATTGTACGCCTTTTATTTCAAACTTTCCACAAAAAAGACCTACCAATTCCTCCTTTCCTTTTTCTCCTTTCTTAGGCATACAACATGCAAGTCGGCACTGGCGCGGTCGTCCCCTTCCAGGAGGTCCCATTCCCTGACGGTTCCTACCCAACCAAAGACCCAGTACGTCCTCATCCATCTGCTCGCATTCCCGACACTCGCTGAGCTGGATGACCTGTTTTTTGTATGAATAAGCATAACCTTCCTCCAATTAACTCCTCAGCGGATTTCCAGAGCATGTCATCTCACGCTTTGAAGGAGTATCATCAAAACTACTGCCCAGATCGGGAGGGCGTCGATGGAATTTTGGAAAATAGTGTACGCATTCGCGAAGTCACGACTGCGATCGGATGTGATGCGGTGGAGTGAACCTGGACTTATGGCTTCCAAGAGGCTACTTACATACTTTCTACTACTCGAGTATAAGTATTGCACATATAAGTATTAAAGTAAGCAATTGTAAACTATAGTTCTGTAATATGATCAACGTGATTTGAGTTGCAAGCTCTAACAAAACCTAACCCTCGAGAAACCTTGCCACGCAAGGCAAAGACTGCTTCATTCATGTTTATCCTATATAACACACAAACACTACGAGAAGAAAAACGCTGCAATATATTTCTCCTGGCACCAATATTAATACATCAATTCGACATCACCCTATGAACGAAAACACAAATATCATCAGCGCGTGAACGAAAATCGCGACACATAAAAACAAACCTCAGCAACCAGATCCATATCATGATAGCTAACCCTCTTGCCCCCAGCCGCTCGGGGGTCTTCCTTCGCATCAGGAGGCGGGGGTGGAGGCGGACCAGTCGGCTGGTTACGGGTGTTCCTCCTGGATGGCGGTCCACTCCCACTAACAAGGGCGGTATCCAACGCCGCCGGCGTAGGCTTCGGAGGCAACCCAGCAGCCGCAGGGATCACCGAACTCTCGCTCGCGAACCCGCTAATGCGATCGCTCAGCCGCCTGCCCGCGCCGCCCTCGTCTCGTCGAGAACCACCGCCGGGAGGATAACCGCCGCCTGGAGGATACGGCCCTCCTGGGAATGGGTTGTCCCAGTGGCCGTTATAGTACGGAGGAGGAAAGCCGCCAGGAGGGAAGGGCCCGCTTGCACCGTAATAAGGACGACCATAATCGCCTCCTTGGTACGGAGGTGGTCCTTGGATGCCGTACGCTTGAGGCGGAGGAGCCTGGCTGCTGTTTCCGATAGCTGGAGGCGGGTGGGCAAAAGGCTGAATTCGATGAGGATCCAATGCAAAGTTGTTGAAGTACGGAATCTACACATTACGTGAAAGACAAGTCGTCAGCGATCTGCCCAAGACAAAGAAGAATTCATTTCGCTATGATCAATGCTCACCTCCTCAAGTTGCTTGACGAGTTCAGGATGTTTGTTCGCAATATGCTTCTCGACGAAGGACGTCGCCTTGAAAAGCTTTTGACAAGTCTTACACCTGAATTTACCCTCATCCTCCTGTTTCAGAAACGGCTCAACTGCCTTGCTCAGTTCTCTATAAGAATACGTAAGGACGCAATAGAAGATCGATAACTATAGACACCTTACTCTTCGTAGCTCTTTCCGCCGTAAGCGCGTGGATCTACACCATCGCGGTTAATCAGGAGAGCAACCTTAGAGTCCAGCCATTCAAGCCATCGTTCGTCTGTAAAGAGTATAAATAAGCCATGTCACTAAAAAAGAAGAGCAACAAACCATTCCGCTTCCAATCTCTGGGGTCATGCTTCGACCGCCCGTTCTCTTTCTCTTTCTCCTTTACCTTGGCTTTGTCATCCGCGGCCTCGTCAGCCATCTCCTTATCCTCTTCCTTCACTTTCTTTTCCTTCTCAGCTTTCTCGACCTCCGCAGCCTTCAGCTCATCAAGTAGCATCTTTGACAGCGGCTTCCGCGCATGCTTCAAGCACTTACGCTGCAGTTCCTCAAGATGATCGGTAACGACAGCGCAATAATAGCATGTGTGGAACGCAGCTCGCAAATAGGCGAGGTACATGTCGAGAGATACTACAACCTATCATAACAAAGAAAATCTGATGAGCGACATTGAAGACAGCGTTAAGGCGAAGGAGACTAACCTTTTTCTCTTCATATGCTTTTTCATCGTTCACATCCACGAGGCCCTGATCACGCAAGTCTGCCATGACTTTCTCGATCCTCCGCTCGATGGCATCGCTTCCTCTCTCCTTTGGCTCAGGATCCTCCTCCTCATCCTCAGGAGGAATCATCTCTGTGTCGTGATCCTCAACCTTGCCATCCTCTCCATCTCGCTTTGCAGCAGCAGTCAAGGAAGGAATCTTGGTAGCACGCAGCTTGGCAGCTTGTTCCTCCAGGATCGAAGCGAGTGCTTTGACGTTTTCCAAATCTTTCTCTAACCTGTCGGGTCGACTGGCGACCTCTGGTGCATAACGAATTTTGTTTACGAACGGTCGAAGATTATGTGTTACGTGTAACTTAAATCCTTCAATCTGGTTATCGTATTTAGTTCAAGTCCTTTTTCGTAATGAGGGATTGTAGAATACGTACCTTCTTTTCAGACAATTCTGACATCACGGAAGTCATATCAGCATCGTCTCGGAATCTAAGCCATCCAGCACGGTAGTAGTTGCGCTTTTGAAGTGGATCTCCCAGGGCGAGATATATATAACCAGGGATTTTTGAACAGGCCTTTCAATAAATAATGAGCCAGACGATATTGAGTACGGAAGAAACAAAACATACTTCTTCTAACTTTACCCGACCAATATCCGGAGGAATGGTCCTAATCATAACCTGATTGCCTTCCGCTGGGACAGAAATCTCTTCGCCACGATTGCCTCGCTTGTTGTCACCAAACGACTTGCCGGTGGCTTCATTACGGTTAGCATCGTGGTCACCAGCGTCGTCATCTACTTCAGCATTGAACTGCATATCGTCATCCCCGGTAGGAAGAGGCTTGGTTTCTTCTGCTGCACCGTGTCCATCCACTGCAGCATCACCATTTCCGTTTTCCTTGGTGGGAGAGGTAGGCTCAGCCTCCAGCTCATGCAAATCAGGGTCAAATTTCCCGGACTCAAGATCATGAAGGAAGCTATCGATGCGACCTTTCCAGCCTTCTTTTCTCACGCGCATGCGTAGATTTTCGAATTCTGGTGCTGGATCATATTTTTCGGCAAACCATGGTGACTTCCTATGATGTTCAAACATAGTTTGAAGCTACAATACGTGACAAAGTTTAGCCATGGTTTTAATAACTTGAATGAATAAAGGACAAGGACAACCGTATAACGACACAGAATAGCAGACACATGGCAGAGCCCCAAACAAAAAGAGGAAGAGAGAGAGCTAACCTGGGTTGCAGCAAAGTCTTTCTTGTATTTTTCCCATCTGGTTTTGATACCATTGCGAGGTTTTGAGCCATCACCAGCTTCCTGCTCAGCAGCCTTATCGGCATTGTCTTCTTCTGTTGCTTGACTAGGATAGAAGTATCGAAACCAGTCTGCATATTGCTTCAAGGAAGCTGGATAATCGAATGTGTGCGGGTCGGGAGGTGGTCTTCTTGATGGAGGAAAAGGTCCAGCATGTCGACGAGGTGAGGTGGAGTAACCGTGGCGAGAGTGTGTATCTAAATGACTGCGTAAGACGCGAAGAGAGAAGACAAATAGGAATTGAATTGCAAACCATAGTCATCGTTGTATCGCGGACGTGGGTCGTATCTTTCCCTGTCATATGGGGACATTGATCTTCTACGCTTCCTGCCAGCTAAACAAGAACAAATGTCAGAAAATACAACGTATTCGACGGTATATGCATGCTACTGAAAGACATACCCTCGTCTAATGGAGGACTCCTGCTCCTACGTCTCCCGTAATCATACGAAGGGCGGTCTCGCTCGTAGTTCCATCTATCCCTGTCGTACGAATCCCACTCTGGCCTGTATGATTCTGGATAAGTATCAGGGTATGGGGGTCTACCAGAGGAATATCCGCCACGTGGAGGAGTGCGCGAGCGAGAACGACGAGGTGGAGGAGGATACGACGAAGACCAGGAGGACATCTTTTATAGAGCAAAAGAACTGAGAATAGAAAGAGAAGCGAACATTACGACGGCTGATCAGAGCCTGCGAGAGAGGGGTCGAGCATAGTGAAGCACAGACCTCTTGGGATCACGAAACAGCGTGGAAGTTGGCTACTGCAGTGAGCTCAACGTTGCTTTCGACACGCTCAACAGTGTTTCGCGATGAACCCAGTAATTACGTGACGAACGCACTCATGTTCATTTTGGGCGGAGCTTTAATTTTAACCAATGTGGGCCCGTGCGTCCATGACCAATGGCAGCGAGGACCGATAATTATATTTTAAAATATGCTTTTCAAAACGCTATCTAATGGAACTTGTGAATCCGCCGTCATTTCTGAAGATCCCTTCCTCTTCTTCCGAGATTCGGCATTGTTCTCCTCGAGCAGTCGCTTTTTGCTTGAGTGATTATGAGGCTTCAGCTCAAATTCTTCACCCTTCTCCTTCTTTTTGGCGGCACGTTTGTCCAGAACGCGAGCAAGTTCTACATTTTTCAAATATTGTTGCTGCTCAGTCTTGGATTGTGAAATTTCGACACGCAATTTGGCCGCGTGCATTGCCGCTTCGTGTGCTGTAAGAAAGTAGAAATGAATCAACCGTGATATAAATTGAAATATTTTAAAGACGCACCAACTTGCTCGGTCAGCATGTACCACTTGAATTTTGGGAGGTATTTCATAGTCCAGATGTCGTCTCGCCATCGTGTACCTTTCTTGCCGCCAATTGGTTGGGCATTGAGCATCTCTGCGACGCTACGAGCAATTTTCTTGTCCTTGAATTCAACCCAGCCCTCCGTATAATGAGCCTTCTTCGTGGAGGTAAATTTACGTCTTAGATAGGCCCGTTTAGCATCTAAGGCAGTCGAAATATGAGGTTTAACATGCGCTTCAACAGGAATGGTTGGTACATACCTTCTTGCTGAAGATAAACTCGGCCAATGGCGCCATAGGCGCTCATCAAATGTCGCACTTTGGCAGGACGCATTCCAGGAGGGATCCTTGAGATATAGACGACCCCCGCGCGATCCTGAGCGGCTTTGAAAGCAGCTAAGGCTTCTGGAGTCAACGGCTTCAAGGTCTTCTCGCCTGTAAAGCCTTCCGGGTCCATTCCTTCAACGAGACCATCCTGGCTTTCGTCGTCGTCACTTCCCTCATCGTAATCCTTTTCTTCGTTTTCCGAATGGTTTGGGGTTTGCTCCTCTATATTTCGCAGACGGGAAGGCCCTGCTTCGGGTACTTCGGTCCCTTGAGGAGAAGCAGTTCTGGGAACTATTCCATTCTGGGTCTTTTCCGCCATGAAGATGAGCTGCGCCCCCTGCAAAATAAGATTAAAACGCACTGACAGAGGCAAAGTGGTGAATCGAGGTCAAAGTGTTCTTGGAGTTTCTTCTTTCGAGAAGCTGTTGAGCAACACGAACAAACAACTGCTCGCCCTGCTTGTCCAGATTTAAGGTCCCCATTCGAATACTTACTTACTCACAGATAAAAGTGACGCTGATAACATAAGAGTTTCAAGATGGCCGCGAGAAGTCGGATCGGTCGAGTGGGACCGAACTCGGAGGAAGAATGCAATAAATAATTTAAAGAGTACTTAAGTAAAAGAAACAAGCAGATGAGAACTCCGAAGCAAAGTTACAAGCCTAGGAGTATCTGCCATTCAAGCAATATTCCACAATAGAATAAACATAATCACGCCTCTTGTCCAATAGCGATATTCCAAACCAACTTGAGTAGATCCACAGCTGGGTCTTTTTCATGCTCGAACTTGGCGAATGAGACCGTGTATAAAGTCGTCGAGTATGCGCGAAGATAAGGCGAATACTAGGCACAGAGGCAAAGGAAATTAGTATGACATCTTCAAGAGGGAGACTATGCATCAAGACTAACGAGTCTGCAGAACTGCCTGTACCACCCCCATGTCTCCCATGCGTTCCACTCATCTCTTTCCCAGTTCGCACGGTTCTCCCAAGCTTCCTCGGTGGTAACCGTACGCGACTGTGGATTGGCATGCGGAGCAGTGCTTGACGGGGCAAGACATGCCACAAAGCCTTCGAGTGTTCGTGACAATGCTGTCTTTTGTTCCTTGCTTAGACTGGAAAACGCCTTGAGCGCCGTAGTCAGGATAGGATTGTCTACGGGAGGCGCCTCCTCCTTTGCTTCGTCGATTTCTTCCGATTCTTAAAGTGAAAGAGTCAATGAGACAGCAAGACTTAAAAAAGTCCAATGCCCACCTTTTGGCTCAGCATCGACATCCATAGTCTCATCAGCTCGTGCCTTGACTCGAGCTCGAGCATCATCGTCTTCCTTCCTCAACGCGACGATCTTCCTTCGTGCGATCGTCACTCGACCATTAGCTTTATCCAGAGCCCCCCTCAACAAATCCCATTCGAATGCACTGAGGTTCATCGGACCGCCCAACTCGGCAAGCTGACCAGCCCCGACCCCATTCATAAACGTCCACGCAACCACGTCAGTAGGGTCCACGATTTGATACTGCATGAGCTTGTCAAAGACAATTCCGACCATCTGTCTGTTGTGTTTCCAGAATACAGCTGTGGCGGTCAGAACATCCGCCTTGGCTTCCGGGTTTCCTGTGCCGCTTGTGCCCGAGGTACCACCACTAGCGAGATTGCGCAAGAGGGCGAGATATCGTTCAATGGCGTTGAGGAAATGGGAGAAAGAGCGAGATCCGATATGTAAAAGAGATTGAACGACGATGGATCGGATGATCGAGTCCACGTTGACGTGGCCTTCATCTGAGGTATCAAGACTGCTCTTCAAGGAATCGAGATGGGCAATAACGTCTTCTGCCTTTGCTCGTCCACGGAAGAGATTCAAGACCGCCTGAGCAGCGTCGTGGTGTGGGTTGGCTAAAGATATGTCAGGTCACCGCACAATATCAACGAACTTCAACTTACTTGGATCGTCGTATTCATAAGCAGGCCCTGGTGCTTGCTCAGAAATTGTGTAAGCGTCTGCGGACTGCATGGACTCAGGAAGAGTCTTGAGAATACGATCATGATAAGCCAAGCGGATTTCGAATTCGACCGCCCTGCGCATGAATGCACGGCGAGGATGTTGTACAGGCAATGAGATATCAGGAACCCTAGAAGAGAAAGAGTGAAATTCGTAGCTTCATTCGAGAGAAAGTGCCATACCATTCCTTCCAAACCCATTGGAAGCCAAAATTGCTCATGTGCACTGCGAACCATTCTGCAAATCGCCTTGCCGCTTCGACATCCAGACCATCCGACAGGGAATTGTAAAGTTTCCGAATCGACTTCCCAACGGCAGGGCCAACTGTAGAAGGAGAAAGTTTGCATAATTCCGTGATGAGCGCAATGTAATATATCGACTTTCTTGAGGATTCTGGAAGGATCAAGTAGGCACCGAGAACCGTCTGGGGATTGCTATGTTCAACATAATGAGCCAGATGAAGGAAAAGGAAGGCAAGATACCTCAATAATGGTGCTCTCCAGCTGCCAATCTTTTCCAGGTGCCGGCTCCACTGCAATCGTTGCTCCAGGCTTCGGTTTGAAAGTCCCGGGCAGGTTCCATTTGGGGTATTCAAGTAAAAGACGGGCACAATCTTTTCGGTTCACTTCGAAAATATCGACAATATCCAACAAAGCGGTCCGAATCACGTAACCGGGCGGAGTACTTGGATCAGGAGATACCTAATATGCCAGAGTAAGAAGATGCAGTGGAACACAGAAAGCAAAGAGGCTTACATCGTTTTGGAAAAGGCGCATGAAAAACTCTGGCCACTCATCTTTCTTTACTTGAGATTCCTCGCTGGAGTCAGCAGACATAGAATCAAGCTCTATGACCTCAGGAGGCACTAAAACCAAGGGCAGGTCATAGTGCTTTAAGACGACAGTGTCAATATCAGGGTAAAGTGTATAAGGCTGAGGCATGCAGGTTGCCGTATCCTTAAAATCCGATTGATTGAGGGCCGTTAAAGTGGTGAGGAGGATCTCGAGGAGCTGATGGGATATGAGTAATATTCACGATATAAAATAGAGACAACTTGCCTCGACGGCGCTATCATGCGGTAATGCTTGACTGGAGATTCGGGTGGAAGGAGAAACCAACCATTTTTGTTGCGATGTGGTATCCACATATGCTTGAATAGCATTAATGATTTCCTCCACACTGGTTGCTGAATGTTCATTTAGCACAGGTCCAGCCTTCACAAGCGGTCAGTTATCGGCTCAAGTGTAGCGTAAAAGGAGGATATACAATAAGCAAGCCTTCACCAGCACATAAGGCAGCCTGTTTAGCTCGTCCGTGAGACACCCCAAATTCGTCCAAAACTGCTGTGAATGAACGGAGGAGAGAGAACATTGAATCTACTGAGATCAGCTTCGCCACCGTTAAATGAGCAAAAAAGTGGATCTAAAGAAAGTCAGTACATGTTTCCTGACCCAGCTTGTCAATAACTCACGCAAAGGCGTGTATCCCTCCAGGCAACCTTGTCGAGATATGACTGGAAACCTTTCCAAAAATCTTCCAAAATAAGTCGACCTAGAGGTGATTCATCTGGAATGGCGAGTTCGGATGGATTGTGTAGCAATCGTAGAAGTGCAGCGTAAAAGGGAATTTTATATGGCTGTTCAGTGACTCTGTCTTGCAGGTCAGAACCTACATAAAGAAAACGAGGTCGATAGACGTACCCGATGCGAAATGCCTCCGAAAGGGTAGGAATATTACGTGGAACATGGTCTCTAATTTGCTGCTCCAGGCGAGGGAGCTCTTCGATAGGATCCTGAGCAACGAGGTCGGCCTCATGTGAGCTTTTGAGGTAATATTGGGAAATACACTCAAGCACTCACCACTTCTCCCAACTTGATTATAGCAGTTTTAAGTTTGTCGTCTGGCGTCTCATAATCGCGGCGTCGGTCATCATAGTCATCTGTGTATATGATTGTTATAGAAGGTTTATACGAGACAAATGGTTCAACATAACGCCCATTCCTCACCTCTGTCTCTTTGGTTATAGCGTTTTCGGTAGCCTCCCCCACGATTGTGACGCTCATGGCTCATGACTCACGGGATTATTGACGGTCTTCTGAGTGTGTGCAAGATTCAAAGTATTAACGTTAACTGATGACAATTGCTCCAGCTCGTCGTTGCGATCTCCAGTGACGGTTCAGTTCAAACTTCAAAGTTGAATTTCTGGCGAGGCACCACCGGCACGTGCCCCTCATTTCTATTTTGGGACGAGGCGCTACCCTTGGAAGCAAAGCACAGCCGCCAGCGCGAGCCAAGTTGAAATTCGAAAAAAAACTTGAGTTAAGTACTCGAGACATTGCACCTCATTGCACTTTGCAATTGATCAGTATGACACACCATCAGGTACGGCGATGAGCTCTGGTCCGAGACTAGAGTACTATTATAATTGACGATGTGTCGTTTCCAGCTTTTTATCGTCGCATAACTGTGAAAACGAAATCTACTCCACCGATGTCCAACTATTTTACCCACGATGATTCGAAAATGCTTCTACCGGAGACACTGAATTCCGTTCAAGAGCGTCGTTTGTTCAATTCAAGCGCAGCAACATCAAAACTCGACGAAGATATAGTATTATCGCAAACATTCATTCTGAACACCTACTTCGATTTTCACAACCTCAATTCTCCAAGGAAAACTACAGCACAGGCGTTTCACAGCTGAAGGCGGTTCACGCTCCAGCTTCCAACAATGTGGACGGCCTCTCTCGATTTTGCAGATCCCCTACCATGGATAAAGGAAGTGCTGCGGCGTTCTGGCCCTTCAGCTTATTCTACCATCCTTGATTTCTATATTAACAACTTTCTCGTCTTTCAGAACGTGGTTCATAGGAATGTTGATGACGACGACGTCGTTTCAGGCTGGGCTTCAAATACACCCCCCTTCCTCCCTGAAGCTATGGAGTATCGCCCGGCGTTCGAACCACGCATCGGCAATGACTTACGGGTTTGGACTCCCCGCAACGCTCATAAATAGGGCTCGCGTGTTTACTTTCTGCGTTGGGCCGGGTTCAGAGAGGACCTCTCTGCTTCTGCATCTAAACCAGGCATTATCGAATATCATGACTTTCAAGTCCCTACAGAACTGCATCCACATCGATGAGCCCGCGGGTGTCACAAGCGTACCTGAACCACACTCTTCGACAATCACGCTCCTCACCTACGAGAATTGGATCTTCGTGGTTTCACTTGTAATTTTTCGGCTTCAGTATTCCGAAATCTAACAGCACTCACAATTTCGAGTCTGGACAAGTTTCAAGATGCGCCCACAACTGTATCATGGTTGACGATACTCAGGAACATGACGAAGCCTGAAATCCTGTCATTAAAGCATGCTTGCCATCAACCCCGCACGATGCCTGCCCTCCTCCGCATTCCCTCTCCGTTGTCGAATTGCCGTATCTCAAGTCACTCGCGATATTGGGAGACATTGTGTCGTGTGTTATACTTTTTAACCTCCTTCAATTCCCTGCGTCTTGCCGACTGGATGTCCAATGCAACAACCTTCGTCACGGTGACTATTCTCATCTCATGATGACAGCTATTTAGCAAAAACTCCTCCCCTTCATGGCCTGCACTCGACCTAATAGACTGAAGGGTCTTACTATCCGCAAGCGCCCATGTTAAAAAATATGGAGGATCAAAACATGGCCATCTGCTTCGCTTTGCATTACTCAAGGGCATTGCTAGATAACAGTGACACAATTCTTTCCATCCTCCCATATCTCCTTGCTATACTACGGATTGCATCGCCAACTGTTGTCAACCTTCGTCGAGGCGACTCCGTCGGAGCAAGTGGCAGACTGACAAATGAGGATGGTGATGCTTACACTGCCTGGAGACGCTTCAAACTTAAAAGCTTCGAGCTTCAAGCCCAGCATGCGCTCATTGGACATTCCAGGATTTCTGCCTAGTACGTAAGTAAGTACCACATGACGAACGAACAAAGTCGTGGAGTGAATTGTCCACCACAAAACAAACAGTCTGTCAGTGCCTACCTTCTTATCTCCATGGGTGACTAGAACGATTTAAGCGGTAAGGTTTCTATAAAGACCTCACTCAGACCAACGCATTTTGGTCTTTTGTAAGGTTAAATAACAACTTTCTAGACCTTCCCCTGAATTTGTCTAGAAATTCCCTCTTCACTGCCTTGTAAGTTCTGAATGACCATCGCTGCTGATTGAGTTTGTCTCATTCTTTTATGTTCAGTTCACCTGTTCGCTTATCGGAGCATACAAGCTTTTCTCTAGTTAAAGAGTATCAAAGAGCGCCATGTCACTGTCGCATGACTGGTAACTCTCCACACCCCCTTTCATGATTTGTGGCTAAACATTTTACACAACCTGTAGCCCACAGTGTGGACAGACGGCGAGCGCCAATTGCTGGAACACGCATCTCGGATGGTGTCCAACGCACAAGGCAGTATTTGAGTCTCAGCATGATCAATCTGGGCCAGGTCCATGTCCAACTTGCTTCAATGTTGAATACGCGGCTACAGAGGCGTATTCACGAGCGCAGGGAGATTCAATGGCAGCAGCACAGGCCGTAGAGACAGCCAAATCAAACCAGGCATGGTCCCTAAAGCATCCCGGATCACCGCTAGCAGTAGATTATTTGATAGCGGTGGAGACAACAGCGAGCACGTTACGGGAATCCGAAGCCAAGGTTCATGTGGCATATCAAATACTGACCCAGGCTATCCAAGCGCGAAGGGCATCACAAGACAAAGTCACTATGAAATAGAAGACAATACTTATCACCGTAAAGATAGGAAAGCCTGAGGGAAAACGAGCATAACAATCGGATTACTGTCCTATCCGACCTTCATTCTAACTCAACCCACTTAGTATTTTATACCTTCGACATTGTAACAATAATATCCACTTACCGCTGTTACATTCAAGTTCTGCTAGTTCTCGTCTATAAACAGACTTGCTCACTTTCCAAAGGGTAAAGTGGATCTCGGTTATGCCGGAACGGCAGCAGACTCCTCCCCAGCACCGGGATGCTTATCTAATCTTACGTTTGACTTCCTTTTTAGAAAGTCGTCAAACTATTGACGCATCCCGGCGACTGGCACAACTTGTAAATGTGGCTGTGTTCGGCGGCGCCATCTGCCTCGGCATTTGGACACAGGTGATCGCGACGGTCGCGTCGCATATGTAGTACATTATGTACCCTATTCTTGCTTGCCGCTATGTCTTCGCTCAAATTCAAGGTTCCAAGTCTCACTGAACTTCATGTCAAAGTAAAGGAGATGGGTGGTCATCTTGTCTGCTGCTTTTTGCATTTGAGGTTCAAGCCTTTGATGCATTGAAGTGTAGCCTATGCTGATGGCTGGACAGCTCGACAATCTCTTCTGCAAGTTTTTTCTGTACCAGGATAAATTCCCAGTGAAATAAGGTGTCGCTCTCAGCCTTCAAGAGCGATGATATGTTTCCTTTTGCTAATGGATTCAAACATGGTCAAGGAATGCAGGGATTGGCACATTTTCAGTGTGCCGAAGACCAAGAACAGAGTTCATGGTACGCTCTTGAGACATATTGTAACTATCCTTACAGGTATTCTACATTTACCAGTCCATGGAGACCCATTGCCTCTCTTCCACACATATTCTGCATGGCCCGCACGACGACGTGTGACGGGTGTGCCGAGGCGGATTCAGATGGTGCTGCCAAACACAGCCACATTTACAAGTTGTGCCAGTCGCCGGGATGCGTCAATAGTTTGACGACTTTCTAAAAAGGAAGTCAAACGTAAGATAAGATAAGCATCCCGGTGCTGGGGAGGAGTCTGGAACGGCAGTAACTTCTTGCGATTGTGTATTCATCTGGATTGAATCAGGAAGATGGTACGCGCTCGGCTGCAGTAGAAGCCACGGTACCGGGTAAAGGGATCTTAGAAGTCTCGACTAGATTTCATCTCCAATGCTTCTAGGCATGGAAGTGACAAAAAGATACGCTTCGCAGTATCTTCCGAATACAAGTCCTGGGAGGCTTTCGATCCTGACTCGAGTTGGAATTGGGAATTAGACCTGTAAGTAAGTAGGTACTTAGGCGCTTTTTTCGAATTGGAGTTGAGTCAACCGCGTCGTCTTCAAGGTCGTGATCGCGTGAGTTGACACGCTAATCACGCGTCAAGACGGTGAAGCATGGCCGCGATACAGTTATAGGCCTAAGCTTGAGATCCTATGCAATATCGCAAAGTCATTTAATCATGAGACTGAACAAGGAAAGCTGAATACAGGCAACATGCATTTGATAGCATTATTCAAGACGCAGAACCCGGTATACAATCCGACCTACTGATTTGCAATAGTTAGACAACACTGGCGCCTACCGTACCTTGGATGACTGGGACAGCCTCCGACTCTCTTGGGACATCACCATCCGCGCGGTCACTCGCCCCGGCAGACGGCTCCTCTTTATCCAATTCGTTCTCCCTCGCAGAACAGGACTGCCATGCGAACCACATCATGGTACGCAGCTGTAGCACGTCCTCCTTCCACACTTTACTTTGATTCTGCTCCCTAAACTCCTTGGTTAATTTCTCGCACCGATCAATGTTCTCAGGGCTAACGAAATCGATGGCGATCTTTATGCAATCCGACATGTTCGCGACCTAAACAATGGTAGACGCCCCAAGAGTCTGTCAGAAAAAAAGATAGAAAACAAGGAAGAGAAAATCACAAACCTGGTGAGCACATCCAGCAGGAATGAAAATACCGTCGCCGGGTCGCTGGTATACCCGATAACTCCTTACATTATACGCCTCATACAGTTCTTGTCGTAGCTCAACGTCCAGATAGAACTGCTGGCCATGTATCGGATCATGTCCGATCATCAGGACTGGCGGTGCGGCGTGTTTTGTCGGTTTTTCGCCAGCACTATGGCCACTCGCTGTGGTACCATTAGCTCCACTCGAACCCTTCTTTGTACTGCCGGTGCTTGAACCTGCTTGCCCAGCATGGAACCCGAACCCGAATTTTTGCCTCAGGAATGACCGAATCTTATCACTGTCCTGAGCTCTGAACAGATCCCACACCGCGTAGCCTTCCGTACCATCCTCGCACGGCGTAGCGAACAGCATAACATTCAAAGCATCGGCCATGTCCATGTGCAATCGGGTAGAGCCTTTACTACCGACTTCTTGGGAAGACGCCAAGGCATTGTACATCTTCGGGCCTGCGAGGGCTCGATTAGCGACCGATAGTCGTTGTTAACTATGATTCCATACCTAAATCGGGTCCCACAGCATTCGAAGGGAAATGAGAGCCAATGTTATACACCCCGTCTCGTCGGACGTAATCCGGGACGGGCACTGCCTGACTGAAATCCTCAAACAGCTCCGGGAAAGCAGTCTTAAACTCGGCTGTCGGTGGCCAGTCCTATTGAAGCAAAACAGGAAACGGTGAGCCGGCAGAACCCAAGAAAAATGAGAGGCGCAGTTGTAACAAACCTTCAACTTCCAACAATCCCGTCCGTCCTGGTACACTCCGAACTTGCCGAAAAAGTCTCTGACATTAACCCTCTTATTCACATCCGTTTGGGATTCCACGATCAAGCAGCTCTGATCGCCATACCGATCCATGAAATATTGCGGAGTCCACTGCAGCTTGAACCTCGGCAAGACATCTTTGACGAGAAGGGGAAGTCCATTATGCCAGAGAGATGAAAAAGCCGGAGAAGGCTTGCTCAGGCCGGTAGGTGTGGTTGGAGAAGGATCGTATAGAGAGGCTGGGATGATCTGCAGTCGATAGATGGGGATACTCGTTATGCGCATTGGTGCATTTGATGGCGTGTAGTTATCGTAAATAGGCGAGGTCAGTGGATCTGGGAATGAATCAATAGGATAACTGGGGCTTGGTGGTGTAGCCTCTGAGTTCGTCGGTGCAATTTGAGACTGTGATAATGACGACGACGATGATACGTGGGCCACCTCGGAAGAAGGTTTGGCATGGGACTGGGGATATTCTTGATATGAGGATGGAGAGGTGGTCGGCGCAGGTCCGTTCGTGATTTCAGCCGCCTGATGTATACCCTCCGTCGCACTTGGCTGAGCGTCCTTCAATATTGCTTTCATCTCCTTTACGGCCTTGTCCAACTCTGCACCCACAAAACGCGTCACGGCCGTAAAGTCGTTGGCACCATGTTCACTTCGTTTCATGCAACTCAAAAAGAATGGGTTCGCGTGTGCATGTTTATCCCTCCGTCCTGCGAGGGCAGCGAGCTCCGCCGGTGAGGCATTTATAGGCTCTTGGGTCAATTCGCGGACCTGCTGGAAGCATTCATTGCATACTTCACGTCCGCAAAGACGGCACATGAAAGAAGTTGAAAATAAAGACGTCATGCACGTATCTTACGGAAATATTTTAGAGGCTGTGTTAAGAAAACAGACAAGGAGCTTGAACACACCGCATGTTACACGAACTTCACATTCGCGTGGTCGTCGAATGATTTCGGTCGCCTTGATGTGCTCCTGCTCTGCCTTCAATGTTGGCAAAAGCGCCTTAGCAATGGATAACTATAGTATCGGAAAAAGCAACAAAGTCAACAATCTATTCTCAGAGGTTTTAACCCAAAAATTGCCCAAGGCAGATGAAACGAAGAAACGGGCGTCAGAAAACTGACCTTCGATCGGCGCACATGTTCTCTGTCAAATTTGCGATTCCACTTCATAGGAAACTTCATCGACGGCGCCTGTGCAATAGAATGATGTTCATTGAAGCTGATACCCAGCAAGTTCCTCTGAGGATCCCGCATGAAGAACCTGATTCCTTGGAAACGGCATGTATCCCCAGCCCAACGGCGCGTGCAGGACACACACCTTGGGAATTCTTCGTTGCGATATCGATTGGACATGCAGCGCGCAAATTGGAGTTCGGGTATGTATGTGACGTGTTCGCCGGAGCCGTTATCCGGAGCATTTGTGGAAGAATATAACTCGCGATCTGATAAAAAGGAACGTTAAACACAATCTTTGATGGGTGATACGAGGTTAATTCTACACACCAGCTTTAGCAACGGAAGTATGTTTTCCATTTTCTTTCTCAAGCTGGGCCCTTTGCAAAGCATCTACAGAAATAAAATAATCAATCGATCAGCAACGTGCCCGCGAAATCGCGCGGTGAAAATAGGGGAAGGAAGGAGGCAGGCAGGGAAAAGAATGCCCAAGGTAGCATCCCATGTGCTCTAACACAAAATCTGTGACCTGAAATATACAGAGACAGGCAACGGGCTGGAGAACGCGGTGATAGAAATAACAATCCGCTGATTATGGGTGACAAATCTGACAACATACCATTTTGAGCAGAGATAAATGCGGCCTCACTACGCTTTTTGGCATTGTACCCTCGTTTCGACGTACCTATAAGAGAGTGAATAATCAGTAGTCAGATATGATTGCCGCACGGGACAAAGAAGGAGCGCGGTGGAAGTCAGAGCCAGGACAAGAAGCTATTTTAAGGTGAGAGCGAGGAAACTGAAATGGTAATTCTAAGCGGCGATTTGCCAGCTCAGGAAGGATGAAAGGGCAAAGGAGATAACGGGAAAGGATTACAGAATGCCAATACACATGAGATATACACGCACCTGTCGTAGAGGTTGATGTTGATGTGTCTGTGCCTGTCACTTTGGGTTTCGATTTGGTTCGTTTCGCCTTAGGTGCTGCTTGGGTGACCTCGTTTTCAGGGAGTGGTCTCTTTGACGAAGACGATGAAGAACCAGAATGCCTCATCGATTCCAGGTGTGGCTGAGCAGAAGGAGGCACGGCAGTAGCTAGTTGCTGCTGCTGGTTTGAATATTGCTCCATGGAGGAGTGGTACACGCTTGTGGACTGATAATAGGGCGGTGGGGTGTATCGCAGATGTTGGGAGGCCTGCGGCGGATTACTCGATGTCCCTCTCGCGGCAAGTCGCACGGAGGCTCTTTCGGTGGCCTGCCAGACTGATGGATCAAAGAAATTCTCGTTAGAAGAGATAAAGGCAATAAAGACCGAAGGTATATTTACACTGAGAATTAACATCCGGCCCCGATTGGTCTTCGTAGACCGAGGGATAGTTGCCTATATAAAGGTTAAAAATCGGTTATCCGACATGATGAGGCCAAGAGTGGAAGACGAACTCGAGGAATGGTAGTCCGCAGATAATGCTTCGAAGAAAGAACGCAAAGATGCGACTCTCAGATAGATTGCAAAGATGCGATAAGTCCCGCGCACATACCTGTTCGTTCGTCGGAATACATGGACGATACGACAGACGCCCTATATGACATGTTCGACGAGTCATGCTGTTGCTGTGTTTGCGACTGCCACATATGGCGTTCGTTCGCGTACCCCTGCGAATCGTCCACCCTTGGCCTTATCATCCTCGAACTCTGGGGGTACGTGTAGTTGCTTGATGGAGGTTGTGAATGCATTTGCGGATGTTGCTGTTGATGTGGGGGATATCGTGACACTTGGGCGTTACTCGAAGTCTTTCGTCTCGCATGATCATCAGAAGTCTCCCAATTCGCAGCTCGGAGATGAAATGGGGTAGGATCCACGTATTCTGTTGGATAGTAGCCAGACTGCGAACCAAGACCAGAGAGATGCGCTGGATACCGCGATGCGTCTTGGGGGTTGAGCAAGGCGTTGATGGAGGTCTTCTTACTTGGATCCTGTAGCGCGTTCATTGCTGAACGACGGGGAGGGAGAGGAGGGAGAGGAGGGAGAGGATCTTCCAAAGGGATGGATGGGGGCGATATTGAGGAACAGGTTCAATCGCGGAGGTAGAACCAGTAGAAGCCCTGAACTCCAAACTTTTATGGACCGCCAAATAAAACAATCGCGCTAGCCACGTGTTCTCTGAGGCCCTAGGCCATGGCACAGGCACCTTCACACCAATACATACACTCAATACATAACAACGTGAAAGAATATTCGACACGCTGTGCGGGGATATCAAGATTTGTCGACCCACCCATGAATCATATGGTGCCCCACGCCTAGTCACCGCTTATTTGGACAGTGGCCAAATCGGTGGCCAAAAAAAAAATTTTTAAGATGCTCAATTTTGACAAGAAACACCCAAATGTGTACTTTGCGCACCAAAAGTGTTCCAGAATCACATCTTCCTGGAGCAGTTAGATAGTTAGTGTACTCAGATTAGATTAGATTTGATTCCAGATGACGTGGTCAGGTAGATGGATGCTAATCAGAGTGACTTGGGTGCTAAAGATGCACAATTTGAAGTTCAGATATGTAGTCCTAGATGGTACAAATTGTACAGGCATGTGCGAGAGATGGTTGGTGGTCGCCTTGATCAGTAGATAACTGCTAGATAACACGTTATCTAATCTATTATTACCATATATGGATGTAAGATCTTATCTGGCCAAATTCAGGATAATCAAAATTTATAACTCGCTCAGTTTTGATCCAATCAACAAATCGTTTGGAGGTTTGATAGATAATTGTAAAAGGAGCATTTTTACCAAGTAGCAAAGAAATTGGGGAAATTCCGGACCCTGAATAAAATTTGTCCAAATAGGCGGTGACTAGGCGTGGGGCACCATAGAAGACTCATATCTCCCCCAATCAACTCAAACGGTAGCTTGGCGCGTGCGCATCCGGGAACTAAGGCATTCGTCTTTCGTCATCCAATTCCCTCGCGGTTCAACAAGCGACGCAGGGAGGCCGACTCAGATACTTACGAAACCACGAGAACGCCGGACTGTTCTGCGACGAAAACAGAGAAAATGGTTTCCTCTGAATCCTACCTGAAGATGACGCTAAACAGCGGTAAACCAACACCCCCTTCCAACAGCCTCGAACACCAGGTGGATGTAAGTGGCGCAAGAACACCAAGAATATTATGATGCAGGGTCGCGCCGTCCGACTGATCCTTCCATTTCCACGGAGACACGGAATCCGCCCAGAATCCACCTCGTACAGGACTAGAAGTTTGAAACCTTTGTTATTACCTTGCCATTCCTCCACGACGAATAATCCTGACCCCCAAACTTTCAGGGAAAATTGGGTTTTTCCTGTTCTATGTGACCATGCATTTTATTTTGTTTTGTTTATGTTGAGAATAGAGCGTAGTAGTCACGGTGGAAGCTTCCCGGAGGTGTAATATCCAGCAGTTTGAAATTGTTGATGCAGAAGAATCCGTGGGGCTGTCTCTTTTAAAAAATTGATATTTGTAAACAGTATATAGAAACTAAGATATCTGTGGAATTTGAGAACAGGTTAAGAATTGAGGGAGAAAACGGATTTTTAAACTCCTGGTAAATGATAATACTGGTATATTGAGATTGGTCAAAGGCTTGTTCGCGAACAGCTCATGACGGAAACACATATATTTTACCAATATCCCACTATTCCTTAATCAATCTCTTCAGGCAATAGCTCTCCGAATTGGCCTCCCAATATGTGGTAAAGACTTCTGAATCAAGTTTGACTTCTGCTAAGTCCCAGGCCTAAGGAATGCCGGCACCCCAACACGGCAGATGACTTCCCTTGACAACACAAGTTCTCTCCGTCCGCACCTGTTGGACCCGTTAATCACTGTCGACGCGTTGATGAGGCAATAAACGAAGCATCGTGTCTTTGTCGACCTTCATAGATTTCTCAAGCCAGCGCCTATTCTCGTTGCGGAGCCTTGAAATCACCGCCTATGCTGCCTGTTCATCCCTTCTCATTTCCTGAAGGGTAAGTACTCATCTGAAACTATATGTCATTTCTCAGTCAGCGATAACTGTCAAGTCGCCACGATGCCAATTGAGCGACATGTGAGTGATAACGTGTGATGACGAATATATAGGCACAATGGTATGCATGTGACATCACCAAACTTTCAAGCTTCCGTGATTCTATCAGCTGCACAAGGTTCACCAGAAAATAGAATTCAAAGGCAAAGCTGTCTGCGAAGTCCCGACCGCGGCTGAATATGTGCGCGGAATGTAAGTATTTGACATCTAAACATTTCCCGAAATGATTGAATGGCATTTAATATTTATCTGCCGTAGATCGCAAAGCAGTGAATACCACAGTCGTTTTCTGGTCCAAGTCTACACTCCTGCAAGTCACCAGATAGGTGATTCACATCAGATCCTTCGTAAGTCTTCCATTTATTTTAAATAAAAGTATACCAATTCTCCTGCGTTGCTTTAAAGGTAAACAATTGTCTCCAAGCTTTCGAATTCATCTGGCACTGTGAACCTGACTCCGATTTTCTTCAATAAAAAGCGAATAAAAAGGAATCAACAAAATTAAAGGCCAATACATAGACATACCTTAAGAAGTCGACGGTGAGTTTAATAAACTTTTACTCGCCGATTTGCACATCAACTATAAAAGAAGTCCAGGGGACGACGAGACACAGGCGATCCAGTGCAACAATTCAATGAAGGAATAAAGTTTTTGGCGGGAGCGATGGACTATAAAACTAGGCCGTGCATTGCAGGCGACTCTCACCTCATACGCCCGGGTCCCTGCTAAATTGTCGCCAGATACTACTCAACCGTGACCTCAGAAAATTAGTTAGTTCTCCGAGATGGCTCGAACGAAGCAATCTGCCCGTAAATCAACAGGCGGTAAGTGTCAGCAACGTTGTCCCCCGTTGAAAGGCCCTACCTAATCGTTTCTCCTTTGTGTTTCAACAGGAAAGCAGCCGCGAAACCAAATAATAGGCATGCACCAATATGCGAAGAAAACAAGTATCATGAATCAGGTCTCCACGAAGATCGCTGTAAGTGCCATTGGCACAATCGACAGAAAGAAAGTACTAAGGATTCATTGGATCTTCTAAATAGAACAAAAAAGCCACAGCATATGGAGGCGTCAAGAAGCCTCACCGGTTCCGCCCAGGAACTGTGGCTCTACGCGAAATCCGCCGCTACCAAAAGTCGACCGAGTTGTTGATTCGAAAACAGCCTTTCCAGAGGCTCGTGCGGGAAATTGCCCAAGAATACAAGGTTCGTTCTTTGTTCTTGTCTCTTCATTATTATTTTTTGTTGAGATCTCACTTCGTTCTTTGGTCTCTTAGACCGACCTCCGCTTCCAATCTTCAGCGATCATGGCTCTCCAAGAATCTGCCGAGGCATACCTGGTCGCCTTATTCGAAGATACTAACCTGGCCGCTTTGCACGCGAAGAGGGTCACCATTATGCCTCGTGACATCATCCTCGCGCGTCGTCTCAGAGGCGAGGGCCGCATTTAATTGGAAGTCAAGTTGTGACCAGTGTCGCGGTATTACATCGAAAATTTCAGTGTACATTTATCAGTATGGGTATGGGATCAACGTAGCTGAAGATAAATTTTAATGAGGGGTTGAACGTGCAAAACCTGCCGATCAGGTCTGAACTCAAATGGCCATGTCTGAACACACAATCATTGTTTCCGGAACCCCGGAGACTAATTATTGAAAGGAAACATAGAGAACTACAAATATAATTGAGAGGTTCTATACATAAAGTCAGATTCTAGATGAGCAACTAGATAGTCCAGTGCAAGGCAAAGAAAAGAGAGCTCATGCGCATATCCTTCTCTTGCTATTTGACGGTATATATATATACTTAACAGATCTAGAACAGCGACAGACGCCAGCAAGTTTACGTTGATTCCAGTCGGGATAGGAAAAATATCAATTATGCCGGAGTCCAGGAAAATACACGATTCGGCAGTACATATAGGGCTATATAAATTAGGCGGAAGAAAAAAATGCAGAGGAACTCAAGAAGTAGATACGTAAGATGAAGTTCAAATTGGGATAGAGATAGAGTTCCGGAGTCAAGACAGCGTGGTCCCCAAGGTTTTGGTTTTAGCGGGAGCAGAGTAGCATCAAACATTGATCAAACGATAACTTGAGCGGGCCCAAGTGGTAGCAAAGGAGAGAGCCGGGGGAGACCAGAACTATGTAAGATAGTGACCGGGGTATTCGAGCCTCGTCGACGATGCGCGGAGAGAAGCAAAAACGCTCGTCATCGTTGTTGCCACCCTCCGTGCAATCGAGCTTTGCAGTTTTGCCATGAGGTTGAGAATGCTCGTCAGCACCTCAACCCCACCACAAAACTACGATGCGATGAAGATGTCATCTCGTCAGATGAGTCTCCACCCGACGAGCGGGAAGGTCAAAGAAGCTCCTCAGCCCTTCAACGTTCCCGACCCGAGGTCACTGGTCCACATCGAACTCCAACTTCTGATATAAACGCAAGTTTGCCTAGTTCACATATTCGTACACCATTATGGTATCATCGTAACCGCGCGCAGAAGTAGAATCCTCATCCAGAAAGCCATATCCATGATCGAGAAACAGAAACAGGAAGAAGGTCGCCGAAGTAGAATCCTCAGAAAGCCATATCCATGATCGAGAAATAGGATGCCTTGTCGATGCTTAAGTTCAGGCAGAGCCGTTGACAGTCTTGGCGATACCCTTGCCACGACGTTTAGGCCGAGCGCGCTGACGACGGTAGCCCGGAACAGCGACGAATACAGGTTCGTCGGCGGGAACTTCAGCTGTATTGTCTTCCAACGCAGCAACAGCCTGGGAGCCTGCAGACATTTGAGGAAGGTCAAAATGCACGCCCTCATGGACGCCAGCGGTCAAAGAAGCATAACCCTATCAATAGTCAATAATGCGATCCCGCTGACATAACATGTCTGACGAGAACTCACTGGAGCAGCAATAATAACTTCATCCTCAGTTCTTCCTGTCTTCTTTCCTGTGTCGAGAGTCTCGGTTTCAGCGACGCCAGCTTCGATTGCCATAGCATCCCTGAAGCCGGGATATATGAAGACATACGAGTCCCTCTCCTCGGGGTCGTCAGGTTGAATAGCAAGTTGCTCGACCTCGACGAAGCCGGGATATATAAAGACGTCGCTGTTGTCGGCATGGACAGATTGATTGTTAGGTTGGTCCACTTCGACGGAGGACACGGCGCCGGGATAGACGAAGACCTCGCTGATCTCGGTGTCCTCGGATTCAACAGCTACTTGCCCGACTTCGACGGCGGGGATGGGATATACGAAGGCCTCTGTGTCGTCCGCGTCGCCAGATTGGGTAATGGCCTCTTCGACGGTATCCTCAGAGACTGGAGATGCGAAGAGACAGCCACGATCGGTGTGGTCGCGGTAAGGTGGATTTACATTTACCATCGGCTGAAGTTCGTCGCCGTCACTAGAGATGGGAGAAACAAAGAGGTTCCTGCTGCTGGAGTCGATAGATTGTATCACAAGTTGTATCACGAGCATGTCATTGACTCTCTTGACCTGGACAGTATCCTGGGAGGCAACATTCCTTAAGACAGGGTTCATGTCGGGAGTGGAATGTTTTCCCATAACCTGGATGTTGATTATGGTCTACAGGGCGTGTATGAGCATAAAGCCGGGCAATAAACGCAAGAATATGAAGGAAGCTTACTTGTTCAAGAGGAGGAGGAATTGCATTGCAAACGCCAGCTTCAGAAACGAAGATCTTCTCAACAGGCTAGAGATAAGACCGTCAGCTTGACACCCAAATTTTAATGCACAAGACGACTTGCCTGAACTTCAGAAGCCGCGTTGCAACGGGGGATAGCCTTGGAGGTGTCCTCCCCTTCTGGCATACTACAGGAGGTACCGGATTCAGACGACTTATTAGCAGCGACCTCGATTGACGGGTCCAGTTCCCCATCGTCTTCATTTTTAGCAATGACCTGCGAAAACACGGCTTCAGTATGACGGCGCAGAAGAAGCACATAACTGCGAGACTTACCTCACGACGCCCATGAGCGACTCGGAGCTGCCGTTCCCACACCACACCACCCCACTCAATGCATTCGTCGATCATGACAAGGTAGCCCACAATGATCGATAGGAAAACAACGAGAATGCGGGTGATAACCTTTCTGATGGATGTGTGACCGGACTGCTCTTGAGGGAAAGACGAACCAGCCGCAGCCGCGACCATGACACCGACAGCCTCCTTCATCGACGTGCTAAACGTGACTCCACTGCAACATACTCCGTCGCAGGTTTCGTTGATGAGAGCATTCCCATGCAGCTGTAGAATGGGGGTTTGGAAGAACAAATTATGAGGGTAGATGGGGGTTCCAGGGAATGCTATGACATTTGGCGAGACGGGGGCACGAACAGTATCTGTGAGCTTTTCGTCCCAGTATGTCCGAGGAGCAGCGGCATTCCACGATGTAAGAGAGCTCGAGCTGTGGACAGGAGCGGTCGCATCCATGACCTTGAGGGAATTTCTGGCCTCCACAGGCGAGCTTCCAACAACCTCGACCGAATGCTCTTCATCTTCGATGGGTAATGTGAACAACTCCCTGTTAATGTCGCAAAGAATAGAACGTTTTTGGAATGCGCCGAGAACGGCAAGGCCGACCAGTAAAGCCCCTAAATATATTTCAGGCAGATGAGAGGATCGCCCAACGCCGTTACGATCGTCGTCTACTTCATGTGCACTGCCTGGAGGAGGGGGAGGGGGAGGAGGGGGGTCGCCTCCTGTCTTGGCCTTTTTCTTGCGTATTACTAAAGGTTTTGCGGGTGTCTCTAGAGCCACGATCTGCGTAAGCAATAGATGAGATGGTGGCAAATTGTATCACGCACCGGGCTTTCCGCCGGCCAACCTAGATGAACGGCGTGGGCCACCACCTGGAGGAGTTGGATCACCAGCTGCAATTGACCCGACGTCAGAAAGACCAAAAGAAATAAAGAAGGAAAAACTGACCTGGGGCGTTGCCAGGAGTGTTGTCCGAAGAAGAACCAGCTTTGCGATTCCTAGAAGATGATGACCTTCTCGAGGACCTGCCTTTACCGGAGTTCCCGAGGACGACTGGTGGGTCAGACCCGGTAGAAGGGGCATAGACGACGGTTCCATCTCCATGAAAAGCGTGGGCGATGACGTCCGTTCCAAAATCAGGATGCTTGGTTGAGGTGTCCTTCAAAGTGATGGGTGGGCTGGAGGCAGGCATGGCGATTGGCTTGTCCTGGGCTTTCTGAGGTACTACGTAATCATGGGCAAGGCTGTTCAGGGTTGGGGAAAGTGCGACAAGTCCGACGGTGCTGGCAATAAAGGCGATGGTCGCCATACGGTCGCTTGTGGCATGACCCTTCACCGGGGGTCGAACCGCAAGCATGCCACCAGTTAGCGCAACGTTGAGGCCAGAGATGAATGCGCCCAAAAGAGCGAAGGAAGTCGGTCCCCAAATGTGATGTATGTTGTGGGCTATGTAATATAGCATAGTTGGCAGGGGTGGTGGTACGGGGAAGAGGAGGAAGGCGAGTGAACGTTGAATTTATATTTTCGAGGCTAGTGAGGTCTTGCGGACGATTTTGAATACATACAACGATCTCTTCCGCGATCGTTTTATTCAAAATCGAGCACAGTATGTAGCATTTATGGAGTCCTCTCGGACTGACATTCGTTCCCACGCGAGCCAACCTGATGGTCCTGATCTCCATTCTGCCATGGAGAAGGTTCAACGATGGCTTCAAGACATTGTCCCGACAGGGGATAGTCTCCCGTAGTCAGACTAACAAAATCCGTAAGTCTTTTTTATTGTCTTGATCTACGACTTACTCATCTGTAACTAGACAGGGGCAGAGGGTGTTCCAATGAATGTTGAGGTGGACTCCGCGATCGACGAACTGTCATCCCTGCACGACGCGATGCCTGATGATGGGACACTGGCCGATAATTGGTATGCACTTCCAACATCTATGAGCTCGAGACGATGGCGGTTGTGTAACAATTTGGGCGTCTTCTTTCTTTATTACTTGTTATATCGCTATGGCTTGACTTTAAAGTTTTTATGATCCTCTTTCCACAAAAATCCACAATCTGATAGGCGTCGCGTAGGCTCACACTATCAATCCATACCATACTCCGAGCTACGACCTGCTTAAGGCAAGTTGGCCTATTCCATCGACGTTACTGTTAGTTGACAAATAACGATCACCTTCTGGATCTTTTCCCTCTCTGAAAATATAAAAATCAGCGATGAAGTTCACATTTCAGAGAACAAACACGCACTCGCTCGTTATCTGTTTGAATCTCTCGTTTCCGTCCCTTCGGAGAAGCCATATCTACATCCATAGGATCTTCTTCGTAATCTTCCTCCTCGTCACCTTGGTTGTTAGAGTCAGGCTCGATTGGGATGATCGGCCATACGTTTATCTTTCCGTCTTCACCACCCGTTACAAGTGTCTGGTTCTAGAACCCCAACAATTAATACACTTCAACCCATTGACAACAAAGAGTAAAGATCATACAATTTCATCCCATAGCGCATCACGTACGACGCCGACATGTCCGTGTGTCCAAAGTTTGTGGAGACACCAAGGCGCGTCAGGAACAGAAATATTCATGTTAGACAACAGTGCGATGTCTCCTCTGAAACGTGTGATTAGTACTTAGGCGGATAGTTAACGAAAACACTCTTACTCGTTTGAGCCTGTGAAGATGCTGAGTTTTGGATTACAGGTACTGGTGCTGCGCGCCGTAATGAGATAGTCAGTAACCCAAGTTCGGCCATTGTGAAGGACTGGTGCCCGTATGTCGAGGCTAAGCAGTTGGTCTAACTGTTTGGACGGTTCAATGCCTCGGCTATCATAGAAGTGAAATCAAAAGAAAACCTACGTCGCTTCTCCAAGTACTGAACGTCTCCATGTCACTCGCTGCCCAAATTGCGGCTGAATCGTCCTGTATCCATCCTGCCTGTGATATGCTGCATCCCCAGTTGCCGACTTGAATGGCAGCCTCGTCTTCATCGTCTTCGTCGGCGTTGGAGGTACACAAAAGACCGTCAGATGATCCGGAGAGGATGATATTGTGATTAGTTGAAGGGTCTTTATTAGGAGCAAAAGATAGTGCTGTAACATCGTCCGAGTGAGTTGACCCATGAGTTCGCAATGGAGTTGCAGGTTGGCGCGGATCCCTATAATTTCTTTTTTAGTTGCATGGTTCGAAGAAAATGAAGGACGCGGACCAGTATAGAATGAGGGCATCGTCTCCTTGCAGGTCTGTCCCAGCAGCAACTGTCAATCCATCCGACGAGACATCACAACAGAGTAATGGGCGTGTTTTTCCAAGGTCAGTCACTAGCGAAGGTCAACTTTATGAGTCGTCAGAAAACTCAACCCAAATTTTAAGATGGCACTCCTACTTTTGATACTATGCGAATTGGAACGATCATCCCAGGCCTTGATACTTCCATCCTTCCCAGACGAGATTAGGCATTTTTGGACCACACCGCCTAGGCCATCAACAGCCCGGAGAGAGGTAGTGGCAACCTCGTGTCCGGGAAGTGTCTGCACACCCTGCAGGGTAGTTTTATCGAAGATATCGATAACATTTGAGGGCGCAGACGTGGAAGCAGCATAGAACGCAGGCAAGGCCGCTATCGAAAGTATATAACAATCGGAGGACGATTTTGCCGATCTGCGAGGCAGTTTTTCTTCCTGAAGCTGAGGAGATTGGAGCAAAAGTTTATGTCGTTCAGCCATGAGTACCAGCGCACGCCTAGGTCTTCAGAAAAGTGGTTGGAGGATGTGAGAAATGAATTATCGGAAGTAAAGAAAAAATTGTTTACATATGCTTGCCAAGTCGGGCAGCGGGGCAACTTGAAGCGCACTCGCAGGTTGGATTCAGTCCACAACGGCTCTCGCACAGCTCAGGTTCGATATACGGCTCCTACATGTCTTATAGTGAAGGCTGGCCGACTTTTCTGGCCTGAGGAATGTTCGGACTTTCGAAATCCATCTTCATCCTCGGTCTAAGCACAATATAACAACTCGGGCTACAACCTTGCAGGATGAACGAATCCCTGATTAGTACGTGCATTTCCAACCTTCTGTATCTAAAAGGTTCTTGGTATCTGACATACAAGCCATTTAGATCCATTTACCCTTTCACATCCAACCGCTGTCCAAACTTCCCTCTTCGCAGGAGCCACATTCGCCAGATTCGACCCCACTGGACGCTTCATTGCTGCAGCGCGTCTCAATGGGTCCGCAGAGATATGGGACCTCGAAACACGCGCCCCCATTCGATGGCTAGATGGACATGTGAAGACAATTACGAGTATTGAGTGAGTCCAAGATTTTTATGACCCCCTGATGCTTGCTCATGTTTCCTGTGTTAGCTGGTCGCGTAATTCGCGATACCTGCTGACATCCTCAAAAGACTGGAACGTTCTCATATGGGACCTAGCCTCTGTATGTGATCCACCGCAACGGCATTCCTCCATTCGGTTCGACGCTCCTGTCGTTTCTGCCTCATTTCATCCCAAGAACAGCCAAATCGTTCTGGTTCTGTTGGCTACAGGCGAGGCATATGTCTGCGACATGAGGAAAAAACACCGGTCGCGGATCGAGCTGCTGGAAACTATCCTTGACGAAGGAGAGGACGAGGATGCGCCGATGCGGTATGGCTTTTTCCTTTTTACTCCTCTGTACCCTTCTTATATTGATAGGATATAGGTCGCCAATGACCGTCGCACGATTCGAGCCAACTGGAAAAAATATCTTTGTAGGTACTGCCTCGGGGTTCCTTCTCGTGTTCAACACGCGCACAAAAACGGTATGCCAACGAAATTTTCTCAGTAATTTCCCTCTAATCTGAATTAAACAGATGATTGCCCGCCACAAAATTTCTGGTGCAGGAGCGATGAAGGGCTTGGACTTTGCGAAATCAGGACGGCGGCTAGTGACAAATTCCTCCGATCGTACTTTACGACAATTCATCCTCCCAAAATACCCGGACCCACCAACAGAGATAGAGCTTCAAAACCAAACTCATGTTTCTTTCCTTGACGCTGAATTGGAACCTACGCATCGGTTTAACGACCCTATCAATAGAACGGCGTGGCATGCGATGTGTTATAGTCCTGATGGAGAGTGGTTGGCCGGAGGTACGCATCTTTTTCTTTTTTCAAACGACTAGCTACTGGGTTCTAATAAATGACAACCTCAACAGGAGCTGCGGACCCTGCAGGACATAAAATCTATATCTGGGATATATCCAACGATGGTCAGTTTGCAAGTGCTTTGGATGGAGGGCGCGAGCCCCTAGTGTATCTTCATGTGAGTGTTGTTCGCTTTTTTAGTACTTTTTGTTAGATTAATGTCGAGTTACCTTATCCTTGCAGTGGCATCCAACAAGGTCATCACTCGCCTCGACGACCAACCAAGGGAGCATTCTGATCTGGCACTGTCCCAACCCAGAGAGGTGGGGTGCATTTGCAGGCGGGTTCGAAGAAGTCGACGAAAATGTGGAGTATGAAGAACGCGAAGATGAATTTGACATTGTTAGTATTTTTTCGTCTCTCAAACCATCTCTCTAATCATCCAGTAACAGGAAGACGAAGCTGTTCAATTCGAACGCAAGATGAAGGCGGAAGAAGAGGAAGTAGACATTGATACCATCGTCACCGGCGCGCAAGCCGCAGCCAGTTTCGTAGGTGGTAGTGCAGGAGGTTTAGGGAAGGGCACTCAGAGCGGGAATATGGGAGGAGCAGCGACGCCCGTCGCGGGTGGGAAGCCAAACGCCCGTTTGATGGACCTGGATAGCAAGTTCGGATCAGTGGGGGATGAGATTGTGGACGTGGAGACTGGATGGGCGGAAGAGGAGCCTGATGGGGATTTACCTGGAGGTTGGAAGATGAAGGTTATTATGGATAACGAGGCGGCGGAGTATTACTGATAACTTAGATCTTGGCACTCTGTCGTAATTGTCGTTTTTGGTGATATTATTGCGCAACAAATACCCTAATTTACTCGCCATCATAGGACCTCGAATAAAAGTTATTCATAAAAGGTTGTAGTTGTAATTGTCGTAATGCATACGTGAAGATGCGTGCATAAAATGGTACATAAGATATTGTATAGTATTGTACATGTGCATTGCTACTCTACTGTGATATGCAGGAAGTGGAGAAAGGCAATAGATGGTGAAAATGGTGGATGATCAGTGAATGAAGAAGAAAGGAAGGCGGAGTAGTGGTGTTATCTATTGCAGTTTCCGTCATTATTTATGAGACGAGGCACAGATGAGGGAGGAAAGGAGAGAGTATATGAACCTCGCAATGACGACGTGGCTGTGTAGGTCAGGGTTGGATTGGACGGAGAGATGACAAGGGAAGGATTTGTTGACGGGGTAAAATCGTGTTAGGTGTAACGTGGGTGCAATGTTATAAGAAAAATAAAGAGAGAAGATGGAAAAGAAAGGAAAGGAGGAAGAACACAAAGTGAAATTCAAATACCTGACATAAAAAGAACCTAGAAAAAGAAGGAAAGAAGATAAAAGAAGAAGCACTGCCAGTTGTAATGTCCAGAATCGCCTTAGTCGGACCTAAGGCAGTCGAAAACCGCCCGAGAGGAGAAGTAACCCACACTTTAGTAACATGCAATCAAGCGGACACACTATAGCCATCGACGTTGCTGATCAGCGGCCGCGCCTCCGAGGCGTCATGAACGACGTTCGAGCTGTGGCTTTGAGCACCGACACCCGCCTTGAGGTTGGCAGCCGCTGCACCCCACATCCTGCTAATGATGGCACCCACACCCCGAGTCGGTGTAGTTGCTGATTTAGAGGACGTAGCTCCTGATGGGGGCGGACAGGTTGAAGGAATTGCTGATGCTGACGATGACGAGATCACATGAGTAGAAGAACTAGGTGGAAGGACAACTGTTCCAGATCGCAGCCTCACACCACCACTAGCGCCCATCGAGAGAGAAGGCATCGTCGAGCTTGCGGGCACACGTATGTATTCCTTCCTCTGCGAGATGATCGAGTTAGAAGAGGCCTTGTTCGACAGGGAGATCGATCGCTTGCTGTTATCCATCGTACGACTCGTGACATGGGGCTTCCTCGACAAAGAGGGTGATGCGGTGACGGTATGGACAGAGGATGTATCCGACGGTTTCCGAGCTCGAGTGGGAGTGGTATCGTCCTTTGCATTTCCATTTGACGGGGCGCCAGACTTGTAAGGAACAGGGCGCAGAGAGAACGGCTTTTTCATGGCACCGGGTCCAGCAAGAACAGCGCTGATCGCGATTGAACGGCCCAGATTTGAAGAAGACGAGCTTGGCTCGACGATCCCCACCGTGTGGTCCTCGTCGCCGTCGGACTCGTTACTTGTCCAGCCAGAAGATGAAGAGCTGCTCGAGCCGGTGTCGTCTACTAGGGACCCAAGATCAGACGTAGAGGTGGACGTCGATGAAGTCGTATCTGTACTGATGGTCGAGTACATTGGGCCTGACGAATTTGATGGGCGAAGGTGTGCAGTCGAAAGCCGACGAGCGATACCGCGAACAGCAGAGGTCAACGCGGAAGCCGTTGAAGAACCTGAAGATGTCAAGGTCGGCAAAGAGGGAGCAGAAGATGCAGTCGCCGCCAAATGAGCCTGGGCAGGGTATTGTGGCTCCTTCTCCGTTGGCGTAGGAAGCAATGGTTGCGCCTGTTGTTGCGCTTCAGCCCTCGCCTTCCCAGCTTTCGCAACCTTATTAACCGCAGAGGAACGCGTACTCAAGCTCGAATCTGAAGCAGCAGTAGGAATCATGAACGGAGCAAAATGTTTACAAGCTTCCGCTTCATCAAAGCGCAGGTCATAGTCCAGGAGATACAGCAGTTGCTTTTCCATCAGATTGATCTCGGCGACGTCGAAGAGCACAGCATAGTTGGACCAGTGGATATTCTTCGGAGACGAGTCGTTTAGGTACTTCGCAGTCACGATGAGAGTCGCGAGAAAGACTCGATGCCGGGTGCATGCCATGCCTATGGAGTAAGCCGAACGATTATCAGTCAAATCAGCGCAAGTTAATTTAATTCTCACCTTTCGCCATAGTGGGCAATTTTGTCCGTAGACGTTCCAGGTAAACCAAGGTAGTGAGCAGAGTGGATACCTGTACATTTGAACACCGGACCAGATGAAGGATGAACTTGTCCAGAGTGATCAGCGGAGTGGTCTCCGATTCTGGCGATTCCTCATTTGATCCCTGGTCAGAGAATTTCACTTTGATGGGCGTAACCGGTGGCGTAGGGAGCGCAACCGTCGGCGGGTTTGTTTCCTCCGAAGACGAGGTTGAAGGCTCCGGCTCGCCGTCAATGCGGATGACTTTCGCTGCTTGGCGAGCGACATAGTCAATCATGTCCATTGTCACACGCCGCCCCACAAGAGTTAGGAGAAGTGGGTTGTGCTCGGCGATGGGTAAGAGCGAAGCAGGGTGCCGCCGTTGCGATGGTTGTTGCTCCGCCATAATCCTTTAAAGGGAGAGTGGGTGGCTAGGATGTGGTGTGAAGCAGTGAAATGTTATGTTATACGTCTACGGATTACCCCGTCAAGGGATGTATAAAATAAGGGGAAGAGGTAAGTAGAAAGGGGAATGAAGGGATGAAAGAGTTGTCCCGGGCGTGGTTTTGATTCCAGAAAGGGGTCCCAAAATTCGATCGTAAATCACGAGAGAAAGTTCAGAGAGACTACTTTTCAAAGCTTCACAGGTTGGCCTTGGGTTGGCCGGCTTCGTATCGGTACATCCATTGCTGAAGTTTTATCGCTAGCAAGTATCCAGAATCTCTCACTTACCTCGACCTTCGGACCTGTAAATTTCATGATGAGTCCTTGAGGCTTGAAGGTCCTTACCACTACTGTACAGGTCTTTGATGGTTTGAAAGTTACTACATAGAGGTTCGGAAGACCCGAAAAAGTAATTTCGCTGACTTTGAAATGGTAGAAGATCACGTGACTGTTGTCGATGTGTTCCGAAAGTCGCGTCTTCGTTCAATCGTTGCGCATTCAGCGGCATTGCGCAATGGTTCCTCGTTGACTTGACTAACGGCGACACACATGGCAACGACATCGACAGCTTAAAGGCGGACACGAAGGCATTTATACCAACATATCCGGATATATTTCTTGCTTCATCTCTTCTACGATGTTATCAGTACTCTCAAGTTGGGCGACGACCATCTCTCTTATTTTTGGTGGATGCTGTAGCAACGCCATAACGCTAGAACAACTCACCCTGGAATATCCAAACGCAGGATCCGTGCTTACGCTCCTGCAATTTCTACTCATATCTCTTCATGGATTGCCGAAATTCGTCGTATGGACGCGGTTTGGCCCAAGATTTCGGCCACGTCGAGTGCCAATGACCAGCTATCTTACTCAAGTCGTGTTATTCTACCTTATCTCGCTACTCAACAATGCCGCGTTTGCATATCGCATTCCTATGGTCGTCCACATTATATTCAGGAGTGGGGGGTTGATAATCACCTGCTCCTTGGTTGGTTAATTTCGAAGAAGAGGTGAGTTTTGTTTCCTTGTGTTTTCTTATGCCGCATTTTGAGGATTCTTTACCCAGATACTCCAAAACACAGGTATTCTCTGTCTACTGGTTACAATTGGCGTCGTTATTACGACGCTTTCAGCGCAATCATCTTCCACCAAGTCGACGTCCGTCGCCGATCCATACACCTACGCGACTGGAATCGGAATCCTGACTTTAGCCCTCATCCTTTCGGGCATGCTCGGTCTCATCAGGACTGGACATATACGAAGTATGGCCGGCCTTCCTTATCTTCTGCCAGTTCCTCGACACCCGGGGCCCCGCTCCATGGCAAGAATCCATGTTCTATCTCCACTTCCTCGCGCTTCCCATGTTCCTTCCACTCCTGCCCGATCTCGCCACGCAAATGCATAGTCTGAACATAACAGGCCCTAGAGCCGAACTCAGTATTCCCATCCCCGTCCTCTCTGCAAAAAATCTGACGACGACATTCCCGATGGGCATTTCCCTCCTCATTCCCTGCCCCATCTACCGATCCACCTCTTTCGCCTGTCGGAAAATGTCTCGCTGCTGTCAATCACGCAGTCGTCTCTCAGTAAGGTAATAATGCTACAGCGATGAGCTTTGTGGACTACCCACTGCAGCTCTCACTCTCCATACCACACATCTACCTCCCTCTCAGCCTGAATGCGATTACGCAGATCGTCTGCGTTGCAGGCGTGAATAGGCTGACGACGCGTGTCAGTGCACTGACAGTGACGCTCGTTCTCGTCGTGCGCAAAGCCGTCAGCCTTATCATCAGCGTCATAGGCGTGTCCCAGGTTGGACTGGCACTGCGCGCCCTCGTTTTTCTTGGCCTAAAGAAGGCGGCTGGGGCGTTGGGGTTGGGTGTCCCAGTGGACGAGGAGTGGTCGTTTAATGTATTTGGGATTGACGTCGATGCCTTGTTGAGCTTGCTGGGGACGGCATTCGTCGGTACCGGAAAGGCGAAGCGTCCGCAGGAGGTGGATAATAGGATGATGTGGACCGGGGCGGCAATGGTGTTGCTCGGAACGATTGGGTATACGATTGGTAGTAGTCGCTCGAGTGAGGCTAAGCCTGAAATCAAGAAGAACAAAATGGAATAAGTAGATTGATTCTGTTAGGGTACTCTAGGTGTGTTTTTGGTTGTAATTCTTTTGTAATTTATGGCTAGCAATATTAGGTCGTTGAAACGTTCACGCGTGACGTGTTATATGGCTTATATTTTTAAATTTATATAGACGAAATATAGGGTACATGCATCGCCTGGCCAATCACCGGCCCTTTCACAACCGTTCGGGCTCGCAAGGGGATGCCCGAGACGATGTCAGGATCGCATCGTCATTTCATACGGACCACCCGAGTCTGACTGTTCACGGAGGTGGTTACCGTCCGCAATGTGGAAATACTAACCTTTCACTCAAATCCTTTTAAGTACGAGGAGGTAGGCAGAAGAATGATGTCGGCACAATTTCTCGGTCTCGGAAGATATACATAACCGTTGTCATTGGGTGCCAGCATGACGCGTGTAAGGCGACGTCAACGTGTCCTACTTCAAGTTGTTGTATTTGCATAATCAGTCTGCAGTTATCGCATCTGGCGCCGCTCCGAGGGGCAATTCGGTGAGGGTTACGGCGCCCAGTTTTGCTTTGCTGTCAACCTGAATGTGTATGACCCTTATTCTATACTTACAGCCACTCAAGAATCACAGGCCTCCTTGGCAAATCCTTACATTGTCAGTTAACTCAGGAAGTCGTCGTTGCATTTGAAATTTCTGTTGCAACTTCGTGCAAACTTGAAATACGGTCTATATGCTGGCATTAATAGCGCTTGGAGTTGCTACCAGTAGCGCCCAATTGCGCTCATTCTGGCCTGAGTGCTCAGTACACTCGATATGGGGACCTTGTGAGAGCATCCGGGTCGTTAACGATAACTTGGCCGGTGCGCATCCTAACGGGCTAAAATAAACTGCGGTCTCTCGTGGTCACGATCCTCGTAACATATTGTGCTTCGATTCTAATTATGAACCTCCACATATATCATATGTACTCTGTTTGCCATCGCATAAATACTGGGAGGGTTTCGAAAAGCGAGACCATTCGCTCTCCTAACTCATAACTCCAACCTTCTGCAATCCACCACAATGGAAATCCCTCCAGGGCCTCTGTACCTCCTCAAGCTATTGCCGTTCTTGTTCCTTCCCTCTGCTGTAGTCCTAGGCCTTTTAAGGATGGCGGAGTTGGAGTTAGGAGTCCTTTTCCCAACGTGGTTCTCTGTGCTGGCAGTCCTCTCTGCTCGTCCTGCTTGTTCATCTTTCAACGCTACTACGCGAGATACGCCCATGCCAGAGCTGCTGCTGCCAATAACGCCTTTCTTCTCCCTCACGTCGAGGAAAAGAGCCCGAATTTCGCAGGTCTGTCAATCACAGCCAGGATGCTCCAAGATTTCAAGGGCGGATACCCAGGCAAGTTAACAGCTCTTACACGGAACAATGCCCTCGCGTCTGACCTACCTGAATCTTGCCTTTAGGAGATGCTTTTCTGGAGTGGATGGAGAAATACGGTCCTGCCTATCAGCTGAGACTTATGTCTGACAATCGGGTGCGCTCAATGACCGCCCAGCGACTGACTTTACGCTGAAACTACGTTTATAATTATAGATTTATACAACTGAACCAGAGCACATCAAGGTACGAGCAAAATGACGTTTCTCCTAAATTTGATCTTTACGAAGTATGCCATTCAGCAAGTACTTGCTACACAATTCGATTCATTCGAAAAAGGTGAGCATCTTGATCGACCTGATTTCTTTTTTGAGACCAGCTAACATGTGGAGGCTAGGTCCCACCTCACAGGCACAATTCCATTCCTTCCTCGGTACTGGGGTGTTCAACTCTGATGGTACGTCCAACTTTCACCGTTCGTTGAACAGTATACTGAGGACGATGTCAAATTTATTTATAGGCGATATGTGGAAGTGGGTCCTCTTTAATCTTATCATCGTCAATTATTTACTTACATGCCAACTTCGTAGGTTCCATCGGACCATGACCCGTCCTTTCTTTACGAAAGACCGGCTTAGTCATTTAGAAATGTTTGACGAACAAGCAGATAATGCACTCCACCAGGCCAAGATACGCATAGCAGATGGACATCCCATCGATTTCCAGGTAAGCGGTAGATTTTATCCGGTCAACTGACCTCGGACCTTTTTCTGATGGTCCATATCCTGAATTTAACTAGGACTTGGTCTCTCGCTTCACCCTCGACTCAGCCACCCAGTTCTTGTTCGGGCACAACGTCGAGTCCCTTTCTGCTGGCCTTCGCTACCCCGACTCCTCACCTCTCGCCAATTCGCCCGCCTTCCGCAACCACCCTTCGAACGTATTTGTCGACGCCTTTCTCGAGGGCCAAACTCGCTCAGCGGTCCGGGGAAGGGTCGGACCGAACTGGCCTTTGTTGGAATTTTGGAGCGACAAGATTAAGCCCCTTAGGAAGGTTATGGATAAGTTTACAGAACCTGTCTTGATTGAGGCATTGGCGAAGAAGGAGTCGGAGAAAGCCATCCAGGATGATGCTGATCATGGTGATACACTCCTCTCTCATTTGCTCCAGCATACGCAAGGTGAGGAAGTTTTTTTCCCTCGCAGTCGATTAGATACTGATGAAATCATGTAAAGATACTACCGTTCTTAAGGATGAGGTCAGTGAACATGCGCTAAACTGCACAAGCTTTAAACAGATCTGAACCTGTTGATTTCAGCTTCTGAACCTTCTCGTCGCTGGTCGGGATACGGTAAGCCCGAGCCGATTATTTTATTCAAGTAGACAACGCAATCTGACTCTCCATCCGAAAAACTTGTAGACGGCAAGCACATTGACCTTTGCGCTCTACATGCTGGCCGAACATCCGGATGTCGCACGCCGCCTACGCGAAGAAATAATTGACAAAGTGGGGCCAACGAACAGACCAACATACGAGGATATCCGTGAGATGAAGTATCTTAGGGCGTTCATCAATGGTTTGTCATCCACTTTGTTTACTTTCTTACGTTATCTCACTGGTAATTTATAGAGGTCCTGAGGCTTTACCCGGCTGTGTAAGTTTGAAATTTATGTTCAAATTGGTGTAGAACGTCCAGCTCACACATAACTTGTCTTTAACAGACCTTTCGATGGCCGGTATGTCCATCTGGCTCTCGCATAGCCAAACCACTGACGTCGTAATTTAATATCACAGGACATCTAACAAAGCCGCTATATTGGAACAGAAGAAGCCTGGGTCCAAGCCTTATTATGTGGCCCCTAATACAAAGTCAGAATTTTTCCTAGCCTACAGTTTCGGTCTTAGTCGCTGATCTCGATTTAACCAACTAACAGAGTCATCTATGGGATCTTCCACATGCATCGCAGAACCGACCTTTGGGGTCCTGATGGTACGTCTTTGCCTTTTCGACTTTCCGAGTCTGAGAAAGAGGACTGATGCATGATGCATGATCCCTTTAATTTTAGCGCTCGAATTCGATCCTGACCGCTTCCTAGACCAGCGCCTGAAAAAGTACTTGACGCCGAATCCGTTCATTTTCACCCCGTTCAATGCAGGCCCGCGTATATGTCTGGGACAACAGGTGCGTTTACCCCACTCGTTCTTTCTTATTGACATTGATCATTGTGGACTAAATTATGATTTTATTTACCACAGTTTGCGTACCAGGAAGTATCCTTCTTCCTTATCAGGCTGCATCAGCAATTCACGAACTTCCGCCTTGCGCCTGATGCGCAGCCGGAGGATAGCAAGCCGCCTGCAAGCTGGGCAAAGTGTGGCGGACGCAAGGCGAGGGAGAAGGTCGCTCCTGCATTGCATCTGACGATGTACGTGAAGGTTAGTAAACACCCTTTTTTCGGTTTATTCTCCGCTCATTGTTTCTGATTTTAGGGAGGCTTGTGGATCCGCATGGATGAAGTTAAGCCCGACTTTGCTTAAGGGCACCGTTGGCTCCATTATGAAAATAGTTGGATTCTATTTCGTTGTCATTTAATTAGAACTTGGTTTTGTTTTCTTGTTTAAAGCCTTGTGTATAACATGATTCCCATCCTTTGAAATAGCCCGAATGTACAGTATAGTACATGTCCTTCCATCATTCCATTAGATTTTGCTTATAAAAATTCTATGATTGTTTTTATATACATACTCGAAGGGAGGCGAGGTCACCACGGTTTGGCGTTGATTGAGCCTTCCAATTTCGTCGTCGCTCATGGTGTCCCTCCTCCTCTTATTTCCTGTGTTCTCTTTCCCTGACTAGCTAGTAGTAGCTACTGACTTGGTATGTAATGGACAGCCATAGTAGCTAGATCCTTAGTGAATTCAGAAGTGTTTAATCTCATCTATCCTGAGTTCTTATCCTGAGTTCTTAATATTAACTCTGGAACTTTGGTCCCTCCATTCCTGGCTTCAAAGCTAGCCATATTTAAGGTCTGAGAAACTCACTTCTTGCCTAACATTCTCAAAAGTTCATGAGAGGCTTAGTAGGTATTTAATATTATTAGACTTCCTATGCAAGTGACAGTCAGAAGTAGAATCTACAAGCCATCTACTTCATTCATCTCATCATCCAGCTCAGACAGGTTTTTAGCATATCGACACCTCTCCAAGTCCACCAAGAAAACTTCACCTCTTTCCGTCCTACAAAAGTTACGGCGTGCAATATCGCCATGAACAAACCCAGCATTGTGAATGTGTTGGAGAGCCGCCTTCATCTTCATACGAAGTGTCTGGTCAATTTGTTCGTCCTGTGGAATAGCATTACCAATGGGTTCCAGTGCAAGGAGCCGCAAAATGCCCCAAACTTCGTAGAAGCCGTACAGTGTGGGGATCACCTGGCCTTGGAGATCTTGAAGAGCCGCATAGGCACAGGCTTCACCTTCTAGCATATCTGCCACATCGTGATAGCGCAAGATATCGACAACTTTGTAGATAACGTGGAGGTCATCTTCCTCAGTGGATGATTGCAGAAGTCGCCCGTTTACCACACAACCCTTCGCTCCACGGCGCGCAGAGCTCAGGTCAAAAATGCAGAGGCGAAAGTCAAGGGCAAGGCACTGGTATTTGCCATCAATGGGAGGCATATGATACGGATACCTTTTAGCCTTGTGAATGGCTTTCTTCTGTTCCGTCAAGGCAGCCGTCGAGGTTCCAAAGGTTTGAGATGGAGAGGCGGAATCGGGGTTGGGGGATGCATAAAACCAGTCATCCTCTGCAAGCAAGACCATTCCAACCCATGCTTTCAGCATCGAGATTGGTCCACCTAGTTTGAACAGATAGTACTCGAGAGTCTTACGTCCCGATGTTTCAGCGCGGCGCAGGAACCAGGCACGCTTCCAATTGGTAAGAATGCCATACTTGTTGTTGTTGAAAGTCATATATCCGTAGATCTGTTGGAGAGCCTCCAAGGACTGTCGGCTGAGGGAGTCACAACGAGTACCTTCAAAGGCAGCGGGAAGATCCTTCAGATCCGCCACCCACCAAGTTTTGTACTCGACCTATGCAAGTGGGGTTTAACAACGCATACACATATAGTGACTGCTACACGCACAATGACTTTCGGGTGCGGCTCAGAACCCTTGACCCATGAGAAATCCGGATCTCCTACGACATTTCCGCCATCTGGAGAGATGAATTCTCCCTCCACCCCCAACATCTTCAACACCTCTTCAACCGGCTCATGCAATTCGACCGTTGCGTGGACACGGATCTTTTCTTCGCTTGCAACAACTCTTGTTTTTGGCGACCGAGCGATGGAAAAAGGTGCAGGAGGTAAATTGGCGCATTTAGTTGCAGATTGAATGGCTTTGTGAATGTCAAGGGGGAAGGAGGTCCAAGGTGCGAGAGTTTCAAGATCGGTCCTCACCGGCACCCGTGGTGTCGATTGGGCAGCACTATGGAAAGCAGGATTGAGCACTGCATTTCCGTAATCCGTAAAAGGTAGCTCTGGGAAGCTCGTTTGCATTGTACAAGTCTGCAGAGAGAAAGCGTCGGGAAGGATGGTGTTCAACAAGAGTCTGTAAATTTCGAACCGCGGCAGCAGGAAAGTGTGACGTAATGGTCATGAGGGTTAAGTCTCTCCCTCATCGAGTCCGAATTTATGAGGATCGTTCTTTTAACCGTCCATCCCATTGCATTTTTGCCAAGCGACAAGGCGCGACGACTCGACAGGACGCTGCTATATTAGGACGAGGAAGGAGCAACTGATCCAGCCAAATGTCGATCCCTTCCACGTTATACATAGAGCTCATTATACATATACAGTAATACAAGCTTCGTCTTTCTCGTTGTTAAGATACATTATGTTCGGATGCATCGGAAATCGGCGACGGTCTGTTGCATAACAGTCTGCAAGAAAGACGTTGGGGTCTGGACAGTGTTGGGGGGTATGTGTGGATGGAGAAGGGTATCTCCACCAGTCTGAGTAAGAAGAGCCGGGCTGAGCGGGAAAGGAGAGAAGCGAGGAGTGCGGTGGTATGAAGTGGCTGTGAAGGGTAGAGGGGAATCTCAAAATAGGTCTTCCAGAGTCATTTGTTTCACGATATCCTTGCGGAGGCGAACAAGATAAGATACAGCGTGGAAGCATAGAGAAAGGGTATGGCATACCGTGTTGGCTACGGTTTGAGAGAACTCTTCGAAGTTCAATTTTCCGTCTCCGTCTTGATCTGCCTCCATTATCGTCTTGTCGACGATTTGCTGCAGTTGTTGGTCCTGAATGGGGCAGTTTAGCGGAGACTCGGAAGGGGGAAAAACGTAGGTCCGAACCTTGAGGTTGTTCCCTACCATCATCTTGAGCACTAGGAAGAGCTCTCCATTCGAGATGAATCCATCGCGATCAACGTCGTATACATTGAAGGCGACTGGATGTCGTCGGCGGACACGCAAATCAGCCTCAATCGTAAAAGCAGCGTATTGTTTATGACAAACATCTTAGTTTTTCTTCCCGTCCTCCTCGACTGCTGAATGCGCTCAAGCCCCCAACGAATTCCTGGAAATCGACGGTACCTCCACCACTGATAACCGATGAGGAGATGCAAAGCAGCGATGGGAGGTTTAGGATACTCACTCTTCGTCGAAGATAGCAATCATCCGTGAAGCGAGGGGATTCGTCGCGATCTGCGGTATTTGCAGGAACTCTTCACGATCAATCGATCCTGAGCCGTCGCTGTTATGTGGTTGATTCATGGTCAACGGAGAGTTAAAAGGCAGAGGGTGTGCTACGCACCTATCGAGCTTCATGAACCGCTTCTTTAACCGCTCCAGCTCTGGCTGCGTGACTGCATGCACATCGTCAGTAACCGTGGTTTGGGCGTGGAGGGGAGCATACAGTTGGAGCGTCTCTCCATGTCCTCCATAAACTGCGAGGCTGGGTGGTATTGTGATCAAGATCCATGTGTGAAAGAGTAAATGAAGGAGGCATACGCGATTGACCCATTTTTAAAGGCTTAGGATCTTAGAAGAATAAATTGAATGGTGGAGTTGGGAGCTGGAGCTGAGGGGAATGGCGTTGTTGGGAGGTCTGGAAAGCGAGATAAGCTTGGCGTCATGCAACGTCCATGGCAATAGCCACCTCTCGGCGCGTGGGACATTGATCATGTGCCGGATTTTTTGTGATCGGCTCGGGCACTGTGCCTGCTTTCTTCCCATGTTCAACATCGCGAAATGGGTCTCGACGACGGAGACACATTGCCTAAGGAACCTCGCCAGGCAGAAAAATGCACCCATATATCGACATTGTCGAAGAAGTTTTACCACTCTCCCTACGACTGACGCCCAACGGCCCACAATTTACGCTCTTTCGACGCCTCCGGGAAAAGGTGGCGTCGCGATTGTACGCGTCTCTGGGCCTGATGCTTTGCTGGTGTGGAAGCGCATGGTGCGCTCGCACAATCCACCAAGGAAGTAAAGGATCCGACGCCTTGGAAGGTGCAGCGTTGCCGTATTGTGCACCCCGAAAACGAATCGTTAATAGACGATGGTTTGGCTATTTACTTCCGAGGTTCGTGGCGTTCATTCATTAAAATACGTGTTCTGTATATCTATGAATGTTGACCCCTACGTGATATATAGCCCCATATTCTTACACAACCAAGCCGACACTGGAGCTTCACATTCACTCTGGCCGAGCTCTAATTTCTGCACTTCTATCATCGCTTTCCCTCCTTCCACTCTCCGTCCTGCTGAACCGGGCGAATTTACGCGTCAGGCTCTACTTGGTGGTCGTCTAGATCTGACACAGGTCGAAGGATTGCACGATTTGATCGAAGCCGATACAGAAGTTCAACGACTGTGGGCCTTGGGAAGTGCAGGGGTTTGTGTCCGTCTTCCGACATTCCAAGCCGATAAATGCTGACTTTCATGTTGGCTTTAGGGAGAAACACGCGCAGAGTATGATTCGTTGCGTAGACAAATCATTCACTGCTTAGCCCAAGTGGAAGCTCTCATCGATTTCGGAGAAGGCGAAGATATTGAAGAAGGGGTTTACGACCAAGGTGCTTTTCTAACTCTTTTAGCAATTCGTAATACTAACTGCATTTTATGCAGCAAAAGCTGAGGCATCTCTGCTCCTTTCGCAAATTCAGAAACATCTATCTGATAATAGAAGAGGAGAACTGGTGCGTTCCGGATAAAGATGGCCATTTTCGGACCTCCGAATGCCGGGAAAAGCAGCCTGTTTAATTATTTGGGTATGCTCTTTTCCTATTAGACTATATCAAGGCCCTTCAGAGCTCTATTGACCCAACTTTCCATGTAGCAAATCGGCCAGCTTCGATCGTAACTCCTATCCCAGGAACCACGCGAGACGTCCTCGAATTGACGCTTGACATCGGAGGCCTTCCGGTTGTTGTTGCCGACACAGCGGGCTTGCGCAAGACGGAAGACGTGGTCGAAGAAATCGGCGTTCAGCGAGGCATGGAGGCGTGAGTTTTTTCAACTTGACCAACCCTGGAAGTCTGTCAATCCGAATATATGCGCTGACTTCCAATCATCTAGGATAAAAAATGCAGACATTTCTCTCTGTGTCTTGCCTCTGCCTGACGTGCTATCCACCTCAGCGCAGAAAACAAGAGTTACTATTCCTCCTAGTGTCCGCAGCCTCGTCACCCCTGAGACCTATTTCTTCCTCAACAAATCGGATCTGGTGCTGCCTTCTCAGGCCATCCTTCCTCCTGAGGAGCATTGGACATCGGACGCGGATGCAAACGCAGACGCAGACGCCGTCGTGGATTTGAGAGGCCGGGCATGGTCAGCCAGTCTTGCGACTGGAGAAGGAGTACACGCCTTTGTGCAAAGTCTAGCAGGGGCTTTGAAGATCCGGTATGTCGAGTGTGCCATTTCTTGCACCTTTGAAAAACATCTCTCACTAACTCGCCACTCTCCTGCTTTTCTTTTCTAGGTTTAACATCGACGACCACTGCCAATCACAACGCAAGATCCACTCTCCGATCATAACCCGTGCTCGTCATCGGGTGCACCTCGAATCGGCTTGCAAGTTCATCGAGGCGTTCCTTGCTTTACGTGAGCACAAATTCCCCTGGGCCTTCTCACATTGATTGATTGACTGAGGAAATATCGTTTCATGAACTTAGCCCCGGAAGACGTGGTTCTCGCAGCTGAAGAGCTTCGATATGCTGCTCAGGCTGTCGGGCGCGTAACGGGCGATATTGGGGTTGAGGATGTGCTGGATGCGCTGTTTAAGGATTTTTGTATTGGGAAATAGGATGGCCGCGTATAAGGATGGGCCATTTGATGACGTGAGTAGATGTGATAATGCTACCAGCTGATCCTGTTATTGATGTTTTTTGATAGGTATTAGGCTCACGTCGTTGCAGTTTGTATAGCTGCCAATTGACATCTTGGAATGGCATGTCGTTCAACGGATTTTCTTTAAAAAAATTCTAGATGTGAACCTCACTTCTTGACTATGTTCCGACCTTTTACGACACCCCATGCTCTCAAGAACACATCTAGAGCTTTTTAGCGATAGTCATCTTCTTTTCACTTCTCGTCACCACACATCTTTCCTTAGTTTCTGTCGGGCTTCTGATATTCCGCCCACGTGTCGGACATGGTCTGATGGGGGGTGGAAAACCAAGGACCAGGGTCAGTAAGCAGTGTTTAATCCTGGCCGCATATATCACGGTTACTTACCTTGTCCGTACATAAGCAGACCGCATACCATCAAACTGACACCCCATTGGAGTTCGCCACACCTTGCCTCACCTAACCATGGACCCCATACCTCAAGATATCGTTAAAACCATCATCGATCTCGTCGCGACTACTGATATACTCAAATTGGAGGACCGACAAGCCGCGCTGCGTGCCTGCGCCCCCGTATCCACTTCATTCCTCTTCCTAGTTCGTCGTCATCGATTTCGGACTGTCGTCATTCGTGTGGGTGGGCACGAGGCCGAACTCTCGCAGGCAGAGAAGACGAGACTACGCCTTCTTTCAAGCATCATCGCCGATGATCCTTTTGCCCAGACTTTCCGCTCTGTGGTGTCGCAGATCCGCGAGCTGAAGATCGAATTTACTCTGGATGAAATGGATGACGATGAAGTGGATGACGATGCCGCGATGGACACTTCAAGTTTTGACGACTACTATATGTATCGCGAAGACGACGAGGACGAGGACGATGACGATGACGATGACGATGACGATGACGAGGATGAGGACGAGGATGACGAGGACGATCACCTCCGAGGCATCATCAAAATGTTCTCTAGCGTGCAAGAAGTCGCCTGCACCTTTGACGAGTCTCCAGATTATTGGTGTTGGACTGAGATGGATGACGCATTCAGCACCGCCATTGCTGAGCTATGCCGCCTTCCCACTGTAACGTCCCTCCGATTCGAATACGTCTGCGAGTTCCCAGCTGAAATCATAACGAACTGTCCCAACCTCAAACATCTCACACTGAGAAATGTGGAAACCGCAGATGGTCGGACTGCAGAGCCGGAGTTCCCATATGAAGAAGGGCTTGAAGACATACCACCGCACTTGAATCCCCCTCGAGTAAACGATGAAGGACTATCGACTGTCAGGCTTGAATCATTGGACGTATCCTCGTCGAACTCGTTGCTGGAGTCGTTGTTGGGTTCATCGTCCTCGGTCTTTTCTCGCCTCCGGTCGCTCAAGGGGCATATGTCCGGAATCAGAGAAGCCCTCCTAAATTGGCATGTAATGCTGATGGCCGCTGCGTCTCTGGAGACTTTGGAACTCGAGGATGTCCTTCCCATGAATTGTGAGTTTCTGTTTCAACCGTCTTCTTCATCAGCCAGTCGCCTAAGACTGTATTTTGCACAGATACAGACATGTATCATTACACAATCGATTTGGGAAAATGTAGAAACCTGAAGCACCTCTCGCTTTCGGGAAGTCTTAGTGGGATCAACAAACTTGAACGCCTTCCGCTCGGAATATGGGGTTTGGTGGAGGGTATCACCATACCGAGTACCACCGAATCTATCGAACTTCAACTCAAACTCACCACGTTATTCCAAGGAGCTGAAAACTCCGTATTCTCTCCCTGGGCGACATTCGACGCCGCTTTGATGAGCCCAAACCTCCCAAACCTACGTACCGTCGACGTCGGTTTCGCCATACATTATAACTGGACAGAGGACGCGGCAGGCAACAACCAGACCAACGAAGCAGCAGCGGTCAACATTCGCCAGCGCCTCCAATCTGTTCTACCTTTGACGTTGTCGACCAAGTTACTCAACATTGCAGTCAACGTCGAAGGACATGCCGTCCAGGGAGTCTTCACTCCTGAATCTTCGCCATAATTTATGTCCTGATTGATCTATACTGTTAATCATACGAAGGTCGCATCTCGGAGAACAACGCGACTACGTTATACTGTGATCGCGATGGATTCGAATTTCAGACGATGCTAGTCTTTTCTTCCTTCGCGAATCACCAACATGGACAGCCTGACAAACTTCAAATGAGCGATTGATGTCTAGCAGGTGATCTCTATATTCACGAAGACATGTCACCGCTTGTCTCGCAGTTCAACCACTTAAGATTCCATGTTTTGCTCGTGAATGGAACAGCTATGTGAGGGCCGACGGGGTTGGAAACTTCAGGTGGCTTGGCATCTGAACCTTGAAGCTTGAAGTTTGAAGGTGCAGGCAAGCACGGACAATGCTTCAAGTATACAGAGGCGCCCACTGCTGCCTGCAATGTTGGTCCAAACGCGAGAAGGGTTTTCCACGAGTCATCAGTGCCTCCTAGATCGAAAACATGATTTCCATTGATTCCGTTTCGAGCACACAGGCCATCACTTTTTTTTTGGTGGTAGATTTTCTACTAGATAATTGTACTTGTAATATCGATCGTCCGTAGATCCGTTGCAAGTGCGTAGATCCCAAAATCCCGGGCCCATAGAGTGAATATAAATATGATCGTTGGGTATATATCGACTACTGCCTCGAGTCCGAATCATTTACCAGCGGGAAGGAGATGGAGCTTGACTTCAGGTTTAATCCAATGGGAGATAGATATCTTCGGAAAAAACTGTGCGCTAGCATCATCAGTGTCGGAATTAACGACCCACCACTCGTCGTCTGCCTTGAAAAACAAATTGATGACCACCTTTTGCAATTCCGGGAAATTCGGGCTGTTCAAGACGTCGTCAATTGCCGACCATGCAACCAAATCGATTCCAAATATGTTCGGCTCTTTGATAGAGTTTTTGGACCTCAGAGTCAAGTTGATCGTGAGCGATTCCAGTTTGGTGGCCGAACTCGCTGTGTCGAGAATGTTAGCCGTTAAAGCGAGAAAATTCTTCGCGGAACGGACGCTGAGAGGATCGCAGGCGGGATATGTGCTGAGTTTCAGGTGTCGCAATGTAACGAGACGACTGATACACATTGGCTGAAGGTTTGTGTAGTGTGTATCTATTGTCGATTCAGCCGACAGAAAGAAAGGAGGGGGCTGTGCGACCCACCAGAAAACCCTGAGTCTTTTAATTCCAGTGACTCTAGAGAATGAGCCACGCTCGTCAGGAGATTCCAGACCGATAAGATTTGATTGACGATCCTGTGTAGACCAACGACCAATTTCGTAAGGTCGACGAAACGAAGGAGGGAGGAAGGTTGGGTTGCAGTCGCTCCCAGAAAGGTTGATTGTAATGAGGTAAGGAAATTGTAGTATGACGTCTCGGTCATTTCCAGTGTCGTTATTTGGTTCAACGAGGAAGGCATGGCGCCCTTCCAGGCGGTAAATTCGCTTCGCACTCGTCGGACGTCTCGCAGACCGTCCTCAAATGTGCAATTTCGGAAAATGAGACGTCGCAAATTGTGTGGTCCTGGGGTGCCTGTGATTACTGATCCTGGTAAATTCGACAAGTTGGCCAGCTCTAGCGTCTCGAGGGACGGGTTCGAGCGTATTGCCAGTAGGTGCGCCTCCGTTTTCTCGTTGAATAGGCTCCAATCGAATTCATGTCCCAGCTCCCCAATGACAGAAAAGGTGCGCAGAGGAGCATGAGAGATGGTGCGAAGGAGTTTGAAGAAGTGCACCGTCTTCGCAAGGCTCACTTTCACGGCGTCGAAGCCGAGGACGAATAGAATCGCAAAGAGGATCACACGTCCCACCTGCGACTCCTGGACTTCGGATATCATGCCCTCGACCTGATTTGCCGCCCCGCGTATGACGAGCTTGAAGGCACGAAGTTCTGACACCAAGCTGGGGTTCCGCTTGAAGATTTTGCATAATCGGCCAGCACGTCTTTGGATCGAACTGTCGGCAATAAATTCGATCTCTGTGAATAGGTGGGTGCGGCAGCGGATGTAGAATGCAGTGGATACCAATGCACAGGTGCGAAGGATATACCTCTCTTTCTTCGAAGCGATATCGTCGATGATGAGATCAATTACTTCTTGAGGTAATTGCACACCATGGCTAGGCGTCAGGGAGGGACTTGGTGGGGTCATGTTGCGAATGGGCTGCGCGACGTCGAAACAAGACCACAGTCAACCTTTTAGGTCATGTTGCGGTGAGTACCCTTGGGAAGGGTTGGGTTGAGGGATTAACGCTGCAGGAGAATGTCATGATCACGAGAACGAGAACGAGAATATAAAAAGGAGAGTTGGCCTAGACTACTTAGTTGGATACCGTAAAGTTGCTTGAAAGTTGCCATAGTTCAACGTCCAACACCCAAAAACTGTGATGGAATGAATTAAGCACTGAAAATGTGGCCGACAGAGCCTGATTGTCGCGATGGATGCGCATAGGGACGGAGGTATGAGCAGGGGAGAATTTAGAATGGCGCGATACTGTAATGCTGGGGGAGTTTGAAGGGATGCCGGAAATAAAACCTGTCAATCGTTTACAGATAAGATAAGATTAGATTAGTCTTAAGGAAGCTCAAAACCTTACAGTCAACTTACAATACATAGATGCAGTCCATAAATACTTTGCCACGCTGTCTACAGACTGAGTACTCTTCGTCCCATTGGCAGGTCTATGAATGGGGCCTACAGGATTAATTGCAAGGATACGTACGGATAAGGTTCTCATTGGAATGGATTGGCATTATTTATTCACCGTCCCCTTTCCATGATAACTACTCTAGCTAGCTAGTTTACGTCTGGTATAAATATTTCGACACCGAATCTGTGCTAAAGTTCATATCTAGAGTCATAGAAAGAGAAATGGAAGGGCGGCTGGATACAAGAGGTAGAAGAGTCGGGGCATCGATTTGAGGTGTAGAAATGACACCCTTGAATCTAAGAGCTTCGTAAAAGAAAACAAGCTCCAATCGTACATCTATCTTGGACAAGTTCACGAACATTGGCCTGGTCAAAACTTCATCGAGTACACCCCATGACCATTCCGTTACCGAGAAAGAGGCGGGCGATGTATCAAGCTCGGAGGGACCGAGGGTTTTCACTATAGCGATTCTAATCGTAATAGATTCAATGGGGGAAGGATGCGTCGCAGACCCCAGGAAATCCACTATCCCTGCCAAGTTAAACTGTGGTACAGAACGTGGCAGGTTATCCCACGCAATCGTTTGAAGTTTGAGAATTCGTAAGGCGGTTAAAGGAGCGAGGTCAAGAAGAAAGGAGTTTCCAACTGGGAGTTATACTAGTGAGTTCTCTAGAAAACACACGGAAAAATGTAACATACGTCTCACTAGAGGATCATCGAGCTCAAGGGTCTCGAGAGAATGAGCCACTCCAAGAACGAAATCCGAAATGCCACTATCATCAGTAGGAACGAAAGTTGAGAGTAATCGCAGATGAGGGAAAGCGGTAGAAGGTGATCGAGAAGGTGTGGGTCGGGCGATCATAGTTCTCAACACTGAAAGGAATGAATACCGCACGGGTCCGATCAGCTCCAGCTTCTGTATTCTTGAGTGCATGACTCTCGAATTTTGTGGAATGTCGTCATCGGAGACCGAAAGAGAGAGCTCAATGTTGGAAAGTGACAGTTCCGTTAGGTTTGGTGAGTAAACGGCTGCAATTAGGAGTGACTGGGGGAAATTGGAGATGTTGGATACGTGCAGGGACTTGAGAGAAGGGTTGGAATATATCGCAAGCAATGCTGCAGTCACCGTGCGGCGACTGTGGTCATTGTTTATCTTCCAATTAAGGAGTCCCCCTTGTGCATTGAGAGTAAAGCTCTCCAGCATTGCACGACTTAAGACCTCAAGGACTTTCAGCGTTGTGTTTTCCTGCCTAGAGATGCGACGAGTGAACTTTTTTGATCTCGCGAGCATGTTGCTTACCACCGCAGAACCGAAAAGCTTCACGTCGGAAGTTGCGATAGTTGCGATTGAAGGCACATCGAACACAAATTTCAATGAGTGAATGCCGCCCATTAGTAACCCTGCATTGTCCGGATGTTCCAAAAATTTGAGCAGTTTTCCATCGCGTTTCTGAGAGGTTTTATCCGCGACGAGTAGAATGTGTGACAAGAGGTGCCTGCGGGATTGGTATCGGAAGAAACTGGAAGCCAGTGAACAGGATTGGAGGGTAGCTGTCGATTTCTCGTCCGATGCGACGTGGTCGATGATGAGGTTGATGATCTCCTGAGGTAGCCGTGGCCGTGGAATTGTTGGAACGTGAGAAGAGTTGAGTGGCATCCTGAACGATGTAGAAGGCGTTACTTCTCTCGAGAATGCGAGGTAGCAGCGCAACTTGAAGATGGTGAGAGTGAACAGTGAGGATGAAGGTGCAAAGTTTCTAGCCAGATACTGACATCAACTGACCAAGTTACATGCCGCTTACTTGGAGGCCATCATTGAACCCATAAAGTAGATAGAAAGACGCCAAACGTGCGGTTTTGAAATTTGAGGTATGATGACACCTTATGTAGTGAATTATCCAATGCTCAATATTGAATTACCGCACTGTATGCAACAAAGTTGAATGACTTCCAGGTGTTCTGGTCGACTGAATGAAGTCCGCCTAAACTTCGAAATGATCTCCCAGAGACCTCGGAACATCGAGGACTTATGTTCGGAGAAAGGAATCGAGGACACACACTATTACAAGCTGCTAATCTCTATGCAGGTACTGTATCATTGGCTTTGGACTATAAATCGCCTCCATAATCGTTCCAAGTTGGATAGAATGATGTCCATGCATGCTGGGTAAATATCTATGTAGGTCAATTCCACCCTTCTCCCTCTCAAATCGCGTCGAGGACAGGCTCGAATCAAGATAAAAGGGTTTCATATGCAGAGTTACTTTCTGCAGACTCACAAACGTTGGATTCGTCAAACCTTCGTCAAGTGTGATCCAGGCTCTGAGGTCGATGTATGAGAACCTCGCACCAAACTGACATTGGTGTAAAGTCATATAAAGGAATATTTCGATGTCAATGTATTTGATCATCAAGGGGGATGTTGCTGATGCAAGTATTTAGAATGTCCTGGGGTAGAGTAAGAACTCTCCGAGGCGACGTAACAACTTTAGCCTCCATATCGAGAGTTGCCCAGGATGCTGTACAGCTGTGTAATGGGGGGTCGGCGAAAAGTCTGGATGTTGAACAGTCTTCTTATGTTTGCGAGTTAAGCACCAATCCTTTAGCGCTTCAGCACACAAAGCTACGGGTGGGCTGAGAAAGAGCCTGTGTGTGACATGCAATGTGCGCGTTAGCCCGCGCTACCATAACGGCCGGTGACGAGCCTAGGCGATAGGTTCTCAAAAGCTTTGGAGCTGAGCGTTGACGTTGAACGTTGAACGTTGTGGGCTGTTGAGGGGCGTCATTCAGAATCAAATTGCCAACCCAGCGAGTTTTCGAAAACACGTATGGATTATGTAATTTGAAGTGCATCACTCCGTACGTCCGTCTTTCTTTTCGTCGTGCTCCATCATCTGCGTTTTTTGCCTCTTCTCGTTAACTTTGAGCCATTACTTCGTCAATGCCCAGGACTGTCGAAAACGCTGATGGATTCTCAATTCACGACATTGCTTCTCGAAATAAGTTACATGGGCGGAAAAAAGATCTTGTGGACTCCAATCGACATCGCCGTGCGCATGAACTACCCTTGATGTGGGGACTATGTTGGCCCGAACCGTAAATTCTGAGCCTTGGTCTGTTCTACCGCTTCCTGTATGCGTGTTTCGAAGGCCATTCTAGATGGTTCCATGTATTTATGCGTCTGTTGACTGTCGGAAGATCTGCAACAAGCTTTGGTACCGGGTGTACGACAGGACGTGGCATGTCGAGAACTGCTCCGCCTTCAGCCCTCAAATAAATCCTCCATCTTTCAAAAAGTGTACGTGGAACATCTTTGAGTATGTATGTGACTTTCTCTGTTATCCCGCGGGCTTGGAATTTTCACACCTATCTCTCGTAGCGTCACATATCTCAGATGCCATCTTCATTTCGGAGTCTTAGCATCCAAATTGGACATATTTCATACGTCTGAGGTCTTCCATGCAGTTTCATCTCGGTTCTGGTACTGGAAATCTTGACCTTGATATCACAAAGTCAAATATACATAACGACTCGGTGATTGGACCGCCTTTGAAATACCATCCGTCGGAGCCTTCTCGAATTTTGCCGGAGAGATGCTCTCAAATACCTTAGGTTCCCATGAAACACATGGATGGTCACTGCCGATATCAATCAGTGCAAGGTCAGTGCTGACTCCACATAACTCAACTTTTCATGCTCAATTTTTGAGCCTTCCGCAGCCTTCTTGATTTCACATCTATCGGCTAATAACCTCCAATGGGCTAACTGCTGATTCTTTGAGGTCCTAGATCTCAGATCGTAACGTCTTATCATATGCATACAATCTGAAGGTTTGTTGAATCGACTTATCTTCAGTTGGACGTTGATCATGCTCGATATATCAGCACGACCACCGGCAAAGCTCTTCCCGAGCTGCCGATTCGTATCTTATTATCTGCACCGCACATCTCCCAATTAAACATGTCGCAACGGAGGGAAAATCATCTTGGAAAGCAGACGCCCACATCGGGGGTCCAGGCGATCCATACCCGAACCCTCTGGCATGATGCAAAAAGAGCGCATATATGATCTCGCGCCGATCCCGCAGTGGGACTCGCACTCGCGAAGGTGGGCGGAGGTTGGCAACTCAATTCTGAGATGCTATCACGTCCGAGGGTATGTACATATGTATGCACATACTCACATAGGATTTCTTGGCGTCACTGGCGCCGAAGGGGGGTCAACAGTGGGACGGGGCACGGGCGCGTACAGGGAGGAACAGACGAAATTTGGAAGGCGGACCGTTGTCCACTCAAAATTTGCACGGGCATTGGGCTGTTACATGACAATTCCAGAGATCTGTCTTGCAGAGAACTTTCTCGTTCTACTTAGCTAGTTACATGTATACAGGAAGGGGTGAGTTGTCAGCATGAGAAGGTAGCTCACGTTGTAAAGAACACGATAAGCTATACACATTAATGTCGCCGGAGAGATGACCATCCAGAACATATACAGGTAGTACTCAGAGCTTCCTGGAGATCCTACGCACGACCTGTTTTGATCTCGCAAATATTCGTTTAGCGCCACAAAACCGAGAATTCTTCAAGTCGGAAGCTTAAGGTGTGATCGAGGGCACAGTGTCAAATTTCAGTGAGCGAATGATGCCCACTAGTAACTTTGCATTGTCTGGATGCTAAAATATTTTGAGTAATTCGCCAGCGCGTTTCTGTGATGTTTCGTCTGCGAGGAATTGAATGTGCAACTTGCGGAATTGGTAACGGAATGAATTGGATGCTAACGAACAGGATCGGAGGTAATTGTCGATTTCTCGTCCGATGCAACATTGTCGTCGATGAGGTTGACGATCTCTTGAGGTAGGCGTGGCAGTGGAGTTGTCGGAGCATGAGAAGAGTTGAGTGTCATCCCAAACAATGAAATGGAAACTTGAAAAGCATTACTTCTCTCGAGAATGGGAGGTAATTGGCGAGAGTCAGGATCGAGTCAGGTTGCTCGCTCGCAATGAAGTTCAACGACTAGGCTCTGGATTCTATTCCTGGATTGACTCTGAATTCATTTCACTGAAGTCCACCTAAACCTTGAATCGATCTACCAGAGACCTCAGTGGGACGTCAAGAAATTATGTTCAGAAAGACAAATCGAGTACACATACCAAGGACACATACGGATAAGGTTCTCACTGGAATTAACCGACATTGGCATTACTTATTCACCGTCCCTTTTCCGTGATAACTACTCTAGCTACTGTACGTAATCAGGTACTCGGTCACTGCAGGTACTCGGTCATTGCGAATTTCCTCGACGATGAGGAGGCATGTCAGTGAGATGTTGGGCTTGTTAGAAAGCCAGAAGCATGCACTATAAGATAGCATAAAGACAGTATCAATATAGCTTCAATTTTCTCCTTCATGGTTTCATGAATGGACAAAACAGTCAAAATGCTTATTTCTGAGAATCTTAAAATGTGATCTACCATATCACAGCAACAAAGAGGAAATTTCTTCCCAGGTAAATTGCTCCTTCATGCATAATACAAGTATATTAAATTTTGAGAACCATGTCCGAGGAGTGCTTGGGTTTACTGAGGAATTTAAGCAGTGACCGACTTCCCAGTAAACCCATTAAAATGACCTAGGCAAAGTTTTCTTGCCCAAAATCTGTCCAATACCAGTTATTGAATTTATTACTTCAGATTCACATTTTTAAGATCCTATAACACCTACAGGTACTACTCTTTCGTCATGGAGTGCAGAACTCACTGCACGGCATTCGAAATGAGCTTTGGTGACCGGGTACCTGATTACGTACAGTAGCTAGTTCACATCTGGTATAAATATTTCGACACCGAATCTGTGCTAAAGTTCATATCTAGAGTCATAGAAAGAGAAACGGAAGGGCGGCTGGATACAAGAGGTAGAAGAGTCGGGGCATCGATTTGAGGTGTAGAAATGACATCCTCGAATCTAAGAGCTTCGTAAAAGAAAACAATCTCCAATCGTACATCTATCTTGGACAAGTTCACGAACATTGGCCGCGCCAAAACTTCATCGAGTACACCCCATGACCATTCCATTACCGAGAAAGAGGGGGGGGATGTATCAAGCTCGGAGGGACCGAGGGTTTTCACTATAGCGATTCTAATCGTAATAGATTCAATGGGGGAAGGATGCGTCGCAGACCCCAGGAAATCCACTATTCCTGCCCAGTTAAACTGTGGTATCCACCGTAGCGGGTTATCCCAAGCAATTGTTCGAAATTTGAGAATTCGTAAGGCGGTTAAAGGAGCGAGGTCAAGAAGAAAGGGGTTTCCAACTGGGAGTTATACCAGTGAGTTCTCTAGAAAACACACGAAAAAAAGTAACGTACGTTTCACTAGAGGATCATCGAGCTCAAGGGTCTCGAGAGAATGAGCCACTCCGAGAACGAAATCCGAAAGGCCACTACCATCAGTAGGAATGCCAGTTGAGAGTGATCGCAGATGAGGGAAAGCGTTAGAAGGTGATTGAGAAGGTGTGGGTTGGGCGATCGCAGTTCTCAACGCGGAAAAGAAGGATGAATACCGCATGGGTCCTCTCAGCTCCAGCCTCTGTATTCTTGAGTGCGTGACTCTCGAATTTTGTGGAATGTCGTCCTCGGAGACCGAACGAGAGAGCTCAACGTTGGAAAGTGACAGTTCCGTTAGGTTTGGTGAGTAAACGGCTGCAATTATGAGTGACTGGGGGAAATTGGAGATGTTGGATATGTGCAGGGACTTGAGAAAAGGGTTGGAACATATCGCAAGCAATGCCGCAGTCACTGTGCGGGGACTGTTGTTTATCTTCCAATTAAGGAATCCCCCTTGTGCTTTGAGAGTAAAGCTCTCCAGCATTGCACGGCTTAAGACCTCAAGGGCTTTCAGCGTTGCGTTTTCCTGCCTGGAGATACCACGCATGATCTTTTTTGATCTCACAAGTATGCTGCTTAGCACCACAGAACCGAGAAGCTTCCCATCGGAAGTTGCGACTGAAGGCACGTCGAATACAAATTTCAGTGAGTGAATGCCACCCACTAGTAACTCTGCATTGTCCGGATGTTCCAAAAATTTGAGCAGTTTTCCAGCGCGTTTCTGGAAAGTTTTATCCGCGACGAGTTTAATGTGTGACAAGAGGTGCCTGCGGGATTGGTAACGCAATGAACTGGACGCTAGAGAACAGGATCGGAGGGTAGCTGTCGGTTTCTCGTCCGATGCGACGTGGTCGATGATGAGGTCGATGATTTCCTGAGGTAGGCGTGGCCGTGGAGTTGTCGGAACATGGGAAGAGTTGAGTGTCATCCCGAACGATGGAGAAATCGGAAGGCGTTACTTCTCTCGAGATGCTCGGTGAACACATGCGACGCAACTTGAAGATGGCGGGAGAGTGAACAGTCAGGCCACGTCGTTCAAAGGCACCGGCACCGGTCACGGTGCGCGCCGAGATCAATTGAGGATTATGTAACTTTCGCCGCATCCAATCTACTCGTACCTACTTACATAAGTTTCGTCTCCTTGTCGTTTAACATTGAATCAACAATACTGCGCCGGTGCTCGCGACGGTTATAGAGTACCATTCACAACTTTGCATAGTCACAGGGCAACAAAACACCTTATGGACTCTGCATCCCTTGCTGTTCGGTGACAGTACTTACTACTTAGTGTTGACCTGCCAGAGCCATGATTAAATTCTATCTATTCCTCTGCACTTTCTTTTCCTGTCTTTACGTTTCTGATACGATTCCAGATCGTTCCATGCATCTTATGGTTTGTCTATCGACTATCGGAGGAGGCTGGCTGTACTCGGGTCTCACGATAGGACCTGGCACGTCGAGAACAGGCTCAGCCCAGACTTCAAGCTGAAAATACCTTCTTCGAATTCTATTTTTCAGAGCTATGTGGGTCATTTTCTTTATAAGTAAGTGCATAGCAACCCAGGTTCGTTGCGTATGAACATGCACAGCCACGTCTCAATCTACTTAATCTAATCACGCGAGGCCAGATCCCATTGCTACAACGACTACAGTCTAATGGCACCCATAAATAAACCTGTATTGAGCATATGCTAGCAGCATTCAACGACGTAACAACAATCTCATTCTTAATGATGAATTTGTCAGTGCATCAGACATATTTTCCTGTCGGATGCGTGTTTCGACACCTTTTAGAGAAACGACTCGGACTGTACTATACAACTTCAAGTTGGATCAAACTTAGAAACGATATAACGATACTAGCCTAGGTGAATAGATTTTTAAGAAGGTTCCATCTCTCGTGCTCTGTTTCACTCTCAAATGTACATATGATAATTATTATGGATAATCCGAGCGGATAGAGATGCAGGCGAAGCGCCTAAACAAGCGCCCGCGAATGACGTCTCATAAAGGCCAAGTATTGACCTCTCTTTCTCTGCAGGCACGAGTCCATTTATGCACTCAACATCGCTCTTGAGACGCAATATTAGTTATGGAGGCTTTGGTTGACCGTTTATAGAGTTGTCCGTAGCCGGGGGTTTTTCTCGTCCTTCGGAGCCTTTGGGTTGAATGGATTTCACGGTGCGTTGGAGCCACTACATGTGCTCCAAAGCTGTTTAAATTCACGCCACTCCAGGACTTTTGTACACATGGTAAGATGAACCCGACGAGCTTGGTCAGGGATATAAAAAAACAAATGGACGGTAAAGGTACCGGACTACCAGTAGAAGTAGAGTAGTAGCTATAGTCGGAGAGACCCCGACGAATACGATCAACAGACCAGATGACCTCAAGAACACTATTTTTGGTAAGTCATTCGTAGAGTACATACATATGTTGTGCCCTTCTTCTTCTGTTGCGCACTTGGCGGGACGGCACCTAAGTATACATACAATCAACATACAATCCGTACTTATGCCGAAATGAATGAGGCGGCATGTTTAACCGTGCTTGGCCTGCGGACAATCTTCCATCTCTAGTAGAGAGCATGGAGATCTGCGCCTCGCAGGTACATCGGGGTAGGCACACGGACTGGGTGCTTCGCTTGGGAGAAAGAGGTTCCGATACCGTCATGGGAAGACATCTACGTACTTATGTAGGATCTGAACTTGACGTTTGATACATAGCGCTGTTAACGGCCCGGAGTGACTGGGAACGGAGGAACCTTAAAAGCCGTTCGCCAACGGCTAACTTCTCAGTCAAGAAACAAACGCACCGCACGAGAAATCGGAGGGCGGGTGGGTACAGTAACTAGCTATGCTCAAGTCTGGGCACATCCCGACGGGTCTGGAGGGAGAAAGAATTAAGAATCATATCCTGATCATAGTCGGAGTGGACTGTGGAAGCGGGGACATATGTAGTAACATAACAACTTGAAGAATATGGAGTTCACACTGATTCATGCGTACTAGGATCGCAGATACATTCATCCCAGATAGAACTTGGTCCAGACGACTACGTATACGTACGCCTGCGGAGACTGGGATTTTTCGTACCGTAAGTCACTGGGGTTTATAGATCTAGCAGGGTTGAATAATAATGCGGAGCATACATTCTTCGACTCTCGAGCCATCTCTTCGCCTCCAAGTCCTCCTGTGCAGAATTAATCACAGCCTGAAATAAGTAGTACAGAGATTAACTTTCTCCAAGTATCCTGACATTTGCATGATGTGGCCGCGGAATCTACTCTATTAATTACCGTCCCCCTACAAATCTCTCATGCCGACGCCCACATCTGCGCCGTATACCTGCACATCTACTGTATCTATCTATCTATCTATATACCTAGTATCTATCAGATAAACTTGATCAAGCGGCGAGAGCTCACCGCCCGACCCACTTCTACAGCTGGCTCTGCTAAGTATGTACTGGTGAACTAAGTATGTACCTCATGAAAACCCACGCAAATCTTAATTGCATCTGCATGAGCGCTCTTGCCGGACAAGGTGGCCGCATGCGAGCTTAAGCTTCCGTCAAGTTCGCAGCCGTCATCGTCCATACATACCGATTTAGACCTTCGCCGTCGAACACGAGTCCGAGTCTGGCCAAGGTGCTATGTATACCATAACCGTAATCGCAACTGACGTAGGAAAGGAGAAGTGGTTGCATTTTTGAATCGAGATGGGAGATGTACATAAAACGTACAAACATGGATGCAAGAGGTGCCTCTATGTAATGGAAAATGGAAAACGGAAACGTTACGGAAACGTTCGAGAAAGACGGTATACTATACTACACTACAAATTGAGAAGTTGAAAAGAAGATGCGAAATCGGCGCCATTGAAACCAAGAAACGAAAGAAAGGTTCAGAAAGAAAGAACAAAAGAAGATGGAACGGAGATGTGGGAGTGGAGATGACAATCGAAACGAAACGAAAAAAAATGAAACGAAACTCGACAGAACCGAGGAGATGCGAGGAGAGGAGAGGAGAGGGAATTTTGAGAGCTGGGAGGCGGGCGCGTATATGAACATTCTAAGTATGTACGAAGGACAAAAAAAAGGTCCATACCCCGAAATGCGAAATGCACGATAAGCGGTAGGCAGAGAGTCGTTCAAAGGAAAGAAAAAACGGAAAGAAGTTCAAAATCGGGAGTGGAGGCGGCGTGCAAACGATACTTGAAGAGTGCTAGTGAAAACTGAACTAGTGAGGAAGGAAGGTAGGCAACACCGGCAGCGAAATCTACCCCATCCGGACACAGTTACACCCGGGGTAGGGTGTAAGTAGGGGCAGCCGAACGAACGTCAAGGTTTTAATTTGCGAGCCGAAATTAAAGCACGATGACGGAAGCACCTATAGCTTCCACCAGACCCCTCTAATTAGAGAAGGAGCCTTGGTGAGTGGCCACCTCTAAGTAGAGGTCTTATACCGCTATAGCGCTTGCCCCTCTAAATCCTTCAATAGCTAGGGGGAACTTTGATGTATTTTCGCCTCTCCTCACTGGTAACTAGGTGATCCTGCCGGTGCTCGGCAATATCTGCCCATCAACGGCGGCATCACGGGCATGTGCCCATCACTGTCCCGCCAAATGCGGACACGGCTCCCACCCGTCGTTGGTGCGTGCGCGCACGCTCGCTATCTGCAACGACGCGCACTGTTATTCTGCTGTTTCCCCTTCGTTTCCTTTGATTTCCCTTTACTAGAGCGACATAATGAAGCTATATAGCAGTAATATAGAGTCAATAATATGTAGATGGTCCCTGTAATAGCACAAATGCATGTACAGATATGTATGATGATGACCACTACCCTTATCAACTCATAGGGTGACTCCCAGACACCTTGAGAGGTCAGGATATTTATTATAATAGTGTCTGAGCAAGGGGTACATAGATATAAGGTAGGGAGATGACCAGAACATATATATTCAAGGGGTGTAATATGCATCACATTCCTATGATCATTGACACATTCCAGAGGCTCCTATACCTCTATCTAAAGTATAAGCATAATATAGTCTATGTATGAGATATATATGAGCATCTAACATCGCTATTTTTGGGGCATGAGGAGTACTACTGCCTGATACCCTCCCAAAGCATATATTTTACTGTAGATGTACCAGGGCAATATAAGGGAATATTTTTAGATAAAACAGTAGTGGTAGATGCATAGAACATCTCCATGCAATTATATTGTGAGCGCCTTAAAGGGAGGATGAGATATGAAGGGGGGGAGGAGGAGGTGTATACTCTATCAGTCATCACACCATATCTCTATCATTTCTGATGATATATGGTATCTGAGAGGTGTTACATGTACTAGGGCATACCCTAAGCTCGTCTCATATGTACCAGATACTTTATAGATGCTCTGGTGAAATGATATAAAGATAAGGAGTAGGGGTGTCCAAAAAGTGCGAAATCTGTCTCCTGTGACATAAGTTTTCCAGTTAAAAATATTCTGAAGAGGTAGGTATATAGCTATGAGTAACCTCTATCGATTGCAACAAAATTTAGAGAAATCGAGTGGCTGTAGCACGAGAGATCAATTCAAAGGTCGAAATACAGTGAACAGAGATACATAGCCAAACTATGATCAAAACCGGTCACTTTGTATGTACCTCCCTATGTGGCCTTTCCCTATCTCCTGAACCACATACTGGCTCGATTTCTCTAAATTTTGTTGCAATCGATAGAGGTTACTCATAGCTATATACCTACCTCTTCAGAATATTTTTAACTGGAAAACTTATGTCACAGGAGACAGATTTCGCACTTTTTGGACACCCCTACTCCTTATCTTTATATCATTTCACCAGAGCATCTATAAAGTATCTGGTACATATGAGACGAGCTTAGGGTATGCCCTAGTACATGTAACACCTCTCAGATACCATATATCATCAGAAATGATAGAGATATGGTGTGATGACTGATAGAGTTATAAAATAAATGGTGTCGAAAACATCGAAATTGATGAAAGGCCCTTGACTTCTAATTATGTACTTATGTTGGCGTCATCATCATATCGTGTTGTCTGCACCATTTATTTTATAACTCTCTATCCGCTGCTCAGATTCTCATTCGGTCTTTCTCAATCTGTTAGTATTTATTAAGGGCTACATGTTCAAGCTTTTACCCGAATTTTAAGGTCCATATTCATGCTGTTAGCTGTAATATACGCATTTTTCGGACCCTCTCTTCCTGCATCCTCAGGACCATATTACCTTGATCTGAAGACGTCCAATATCTGTAGAATTAGTCTATATATTGTTTAAAACAAACTTGCAACACTTGATACATTTTATTAAGGGCGCATTGTCCTCTTTTTGACCCCATGGTAAGCACCTTCCCCCTACCTTGATATCAGCATGTTACTGATGAGGCGCTCTCATTTTTAGGTCCTCCCCATATATATATGAATAAGAAAAGCTCAAATACAAAGAGGCTAGGCAGCAGCAGTCCTGGATCCCAATAGGTATGCCTATCATCCCCAAGGTTCATAGCCCTATCCTTGCAGATCCACTCGCTCTCTGCCTGTTTTGAACGCATTTACAGTACTTTAAGAGTATATACAACCCATTTAAATAGCTTAGACACTCACAGATATGCTGGAACATAGGTATTCCACCTCTCCTCACCCCCTTGAACTGTGGTCATCACTATACATTCCCCTTTACTCCCCTTCACTTGAGGCTTTACACCCACTCTCAGGTCAACATATAGTACCCTCTAGCTACATAAAATTATCCCCTCCTTCGCTCTGGGGATGGAGAGAAGCCTCTCCTCCTCCTCCTCCCCCCTCTCCATGACCCAAATCTACATTTAAACACAGTCCTAAAGCGGACTAAAAGACATTCATTATTGTATCTAAACATATACAAGGGAAATGGTGCAAAAAAGCGCAGAAAAGCGCCCGGAAACAGTGAAATATGCGTGCTCGCTGTGTGCAACAGCGAGCACAGGCGCCCGAAGCAGCGCCAAATATGGCCATCAACAGCCGTCACGTTGTTGATGGCTGGCGGCGGCCTGTCGGCAACCGAATAGCCCCTCCCGCTTACATACTTATCTATATATCTTATCTACGCACCATAAACTCTACGACAAAGGCAACAATACCGAAGGGAATCTCGACGGGTACGGGAAATGGAGAAAATCAATACAAATCAGGCGGCGAGTACAAAAGGGGTCTTGCCGGCTTATAAGCCCGATATCGTGGGAGCCTTAGGTGCATCAGACCTCCCTGATATCGACACCTTTCAGATGCCACTTCTGAGCCTTCCGACGGATGTTCTCTCTCAAATATTCAGACATTGTAACCCTGTGGCAAGCATAACCGAAACTTGTTGCGAGTTTGCAGTTGTCGCCCAGTCTACTCCCTCCCTTTGGTGCGAGATTTACGTTGGGCCGCGCCAATTTGTCTTCGATGGCCCCGATCTCCTGCGCTCACGCCTGAGACGGGCAGGAATTCTACCCCTCAAGGTGTCGATTGCCTCGGCAGGTCCAGAAGTGAACAAGACTATCGTCAGCGACATATGCGTAGTGTTATCCGAGCACAATGCGCACATCAAACGAATGGAGATCGATACACAAACAGCGCTTGAAGCAGGCAATTTCCTGTCTTCTATATATCCCTCGTTATTGGCCACCTTTCCCGAATTAAGGACACTCTCCGTCAGGGTTGAGGACGATCCTGCTGGCTATTCACCCACATGGCCGCAACTGGACATCTTCCTTCAGCGCGTCATGCCATCCTTCCCAAACTTACAGACTGTCGCAATCCCTACACATTTTCCCTGTATACCTGTCTTTAAAACAGGAACCGAATCCTTCAGCCGCCTAAACACACTCATTTTCGACGGAGCTATCGAAGAAGAAGACCCCAGCATGGCGCTGGTCGTGGGCCTTCTCCACCATACGCCGCAACTCGAAACTCTATGGCTTAAGACCCTTACCAGAGAAACTTCTGTTACACTTTCTCCTACTATTCCAGCAACCACGAAGAACACAGATAATATCCCTGTCCCTGTAACTCTCCTCCGACTCTGTCATCTTGCAATAACGACACCGGGCGCTGGCCCTGGCCTTCTGTTATGCATAGAAGCGCCTGCATTGCGTAACCTTCACCTTGATGGATCTCGCGGACCTCTTTATCGAGAACGTGCCGGCGAGGATATTTTTTGGACCCAGAACGAAGCCAACGCAGTTCAAATGGCCATGAAAAGGCTTGCACGTGGATCGCCAGATCTCCGCCATCTCGCTATTACGGCCACTTACCTCACTGAAGAAAGTTGGCGATGGCTTTTGCTGGGAAATGGATCCGAAGGACCTCCTTTTCGCCACCTGGAAAGTCTGGCTTTGCACGAGCTCGAATCGTTGTCTGGAGAAGTTCCATGCGGATTTAACGACGCTTTGCTCCTCCAATATTCTGTGCAGTCAAACGTAGTACTGCAGAGACTTTCTCTTCGTCGATGCACGCTCCCTGTGAATGGATCAGCCCTCCTTCATGTATTTACCAACGCCATTGAAAGAGATCCGACAACCTCATATAGGCTGAAAATCGATTCCTCTTGCACGGGGGTTACAGAAGATCATATTAAAGCGCTCGCGGCAGTTGGTGTCATAGTAATCAACCATAGAGTTGATGAAGTAGAGGAACATGAATGGTGGTTTCAGGGCCACCAAATCGACGCATCAGACTCGCATGTATATTAAACAATACTGTAGGCGTAGATAGATGCCTTATTGTACTCAAGATATGAGGCTTTTCATCTCTAATTGGGCGCAGATCCATTTGTCGACCAGGTCGACAACGAGATTTAGAATGCCCTGGGGGAGGGTAAGAGCGGCGACGTAACAACTTTAGCCTCCATATCGAGAGTTGCCCAGGATGCTGTACAGCTGTGAGTCGATGGAGGGTCGGCGAAGAGTCTGGATGCTGAACAGTCTTCTGATGTTTGCGAGTTAACGTTCTTGAAGCACCAATCCTTCAGCGCCTTTCAGCGCTTCAGCATACAAAGCTACGAGTGGGCTGAGAAAGAGCCTGCTTGTGACATGCAATGTGCGCGTTAGGGGCCGGCGCTACCATAACGGCTGGTGATGCATTGATGAGCCTACGCGACAGGTTCTCAAGAGCTTTGGAGCTGAGCGCTGAGCGCTGAGCACTGAGGGGCGTTATTCAAATTGCCAACCCAGCGAGTTTTCGAAACACGTGTGGATTATGTAATTTAAAGCGCATCCGTAGTCTCCTTATTTCTTTTCGTCATGCTCCATCATCTGCGTTTTTCGCCTCTTCATCGTTAACATTGAATATTGAATATTGAGCCATTACCTCGTCGACGCCCAGGACTGTCAAAAACGCCGACGGATTACCAATTCACGATATTGCTTTAAATAAGCTACACGGGCGAAAAAAATCTTGTGGACTCCAACCAACATCGCGCGCATGAACTACCCTTGAGGGACTATGTATGTTGGCCCGAACCGTAAATTCTGAGCCTTGGTCTGCTCTACCGCTTCCTTTATGCGTGTTTCGAGGGCCATTCTAGACGGTTACATGTATCTCATGCGTTTGTCGACTGTCGGAAGATCTGCGTTGAACAAGCTTTGGTACCGGGTTTACGACAGGACGTGGCATGTCGAGAACTGCCCAGACTTCAACCTGCAAATAAATCCTCCATCTTGCAAGCGTACGCGGAACATCTTTGAGTATGTATGTGACTTTCTCTGCTATCCCGCGGGCTTGGAGTTTTCACACCTATCTGCTCTATGTGCCTTACTCCTGTCTCTCGTAGCGTCACATATCTCAGATGCCATCTTCATTTCGGAGTCTTAGCATCCAAATTGGACATCTTTCATGCATCTGAGGTCTTCCATGTAGTTTCATCTCGGTTCTGGTATTGGGAATCTTGAACTTGACATCACAAAGTCAAACGACTCGGTGATTGCACCTCCTTTGAAATACCGTCCGTCGGAGCCTTCTCGAACTTTGCCGGAGAGATGCTCTCAAATATCTTAGGTTCGCATGAAACATATAGATGGTCAGTGGCGATATCAATCAATACAACGACAATGCTGACCACATAACTCAATTTTTCATGCTCACTCTTGGGGCCTGGCAGATGTGCGATGTGTAACTCTGCAGCCTTCTTGATTTCACATCTATCGGCTAATAACCTCACGATGGGCTAACTACTGATTCTTTGAGAGGTCCTAGATCTCAGATCTCAACATCTTATCATATACATACGGTCTGAAGGTTTAAAACGCGTGTTGGACCGACTTATCTTCAGTTGGCCGTTGATGCTCGATATAAGTATCAGCAAGAGATGCAATAGGCTACCGGTGAAGCTGTTCCCGAGCTGCCGATTCGTATCTTATCTGCACCGCACATCTCACATTAATTAAACATGTCGCAACGGAGGGAAAATCATCTTGGAAAGCGGACGCCCACCTCGGGGGCCCAGGAGAGCCATGCCTGAGCCCTCTGGCAATGGCATGATGCAAAAAGAGCACATATATGATATCGCGCCGATCCCGCAGTGGGACTTGGGCGGAGATTGGCAACTCAATTCTGAGATGCTATCGCGTCCAAGGGTATATATGTACGCAGGATTTCTTGGCGTTACTGGCACCGAAGGGGGGTCAATGGTGGGATGGGGCGCGGGCGCGTATAGGGAGGAATATGACTGCCCAGGTGCACTTTTATTCCCACACGCGCGCGCGCGCGAGTTGTGTCTGTGTGTGCACCCGAGGTGGCCTCAACTCAAGTAAAACTACAATTCCATCAGGCTGCCAGCTCATCGGGACTCCCTATATTTATTAGTTGTAAATAGCTTTATCACCATTTGTTAACCCAAAATGAAGTGAACGGAACCATTTTTGACAATGGTCAAACACTTTCCCACGGGTGCTACAATCTCTACCGAGAAAGCATTCGGGAGTTCAGGGGAGAAATTTGAAGGTGATTCTTTTGTAGCAATAATCTAAATTTCTTACAATTTGAGCTTAGTTACACTTTGAAGGCCTCATGCACCTCAAATCTAAAAGACTATCATTAAGACCTGCTTAAGGTTCAACAAATATTAATATTATCTAAAAAAAATAGTCGTGGAAAGGTCTATTCTTTTATTTTCAAGGCCATTGTAGGTTGACTGAAGGTTCAGAAATTTTGGATTTGAGTCAGCCTGGACAGTAGAGGCATGCATACACCAAAGTCTGAATGTAAAAATTAATCTGCTATTAAGAGGTCTTTAATATAAAACTTGTAAGAAATTTAAATTATTGCTATAATAGATTTGACGAAAGGATTGTCGCCTTCAAATTTCTCCATTGAACTCCCAAATGCTTTCTCGGTAGAGATTGTAGCACTCGTGGGAAAGTGTTTGACCATTGTCAAAAATGGTTCCGTTCACTTCATTTTGGGTTAACAAATGGTGATAAACGCTATTTACAACTAATAAATATATGGAGGGAGGCCCAATGAGCTGACAGCCTGATGGAATTGTAGTTTTACTTGAGTTGAGGCCACCTCGGGTGCACACACAGACACAACTCGCGCGCGCGCGCGTGTGGGAATAAAAGTGCACCTGGGCAGTCATAGAGGAACAGATGGAATTTGGAAGGTGGGTCGTTGTCCACTCAAAAAATTTCCCGGGCGGTGGGCTGAAGTTACATGACAATTCCAGAGATCTGTCTCGCGGAGACCTTGCTCGTCCTACTTAACTGGATATACTTATTTATGCAGAAAGGGTGAGTGAGTCCTGTACTTGTCAATGGCAACTGCGGGCCGAAGATGGCGCTTACCACGGTCGACATGTAACCGTGCAGTGCAGCTCGGACCCAGTATGCGAGGGGCTTGGACAGGTGGGCGTTCCGAATCATGCACAAGTTCCGCCTGTCTGTAATTTACTAGCGCTGACGGACATTTCCGAGCCAACTTCAACGCACAATGCTACTACTTACATATGTGTGGCTAGATGCACTTTGTATCAATTGAATTCCAGAATAAATAAATTCAGAGAAGGAATCATCGACCCGAACTTCCACAGATATTTAGTCGGTATGAGAATCTTGGAGTAGTATTTGTAATTGTGTAATTGAATACCTGGACAAATGATTTCATATGTAGGCCTATTGCATATGCTAGGAATCCTCAGTGTTACAGGAAAGGCAAGGCGTGAGCGCGGGGTGGTTGTACTACTTACATATATCTATTTATAGCATAGGTAAAAGTACGTTTGTTAAATGGCTACTACGGAAAGTCAGACAAGCTTTTCGACGGCGATAAGGACGCTCAGCTGCGATAGTTATGTAGTAAATTCGTAAGGCATTCAGGGGAAGCGGAGGCCGCACTTCACAGGCAGGGATAGGCAAGTGCTTCTCACATGTGCTGAAGCGCATCCGAGTCGCGGGGAAGTCATGATAAAAAGACCGCACACCTTACCCATTGACGTCCGAGTCCGCCAAAACCTTGCCAGTGCAACCCTGAACATCTAAACATCCCCGCTTCCAAGGACCTGGACCGCGATGTTCCGTTCGAATTTTACGAGGTTCTATAGTATGTACTCAAGTGTCAATGGGCGGTGTGCACTGTGCACGCCTGTCAAAATGTCAATAGTCAACTGCCCCGCAAGTTCCACGGTGGTGAGAAACGCGGGGAAATTGCAAGTTCGCGAATTCTATGTAATTGACCAACTGACCAATCGAGCAACCTTGAACTTGTTAATGAGCGGCTGAACGTCCGAACGCTGTGCTAGTATGATATGATATGATCCATCCGGATTTGCAGAATGTAATACGTAACAAGGTGTTTAAGAGGATCTCAAGGTAAGCATATTGAGTTTGTTGATCAAACCTCCTCGATTGACGTGGGCGTGGACGGGACAACTTAAATCAAAGCATATACTTAGGCCTCCTGTACGTATGTTAGACGGTGATAATGTACATATCATATGACATCGTATCGTGTCGCGTGAGATCGTATATACTCGAGTATGAGCTGTAGTTGCAGTTGTAATAGCACAGAATAGCACTGTCGGCACCATCCGAATCCTTCACGATCCTTAAGCTTGCAGCCTAAGTATAGCGAGGCTGCAGCCGAAACAGAAGCAACAGAAGCACTGGATCATCGTCGAGAATATATACATATTTTGGGGTGTTTCACAGGCTCAGGTTTAAAGAGATCCTACATCATGCACATACAGTACTTACTTATAATTATGGAATGAGAGGCCCGAACTTGAGCTTGAGTCCTAGATACATGTCATAGATGTCATAGATGCCGTAGATGCCGTACGTGAAATAAAGTGGACGTCGGCGGCGGCGGATTCAGCGGGGAATGCGAGGGGTGGGCTTTAAATACATGGTGGATCGAAATACATAGGCACACAGCGCCAGGATTTTGCAGTGGGGTCGATGTGTGGGGATTGAATTCGGGATTGTCGTCGATAAAGTACACAGAATCGCAGTTGCACTGGCAGTAAGTACAGCATGGCAGCTTGAGAGGGACGATCATCGGTCGGGAAGGAAGGAAATAGCCCATTCCACTGGCAAGGCGTTTGTTTTGTTTAGTTACTTACCTAGTTGACAGAGTATCAATATTATTAGAGTTACAACGCCATCGTGAACGGCTTCGCCGCATGTGCGTGCACACTCCGGCGAAGGAGACGCGAACGAAAATCATGTCCGCGTCTTCTACTTGGAAAGAAACAGTTTTTCGAAATTGACGAAACGTCGAGTACGTGTGGCACTACCGACGGACATGTCAGTGGACCCTCATGGACCCAGCGTCGGGTATTCCGCTCCCCCAGTCGCCGGAGGGATTCAGAGGGCGTCGCGGGCAAACTCGGATCCACGATGTTGTCTGTCCCTAGCTGTCCATAGTTGTCCCATACAGGCTCATACAGGTCCGTCGATCGTCGGCCAGGCGTCCCTTGGCATGCCCTGGAATTTCCATAGCGCGCTCGAGATTCGACGCGAGATTCGGGGACAGCAGGTTGACCTTGCTGGAGAACTTCAAATTGAAAACGCCCAGGAGCGGAGGGGACGTCGACGTGTAGATATGGACATAAGTATGAGCTCTCAAGTCGTCTTCTACATATATTCATACGTATCCATAGGAATTATGTCCAGAGATACTTACAACTGGCCCCTGGGCTTGAGAGTTGACATTTCGAAAAAGAAATTTATGAAAGCGCTTGGCAGCCGACGATATGCCTTATATATACCGCGCTAAGCCCCTGCTCGGCGGGTACGCAGTTAAGATTAAAGATATTGTACATATGCGTCATAACTTGATCATGAAAAAAAAAAGCGCGATGACGCATTGTCGCGTTTTCGCGCCGGGACGGCACGCGCGGGTGTATATTGTAGAGCTCGTATATTGACGACTACATACTCTGGACCTGGACGACGCGAGTTTGCCCGCCGGCGCTGTGTGATATCGTGATATACGTACGGTCGAGGGCCGCCCACGTTGGTCGGTCGGGTAGAATCGTGGCGGCAAGCAAGGGGAGGGTGTTCTAACTTTAAAGCAAATGCGTGCCTCGTGCCGCCGAGGCCGGATGAGCGCTAAAAGTATCTAGCTTGCGCGATTTCGCTTCGTAAATTCGACAGGCAGGCCCACCTCGGACAAGACAACCCTCGGGGGATCGGTACGCACACACAGGTGCGTGGTGTGGCCAGGCAACACACAAACAGCAGCAGGCTTATCGTACATACAATAATAATTGGTAACGTACACGTTTCCGGCGCGTTTTTTACTTCTTACGATCGCTGCAGATCGCTGCTCATAATCCCATGCTCGGCGAACTGGGAGGTGCACTATCCGCCCGGCTTTCATCGAATTCGATATGGTATGTAGACTGAATAATGGTTCGAGATGGTTTCCCAGACGGGATGCAGGGCGGGCGTCCGCTGCGTTGCGTGCGTGCTTAGGCCTTGGGCTCGACTTAAAGTTATTGCCTGGCGAGTAATGACGATAGTTGCGAGGTTCAATTTCAAGTTGTAAATATCATGCATGGATATGAGTGTAAGTAGCAAGGAGATATATATTGAAAGAAGGGGCCGATCGGCGTAGGTGACATAAGTATCGCAGGTAGCTCGTTTTGTCCAGACGAATCTAGACATGAGACTCGAGCTCGTTTATGCGGGCTTGGTTGTTTGCTTGGTTGCTACCGCATGCATATGACGCGATGCTTCGCTGCGCGGTAGAATTGCATACATAGAATGGAATGATTCTGAACAACAGATATGTACACGCATATTTCGCGTGGGATGCTCGGAGGAGGGCCGAGCCTAGGATGTGTAAGGTAGGTATGTAGGCATGGGTGTGAATGTCAATGCGGGGTAGAGGTGTAGGTGTGCGCATAGAATGCTATTCCAGGATGACATGAGAGCACTCGGGGTACGTTGAAACTCTCGAGGGAAACTTGGGAAGGCAAGCAGAGGCACCAGAGCGTGCGCGTGAATGTGATTTTCGCAAAAGGGCGAGCAGATCTTGATCTTGCCAGAAGGGAGATCCAGATCTGGGGAGACCGGAAGAAGTGGCGCCAAGGTCGGACCGGAGAATGAGAATCACTGCTAAATGCCTTTTCGCTCTTTCGCTTTCTTGCACTTTCTGTCCACTATCCTTGTCTTTCGCTTTAGCCACTTTTCCACTCCGCCAACCAGCAAGCAAGATGAGCTTCTCCGTCGACGACCTCGTTTCGTCTCTCTCTTCAAGCCATATCGGCCAGGAAGCCATCGACCTCGCAGCGCTCCAGGTGCGTATCCTTCCTCTCCTTGGAAGACAAAGGAAATCCTGACTAACCCTTCTCAGGCGCAACTAGCAGAAACCCTCTTCGGCGAGCCCTCCGCTCCGTCCCCGCACCACCACCACCACCACGCCAGCCGCTCGTCGACGAACGGGCGCCAAATGCAGGTGCAGATCCCCACCCGCGGACGCGCGCAGCACACGCAGCCGTGCAACACACCCACCGCCCGCACACCCTCGTCGAGCTTCAGTGCCCGCGGGAGCGGGTGGGGCAACGGCAGCGGGATGGAGTCTCGCCGCGCATCGTCGTCCTCGTCTGCGTCGTATTACGGAGACGACATGGAGGAAGACGAGCGGATGGTGGAAGAGCTGCTTATCCCTTCGTCGCCCATGCCCTCAGGCTCAGGCTCGAATTCCTCGCATTTCGCATCGTCGTCGTCTTCGTCGTCGAATTTCTCGTATCAATCATCCTCCTCTTCGTCATCATCGTCATATCCATCACCCGCATCGTCATCCACGTTCCAAGCACCCCCGCCTACACCTTCCTCGCCCTATCCCTCCTCCGCATATCCCCCGTCCTCGTCCTCCATCTCCACCTCCAACTCCAACTGCCCCTCCTCGTATAACTACAACTACAACGACCCCTCCCCCTCCTCCCCCTCCAGCAACGCATCGCTATTCACCACCACCGACCCGTTTTACATCGCCCAACTCCAAGCATCGCAAGCGCCGCAGCAGCAGCAGTACTCGGGCTTCGCGCAGCACGGCCGCGCCGCCCCAGGCTCCCCGTTCGCGCTGCCTGCGGGCGCGGCGCAGTATCACCAGATGCCGTATCATGCGCAGGGGTGGGGCGATGTGCAGTTTAAGCCGTGTGCGGCGGCCGCGTTTTGAGCGGCGGGTTGGGTGTTGAGAGCGTAGGTAGGTAGGGTCGCGGGCGGAGGGCGGGGGCAGCGAGGTCGGGGCGCGTCGAGGTTGTACTTGGAAGCTCGTGTGTGAGGAAGGATGATTTAGGAGTCGGGATGACACGATGACGGGGTGTGAGGTAGAACGGAATGCCGCAGAAGGTGGCCGCCTGAGCCGCCCTCTCGTCTGGTGTGCGCACTGTGTTGGGCGTGTCTTGTATTTTTTTTTTTTTTCCGCATCTGGATCAGGATGTTTCGGGGTTTCCGCGGAGAAGGTTTGAGAAGGTCGACGAAGGAGAAAAAGGAGCAGGGGAAGCAGAGTTGGGAACAAGAAAGAACGTTGACGGCGGTGATTTCCAGCTGGGGACATTTGTTCGACATGTTCTGTGTGCCGACGATCCCATCCATCCATCCACATCACACTGTTGTCGCCGTCAGTGCGACTTGGACACATACAATTTTTCGTGGTGTTCGCATCATCTATCTGTCCATCCATCCGTCTGCATGGCTGTCCGTCCGTCGATCTTTCTCTCCCTGTCGGTTTATCCACGCCATTCGCCGTCCTTGGTTCTATCCACGCCATCCCAGTCTCCATTCCGCGACATTCCATCCCATTCCATCCCATTCAATCCTATTCCTCCGCGCTTGTGGCTTTCGTACGGAATGCGCCGCGTTGCTTACTTATCCACCCACCCACCTCTTCCTCTGCATCTTTGCATGCATGCCCGACTCCGAGGTCTATTTAGAGTATCAATCGCATTGATCCCGGCCGTCCTCCTTCTATCCACCGACATCCAATCGACTCTGAAACTCGGCCGAACATGCAAGGCTCTCTCTGGTGTTCGCCGCTGTCAGTGGTGTGATTGGGTTGTGGTTCTGGGTTTTTTTTCTAGCATCATCTGTCTCTCCATCCATCTGTCCATCCTTCGGTTCGGTCTGTCCACGCCATTCAATGTCATTCGCCATCCATTCCCTCTTCAATCGTATGATAGATATACTGGTCCCATCCCATTCCATCCACCCTTCCTTGCGTTGCCACCTCACTCAGCTCTGCATGCCCGACTCCGAATCCCTTATCCCTTGTCCCATGTATCATCATCCTGATACTGATGGCGTCACACGTCGTCCCTCCGTCCTCCCTCCCCGCGTGGCAGTGTTACTTGGTCGCTCTTCGCGATCAGCCCCACCCGGGTCCCCTTCCATCTACTTACTTGGACTATGGAGAAATCTAGAAGAACGCGACATGCCGCGGCCGACGAGCCGACAAGCGCGAGTATGGTATATGCATAATGCGTCCGTATGTTATCATCTCATTCGAAGGCGTACCGTGCGTGGATGTGGACAAGTCGCACCTTCTCGATACATAGCCTCCTTTGGTTCGGGTTCGGGGATCTGCGCAGTGCGCAGTGCGCATTTGCTTGCTTGTGGGATACATACACGCGCAGGCTTGCGGGATACGTACACGCGCAGGCTTGCGGGGTTCTCGACTTCGACTTCGACTTCGACTTCGATATATCAAAGTTATTTCGAGTCCCCTCCCTCGTCCCACCGACTCTCCAAGAAAAGATTCTCCCATCCCACCGTGTCGCGTTCTTGAAGTCTGTTTTGGTATCGGAAACGGGCGTTTTGAGGAGCTTCTCGTGTCTTCTCGTGTCTTCTTGCGTGTCTTGTCGTGCAATTGGGTCCGTGGCTTGGGAGTTGGGTCCCCCTTGGTAGGGTAGGAGGAGATGGTGGTAGTGATGGTGATGGGATTTATTTTGGGATTGGGAGGCATCTCGATTCTGGGATCTGCACCTCACCCCGTCTTCGGGTTGAGGGTGGGGTGGGGTGGAGGTCTGGGGCCTAGTTGACGCTGCGGGCGGTGCGGGGGATTGACGCGGCTGAGGTGTGGCCAGACACGGTGGGCGGGAGGCACTACATACCGCATTACTCCGACCAAAAAAAGAAAGCGACGCCGACTCAGAACCTTAACTATCTTCAACCCTTATCACCCGCCCCTGTCCGCCCGTCATAGTGCTTTAATTTCGGCTCGCAAATTAAACCAACCTTGACGTTCGTTCGGCTGCCCCTACTTACACCCTACCCCGAGTGTAACTGTGTCCGGATGGGGTAGATTTCGCTGCCGGTGCTACTGTACCTACCTTCTTTCTTCACTAGCACTCTTCAAGTATCGTTTGCACGCCGCCTCCACTCCCGATTTTGAACTTCTTTTCTGTCCTTTCCGTTTGTCTCTTTCTTTTCTTGCTTTTGAATGACTTTGCCTGCATACCGCTTGTTATGCGTTTCGCATTTCGGGATATGGACCTTTTTTTTGTCCTTTGTACATACTTAGAATGTCATATACGCGCCCGCCTCCCAGCTCTCAATTTTCCCCTCTCCTCTCGTCACCTCGCATCTCCTCGGTCTGTCGAGGGATTTCATTTTTCCTTTTGTTTCCTTTCGATTGTCATCTCCACTACCCACATCTCCGTTCCACCTTCTTTTCTTTCTTTCTTTCTGAACCTTTTTCGTTTCTTGGTTTCAATGGCGCCGATTTCGCATCTTCTCAATTTCTCAATTTGTAGTGTAGTGTAGTGTACCGTCTTTCTCGAACGTTTCCGTTTTCCATTAGAGGCCACCTCTTGCATCCATGTTTGTACGTTTCATGTACATCTCCCACCTCGAGTCAAAAATGCAACCACTTCTCCTTTCCTTTCCCAAGTTGCGATTACGGTTACGGTATACATAGCACCCTGGCCAGACTCGGACTCGTGTTCGACGGCGGTTCTAAATCAGTATGTATTGACGATGACGGCTGCGAACTTGACGGAAGCTTAAGCTCGCCATATGCGGCCCCTTCCTTGTCCGGCAAGAGCGCTCATACAGATGCAATTAAGATTTGCGTGGGTTTTCGTGAGGACATACTTAGTTCACCAGTACATACTTAGCAGCAGAGGCAGCTGTAGAAGACTGAAGTGGGTCGGGCCGTGAGCTCTCCCGCTTGATCAAGTTTATCTGATAGATAGATAGATAGATGTGCAGGTAAGTATACGGCGCAGATGTGGGCGTCGGCATGAGAGATCTGTGGCGGGGGGACGGTAATTAATAGAGTAGATTCCGCGGCCCAGGATACTTGGAGAAAGTTAATCTCTGTACTACTTATTTCAAGCTGTGATTAATTCTGGACAGGCGGAGGCGAAGAGATGGCTCAAGAATGGTATGCTCCGCAATGCGCATTAATATTCAAGCCCTGCTAGATCTATAAACCCCAGTGACTTGCGGTACGAAAAATCCCAGTCTCCGCAGGCGTACACGGTATACGTAGTCGTCTGGACCAAGTTCTATCTGGCATGTATGTATCTGCGATTTTAGTACACATGAATCAGTGTGAACTCCAGATTCTAAACATAGAAAACGACGCACGGGCTTGAATAGAGTGACTCTTCAGGTTGTTATCTTACTACATATGTATCTGCCTACAGTACTACGGCCCGGAACTGCGGCATGTATTTACTTACACCTGTACAGTAACTTCCCCCCTTCCACAGTCGACTCCAACTATGATATGATTCTTAATTCTTTCTCCCTCCAGACCGCGTCGGGATGTGCCCAGGCTGGAGTATAGCTAGCTCCTGTACCCACCCGCCGTCCGATTTCTCATGCGCTCCGTTCGTTTCTTGACTGAGAAGTTAGCCGTTGGCGAACGGCTTTTAAGGTTCCTCCGTTCCCAGTCACTCCGTTAACAGCGCTATGTATCAAACGTCAAGTTCGGATCCTACATACGCAGATGTCTTCCCATGACGGTCATCTCTTTCTCCCAAGCGAAGCACCCAGTCCGTGTGCCTACCCCACTGTACCTGCGGGCGCAGATCTCCATGCTCTCTATGATACTAGAGATGGAATATTTTCTGCAGGCCAAGTACGGTTAAACATGCCGCCTCATTCATTTCGGCATAAGTACGGATTGTATGTATACTTAGGTGCCTTCCCGCCAAATGCGCAACAGGCGCAGCATATGTATGTACTCTACGAACGACTTGCCAAAAATAGTGTTCTTGAGGTCATATGGTCTGTTGATTGTGCGATTCTATTTGTCGTATTTGTCGGGGTCTCTCCGACTATAGCTACTACTCTACTTCTATTGGTAGTCCGGTACCTTTACCGTCCATTTGTTTTTTTATCCCTGACCAGACTCGTCGGGTTCGTCTTACCATGTATACGGAAGTCCTGGTCCTGGAGTAGGGTGAATTTCTTAAACAGTTTTGGAGCCCATGTAGTGGCTCCAACGCACCGTGAAATCCATTCAACCCAAAGCTCCGAAGGACGAGAAAAAACCCCGGCTACGGACAACTCTATAAACGGTTCGACCAAAGCCTCCATAACTAATATTGCGTCTCAAGAGCGATGTTGAGTGCATAAATGGGCTCGTGCCTGCAGAGAAAGGGAGACGAATCCTTGGCCTTTGTTAGACGTCATTCGCAGGCGCTTGTTTAGGCGCTTGGCCCGCATCTATCCGCTTGGACTCTCCACAATAATTATCATATGTACATTTGAGAGTGAAACAGAGCACGAGATGTGGAACCTTCTTAAAAATCTATTCACCTAGGCTAGTATCGTTATATTAGGTTCGGATCAAGCCCTTTGTCAGCTGCCGGTGTTTATTTGTATATAGTTGCTTTCAGCAACACCTGACAAGGGGCTTGCTTCAAAGTGTCACGATTGAGGGGGTTTGGTCGCTCGCGACGCTTGAAGCCATTTCCGCGCGCATTTACCTAATTATGCGCGCGTCTTTTAGTATAACATACGATACAAACATTGTACTACTCACAATCTTTTCAAATAACTTTATTCTTGACCTGTGAACTGTCTAAGTAGGTGTCTTGACCCCATTTCCTTTCCTGCCTTCTAGAGAGGGTAAATCTTAAATTTGGACTGTAGCAGTTTGGCATATCATTTTTGCAGTATATATACGGATAGATCCCGAGCCTCTTGTGAATAGAGTTTGTATTGCTGTGGCAAAGAGCTGTATAAGGACCCCTGATAATCCTGAGGGAACTCAGATACAAAATCAGCGATTTTGGGCGGAAAATGGGTGGACACAATTTTTGCGTTTGGGGCGGATTTTTTGGTGGACTTTGTACCCGACTCAAAATTTCGCCCAGTTTTAGGTGGACTATGTATCCGAGTTCAAAAAAATCTCCCAAAATTTCTAAAAATCCTAAAAAAAATTCCTCAGCCCTGTAAGCATACACAAAAGCTCTCTGCAGGCTTTAGCCATGGTATGTATCATAAAAAGCTACTATATATCTCCATCATTACCCTCATTTCCCTTCTTTCCACTGGCAGGGCAACACAGCTAATGCATCGTGGAGAGATTCATGTAAAGCAAACAAATTCCCAATTCCACGCAGAAAGAATTTATTATAGCTACAGAAGTATGGCATTGTTGGGCACTGTATCAAAAAAGTCGTCAGAGGTCCCAGGTGGCCCAACTAACGGTTAAGCATTGTTCTGGTTGGTGTTGGTCCAATGTTGCACTGAGACCGATCAGGGCAGGCCACTGGCCCATCATGGGCCACGGTCGACAATAGGTGGACGGTATCCAGGTTGGGTTGACGTTCAAGGTTTATAGGTGGACTTTGGATCTATGTTTGAGGCTAGCAATGTTGACCATAGGTGGACGCTATCAGTAACAGTATCCGGGTTCCGCGGCCTCCGGCCGCGGTTTTGAGGTGGATCCGTATCTGAGTTTCCCCAGGATTATCAGGGGTCCTGCTGTATAGTAGCGTTGTGATATCGTTTTGCTTACAAGTCACGTGATTAGATACCCCATGAGCGCCCTTTATCCCAAGTGAGATCAATTAACGATTTTTGCAAGATTGCTCTCTATACTCAGCATATCAATGGGCTCAAAACACCACACCAACCCATATACTCCCAAAAGACAGCCACCGCGCGTAGTGCACGGTGCGCCTTGCATAGGCCTGAACGCGCGTATGTGACACGCGTGACGCAGCTCATCACGGTGAGCCGGTCGGTCAATGGAAACACATTTCCGACGGCGGGCAGTTCTGTAACCTAAAAATGAGTATCTAGAACTTATAAAACATATAATGCGGGAGTAATGCCCAAGCGCCCCATGAATTGGTTGAAAACCTGCGATGATAAGTCAAAATTAAGAAATTTGCATGTTTCGGCCACACATAGTGCTGTACTGTAAACAATTTTTATGTATTTTTATTTTTGAGTAGATAGACACTTGAGAATACATTTTAACTACAGTATGTACTTTGACTTTTGTTTGTGCGTCAATTTTTGAGGGAGAGCGACAGGAATAAGTAAACCCCTGATTTTGATGCATTCTGAAGCAAGCCCCTTCTGCGAAGGAGCCGCTGCTTGCGCTCGCGACCGGAGCACGTGGGCTTGCTCCGAACCTATCGTTATATCGTTTCTAAAATTGATCCAAGTTGTATACAGTTGTATCTCTAAATGGCGTCTAGAGACACGAATGCGACAGGAAGATATGTCTGGCACTGACACTTCCTGTTACGGTTCGTCAGCCCGTCCCATTTTTCTTTATCTTATCTACTTCTTGTCTGTCTCGTAATGTAGCCCAGCAGTACTGGACAATTCCGTTCCGTTATGAGTACCTTTCCGGTTCCGAATCTACTTTTAGTATGTACTATATTTAGTCCGACGACACGATTATCATCGGCATACCCTTTTGCTTACTGTACTACTTTCTTATGACTCTGGAGGAGTCATTTAGGTACGCTTCCGCTACCTTGACACTTGGTCCGTTCGCATCATCAACTAGTATAAAATACTGTAGTCTACTATCATGTACTTTAGCTAGTTCTTGAGAATACACGGCAACAGCCAAGTCTTCTTATAACGAAACTCACGAATACTTAAGTTGGTTCGAGTCCAACCTCTAAGTACGAACGATTGGCTTAGCAGTTCCTTGAAGATACGATTAAGGTATCACTTAAAGATAAGAACACCTATCTTTAACGTTGTTACTTGAACATCGTAACAAAAGAACTAGCTCCTCAAAACCTCCACTTGCTATTCAGCACTTGGGACACTCCACCGAACAAAAACGAAACCCGAACCGAACTAAGGACTCCCCGGAGTCCGAAGAGACGAAACGCCTCCGAAGAGCTCTCTAAACAGGCCGACTGCATCTTCCTTGGCTAGAACCCGGATCACTCGATCCTCCACTCGAGAACAGATCCCAGTAGAACCCACACCCGAACCGTCCACCCCTAGCACCTCTTCCCGGCAACTCTCCGAAACCCTCGAAGAACAAGAACGCCCTCTCACTCCTACACAGACCCCTTCAGGAGAAAGGACCCCCGTTCAGTTCCCTTCTATCTTCGACGATCGAAACGACTTTCCTCAAGGTACTAGCGAAAGCTCTGCACCTCCCCCTGACCCTCCTAGTTCTTCAGAGGAACTCTCACCTCCCCCGGGACGACAACCCCCGAGAGGTCCACCTCCACCTCCACCTCCACCGCCAGGACCACCTGGACAACAAACCACTGTACCAATGGCAGCACCAGCAAAGGAAATAAACCTGAACCGTCCCCAGAATTTCAATGGCGATATTGAAAAGTACACACCATGGATGAAATCAGTACTCCTCTACCTCAAGATCAACAGTGCTGTCTATGACACCGATGAGAAGAAAATAGGATTCGCTCTCTCCTTTATGACCGAAGGAGCTGCTGCAGCCTGGGCAGAGCAATTCTATGACTCTCATATGGTAGCAGCCACCGCTACGGTTCCAACCCATTTAAATCTAGGAACCTGGGACGCCTTCAAAACTCAGATTGACGTCGACTACGCCATTACCGACTCGCAAGGAAATGCCTTAGGAAAACTCTACGACATCAGACAGGGGAAGAAGACGATGGACGAGCACATCAACGACTTCAAGATCCTCGTCATGAAATCAGGCATTACCGATCCACTGGCCCTGATTGATCTGTTCCGAAGATCAATCGGAAAGAAGTTGAGAGAAGCAATCATGACTAGCGACACACCTCCCACAACTCTCCAAGGATGGTATGATGCAGCCAAGAAGCGAGACACCGCCGCCAATATCTCTAGGACGATTTCTGCGAGATACGAAGGGCAACCTTCCACCCCGAAACCCGAACGACCTGAAAGGAGACCATTCTCCTACAAGCCCCGAGACCCAGACGCTATGGACATCGATGCCATGTCTGTAGAAAAACGAAACGACCTGCTCCGCCGAGGAGCTTGCTTTATCTGCGAGCAGACTGGACATCTGGCTCGAGACTGCCCGAAACGAAGAACGAACACGAACGCGAACAAACCCTGGAGAACGAACTCGAACCCGAACCCGAATTGGAAGAACCCGAACCCACCAGCCAAAAAGAAAATGACTGGACGAGAAACGGGCGCGCACATCCGCGCACTTATCGAAGAACTGGACGAAACCGAAAGAACTGACTGTTTGGATGACTTAGGAAAGGATTTTTGATTAGGGGGTACGATACAATGTGCGTAGCCTCCTATGTTCTCGTTCAATCTGTATTAGTAGCCGAAATAGAGAATAAGACTATGCTTTTACCTTGTTCTCTTTCGAGTGAAAATACGCGAGAAGAAACCGTTGAAACCTCGGCCCTGCTGGACTCCGGAGCAGCAGGAACTTTTATGGACCAAAACTTTGCAAAGGAACACGAACTACGACCCCGACGACTACTCACTCCGATCAAAGCAAAAAACGTGGACGGGACTTACAACAAGAAAGGGACCATTACTCACTACGTCATAATGCACCTGACCCTGAACGGAAGAACCACCCTGACCAAATTCTTGATTACCGGCCTCGGCAAACAATCAATCATCTTAGGATATCCTTGGCTGGAAGATCTAAACCCCGATATTAACTGGCGATCAGGAACCCTGGCTTGGCGAGATCACTGGGACGATGCTCGAGTACAGAAACTGGAAACGGAAAACGAAACAGAACCGGCACTAAGATCCGACAGGAGCCCCACTTGTGAAGAGTATACTCCCACAATGAAGAGGACTGTCGAGACTGAAGAAATCGCCCCGACGGCCGATCTGTTGATATCTTATATCAACGGAGAACTCACTTCAGAAGCAGAGGAAACCTGGATCAACGCCAAGACCACGGCAGCCCAAACCTTTGCCTTCGCAGAGAAAGAAGTCGCCCCGAAGAAGACCTTGGAAGAAATGATTCCCCAAGAATACCGTGAATACATGGATCTATTCGACAAGAAAGCTGCCTCCCGATTCCCTGAGTCAAGACCATGGGATCACAAGATCGAGATGAAAGAAGGATTTGTACCCAAGTCCTTCAAAACCTACGCGCTTTCTCCGACAGAAGAAAAGAAACTTGGAGAATTCTTGACGGAGAACCTGGACAAAGGATACATTCGACCCTCAAAATCCCCGATGGCCTCTCCCTTCTTCTATACCAACAAGAAGGATGGTGATCTCAGACCCTGCCAGGACTATCGCTTCCTGAACGAATGGACGATCCCGAACGCTTACCCGTTGCCCCTCATCCCCGAACTAATGGACAAACTGAAAGGAGCCAAGTACTTCACTAAGCTTGACATCCGATGGGGGTACAACAACGTCAGAATCAGAGACGGAGACCAATGGAAAGCTGCCTTCAAGACCAACAAAGGGCTTTTCGAACCTATGGTCATGTTCTTCGGCATGCGCAACTCACCAGCAACCTTCCAAGCGATGATGGACGACATTTTCAAGGATATGACGGATGAAACTCTGGACGAACACTGGATCATAATCTATATGGACGACATCTTCCTCTTCTCTAGCAGCAGAGAGAAACTAAAGGGATACACTAAACGAGTCCTGCAAAGACTCCGAGACAACGACCTATTCCTAAAGCCCGAAAAGTGTCTATTCGAACAGACAAAAATAGAATGGCTCGGAATGATTATCGAAGAAGGCCGGATCAGCATGGACCCTGCGAAATTGAAAGGAATCGCGGAATGGCCAGTTCCGCAAACCCTGAAACAAGTCCGATCATTTCTTGGTTTCGGCAACTTCTACCGGCGCTTTATCCGAGCCTATTCAGAAATAGCGAGAGCGCTAAACGAACTTCTGAAAAAGGACCAAAGATTCGAATGGACCGAAGCAGCGCAAACCGCCTTCGACACGCTCAAGGCTAAATTCACGGAAGAACCAGTACTTTTGATGCCTGATCCGACGAAACCCTTCCAAATTGAATGCGATGCTTCAAAATATGCCTCGGGCGCGGTGCTCTCCCAGCTAGATGTAAACGGTGCCAGACATCCTTGCGCATTCCTGTCGAAGACCTTCTCCCCAGCGGAACGAAACTATGAAATTTATGATCGAGAATTACTGGCGATTATCAGAGCCCTGCAAGACTGGAGACATTATATCCAAGGATCACCGCATACGACGACCGTACTCTCCGACCATAAGAATCTCACCTACTTCCGCTCGGCACAGCGATTGAACCGAAGACAAGCACGATGGTCGTTATTACTATCGGAATACGACATCAAACTCGTTCATCAGGCCGGCACCAAGATGGTACAAGCCGATGCATTATCTAGAAGACCAGACCATGTACCAGACGATGACAACGACAATGAAGACGTCACCCTTCTGCCAAATGACATGTTTATTCGACTTATCGACGTCGAACTGCAAGATAAAATCATGCAAACCGATAACCTCGACGACGAAGCCAGCAAAGCTGTCAAATTGCTGCTTGAACTCGGACCAGCAGAAGCTCGAAGAGAACTGCAAGACTGGACAATGGAATACAAGGACGACAAGAAATTACTCTTCTACAAAGGAAAAAACTATATTCCGAACGATCTATCACTCAGGCGCGACATTCTAAAATGCTATCATGACTCTCCCACGGCAGGACACCCAGGAGAATTGGAAACATTCAACGCAGTCAGACAACATTATTGGTGGCCAGGACTTAGAACATTCGTCAAAAATTATGTCAGAGGATGCGGACCCTGCCAACAATTCAAAATCAACAGGACGCCCTCGAAACCGGCCCTACTCCCTGCGGAAGGACAAAACTCGAACAGACCCTGGGCAGAACCGTCAATGGACTTTATCACGGATTTACCTCCGGTAGACGGATGCAATGCATTATTAGTCGTGGTCGACTATAAGTCTACGAAGGGGGTGATTGCTATACCCTGCTCAATTTCGATCGATCATGAAGGCACCGGTCAACTCTTATTGGACAACCTTTACAAAAGATATGGACTCCCCGACGCAATTACCTCTGACAGAGACCCCCGATTCGCTGCGAAAGCCTTCCAGGAGCTCCTGAAGCTACTTGGAATAAAGTCCAAATTGTCTACAGCCTTCCATCCTCAGACAGATGGCTCTACAGAAAGGTTTAATCAGGAAATTGAAGCCTACTTTTCAATCTACTGTTCATCCAATCCAACCACTTGGAAGAAAAACGTCGGAATTCTGGAATTCACCCACAACAATCGAAGACACGCAGACCGACAGAAGACTCCTTTCGAGCTATCCTTGGGTTACTCCCCCGTGCCTATACCCACTTCCTTCGAACATACCGACTTCCCAGATGTAGAAGAAAGACTCCGTCAGCTTGACAAGGATCGAAACGAAGCTCTAGCGGCTCACGAACTCGCTAGGGCCAGGATCGCGGAACGGATTCGATCAAACTTTAAACCATTTAAACAAGGACAACTAGTATGGCTAGATTCCCGAAACCTGAAAACGCGTTACAACAAGAAAATGGCACCTAGACGCGAAGGACCGTTCCCGATCAAAGACGTCCTAGGACCAGTAACGTACAGGCTAGAGCTCCCATCCACCTGGCGAATCCACGATGTCTTCCATGCCACCCTACTCATGCCTTATGAAGAAAACGACGTACACGGTCCCAACTTCACCAGACCGCCACCAGACGACGTAGGAGGAGAACACGAGTATGAAGTGGAATCTATTATTAACCACCGACGGTTCCGGAACAATCACTACAGATACCTTGTGAAATGGATCGGATATCCGATCACCGAAGCCACGTGGGAACCTGAGTCATCCTTTGACAATGCACAGGATATCCTGCACGACTATCAGCAGCGCCTGCACATCACTCACAACGATTAACCCGAAATGGCGCCTATCACCTTCTATACTTGGGTCCCACCCTCCGAATTCGAAGACCTCTTCCCAGAATTACCTTACCACTCTCCCCGGTGTCCTTCGCTGTTCACAGAATGGAAACCAATCAATATCCCTCATGATGATGGCACCATCGCAATCCAAAACCTCCAAGAAATCCGCCGCCGGTTAGAATGGCGCAGAGAGGAGTTAGAAGAATACATGAAAGAAGAACGCATCGGGAAAATACCAATCAGCCCAGAAGACGTCCCTCCCCTATGGCGAGTCATCAAAGAAACCCCCGATGCTCCTGCCCAAGTCATTCTGACTCAGAATGCTCCAACGATTTCCCTCTCTCCCGAACCCGCATCCCGATTCTCTATCACCCCGACCCAAGAAGACCCGACCCCGATGGCCTTTGGGCGAACGATTATCAAGAAGGCTCGGTCAGAACCGATCCTGTCATCACTTCGCAAGTTAACCAAGTCATTTGAAGACCTAACCAAGTCATTCCGGCAGCACACTAAATGAGTCAGAGGATCACTGGAGCCGTTGAAAGGGATTCCATAGCGTACAAAAATTGTATTTAAGCAGGATAAATTCCATCCTGCCACCCCATTCCCAAAGTCACTCAGACATGTCTGGAGCCTCTCAATATATCCAACAGATCGTCGATGCCAACGCTCAAGCTAGCGCGTTGGAACCAGTCAGGTCGACTTCTCCCACCCCGGTCCCTACCAGCTCTGACCCTGCGATAACCATCTCCTCAGCGACCTCGTCTCCCGCCACCGGCCCAAATCGGATTCCTATCCATCGCCCCACTCTCCGCGGTACCCCGGCTTCCCGACGTTCGGCCATAGATCGTGCCGTCCGAAACTTTAGAGCCACCACTGACGCCTCCGATCGCTCTGCGGAGCCAGGTCCTCAGGCACGTCAAGGTTCTTTGGAGCCTGGCGAAATCCCTACTGGTCGTTCCGTCCCGGCACCCTGGTCCACGGCCCATGTCCCACTCCTTACCTATGAAGAGTTTCGATTGGAAATCCTTTCGGATAGGGACTTCGATCAAATCATTGAAGCAGTTGCTGGAAATTATCACTTACAATACAACGTCGAAGCCATTCACAACGCCCACCAGACCATCGACAATCTCACCCTGGAACTAGCCCGCCACCGCACCATCGCGCTCAATGCGTTCGACCAAGCTATGTGGCACGGACTCGCTGACCGCGTCGAGCCCATATTCTCCCTTCGCAGAAGAAGACGCGTCGACAGGGCTAACGCCAGCCTTGGGGTATTCCCTATCTCAGTTGAAACATCCAACTCCTCAAACCCGGACCAGCGCCCCCGTACCCTTAGGCGAACCGCTCCCGCTCGACCACGCAATCCCACCGCCTCTACGACTAGACGCTACGGTCGCATTTGCTTCATCTGTGGAGCCACCGATCACGTAAAAAAGGATTGCTCCCGTTTCATTTGCCGAATCTGCCATGAAGCGCGCCCCGGCCATGTCCAGTCGGACTGTCCGCGCTGGAGTTCCTCCAGCAACTCATCCCACGACGACAGTCCCATCGAACTCGAAGGGGACTACTCTCTAGATCCAGAAGCAGAGGCCAACATCTCCGGCGAACCGTACGGGAACTAGTCGAGCTGGAATCTCGACCATAACAGGGGGGTAATGTTACGGTTCGTCAGCCTGTCCCATTTTTCTTTATCTTATCTACTTCTTGTCTGTCTCGTAATGTAGCCCAGCAGTACTGGACAATTCCGTTCCGTTATGAGTACCTTTCCGGTTCCGAATCTACTTTTAGTATGTACTATATTTAGTCCGACGACACGATTATCATCGGCATACCCTTTTGCTTACTGTACTACTTTCTTATGACTCTGGAGGAGTCATTTAGGTACGCTTCCGCTACCTTGACACTTGGTCCGTTCGCATCATCAACTAGTATAAAATACTGTAGTCTACTATCATGTACTTTAGCTAGTTCTTGAGAATACACGGCAACAGCCAAGTCTTCTTATAACGAAACTCACGAATACTTAAGTTGGTTCGAGTCCAACCTCTAAGTACGAACGATTGGCTTAGCAGTTCCTTGAAGATACGATTAAGGTATCACTTAAAGATAAGAACACCTATCTTTAACGTTGTTACTTGAACATCGTAACACTTCCAGACAAATTCGCCATTTAGAACGAGATTCTTGTTACATCGTTGAATTAGTGTTGCCGCCAAGTCGAGTCGAGTCGAGGCGGGGTGGCCAACTCGAATCAACTCGAAATGTCGAGTTGGGACGAGTTGTAACCCGGGTCAACTCGTCGAGTTCGGTGATTTCCCTGATGGTGTCGTGTCCAATGAGATGACAGGGATATCCGAATTCGGCTTTACCTTCAGACCCTGATTAGAGCAGACTAGAGCACTGTACGGCTTGCTGTACAGTAGATTACAAGCAATGTTGAATAAATACAATGAGAGGAAGGCTACCTTAAAATTATTCATGCATGTTTTCCCTCAAATTGTCAAGTTCTTTATATTGCCCGGCTACCATGAGCCTATCAATGGCAGATTCCAAGAGACTTATGTTGGCCAGAGATGGTGTAGTTGCACTCCTCAGCAATAAGGTCCTTCAAAGTCTCTCCAACTGATACAAGTATTCGAAGACTCGAGCAGTACTCGTGAGACCCGATTTCGATGCAGGGTGCAAGTCTCCTTACTGGACAAAAAATGCTCACATGGGACTACTGATGGTTGGGAAGGAAGCATGTCCATTGCCACTCAGAAGATGAATAGGCATTCACATTCATTGACCTAGAAGTGATGTTTTGTAGATAAAACTTGCGAATAAACTTGGCAATGAGAAATTTATGGGTTTCTTGAAAGCGCTTCGCTGCGCTTGCAGCAAAAAATCACCGTAAGATGTGAATTCTGCTTCAGAAAGAACTAGAACAACATATTCTAGTATGCGAGGTACATTAGTGGCTTAGATAGAAGATATTTCAAGTGGAAAGGAGGGAGGAGAAGGAGAGCGACGTTTTAACGCACGGAGACACAATAGAGACGCGCGACGACGCGCGCGCAACAGCGTCACGTGAGTGATTTGATGCAACTCGTGTCAACTCGTCGAGTTAACCCGGATGAACTCGTTGTCGACGAGTTGACACGAGTTGCCCTGATTTCGAGTCGAGGCGAGTTTCAGCCCGGGCTCAACTCGACTTGGCGGCAACACTACGTTGAATGCTGCTAGCATGTGCTTCATAGTACATACAGGTTTATTTATGGGTGCCATTAGACTGGCAGTGGGATCTGGCTTTGCGTGATTAGATTAGATTGAGACGTGGCTGTGCATGTTCATATGCAAGACACGGTGTTTGTCCGAGTAGCTACATCTTCCCTTCTCGTTCGTGCCATCATCATGACCCACGACCTATCCACCGTTGTCGTAAGGTTGACAAGGTAGCTGTTATTGATGTGAACATCTGAGGAACCTGTGAAAAACGGCAGGCAAGCTGAAGCTCGCCATTTGCAGCTACTAGTAACCCTGCGGAATTTGAGGTAGGGAAGAGACAACCAGGATTGAGAGAAACCACTAACATCTTCTCTTGCCTTCCCAAGCACGTCCACTCGGAGCGCTCGTCCAGACCGCGGAGTCACCGGACCCTTCCCACCATTGTCAATGTTATCCTAGCACAATCTCCCAGGCTGTACAGCCGCGCTAGCGAATGGGCCCGGCAGTATAAGTATCTTCTCCTCGTGAGATAAAGCCCTCATCCTGCCGCCATCGTCTAGTCATGGCTAATCGCAAGTCTAAGTCCGGTGGACAATCGCAAGGACCCAAGCAAGCCGCAGGAGGAGGGGCATCTCGGCCCCCTAACCCTCAAGCTACCAATAAGCCTCGATCTGTAGCTACAGCCCATCGTGATTGCAGTAACTCTTCCATCGTCTTCCATTATGCTAACTTCCTCTCAGCCCAGATGATGGGAAACACTTCCTCAAAGCCTCCAGCATCATCAGGTCAATATTTAACCCAAGCTCCCCACTCCCCAAATATAAGAGACTGATTGCGTGTTGTCAGGTACAGCTGCTGCACCTAGACCCCCACAACCACAAGCCACCGCACACCGTCCATCAAATGGGACTAAACGTAAGTCTCTAGCTTCAAACCTGACAAATACTCATATTCTTTACCTCAGATCAAAATGCTGGTAACGGGGCTCCCAAATCTCAAGGCGCCAACGGTTTGAACTTTGTCAGAGGTAAGCATCAGGGATTTGGAGCTTGCGTACATGAACTTTGTAGGCCTACACTGGTCTACACGGCTCGTGTAAGCAAGTCCCTAAGTCCTGATGAGCACCTTCGACATCTGCTTATCAATAGTGTCTCTATCATCAGCCGAAGCAATGTCTGGACACAGGGCATCCCAAGATCGATCTGTAAACCAGGGTATGCATAAGTTCTTCAGAGCATATCGTTCTTTTCCGGTACTAACGGAATCTTTCGTCAGCTAAACGTAATGGAAGCGGGCTGAACAACGGCCCTCAGAAAGTCCAAGGGCATTCACCTCAACGTGACACTTATCCTTGTCTTCATCCGCGTGATCTGAGGTTCCTGTCATACAGCCAACATTTCTTCGAAAAACGAGGCACCGAAGCCGAAACATTCTCAGGCCTTCTTTGGAGGTAAGCTTATCATCTTCATCCGTCCTTACGCCATCCAATTAAACGGCTCTAATAGGTCACTCTTCGGCCTCCAACTCAGCGCTGTAAGTATTAACCTGTTATTCATCTGTAACTGGGGCTGAAGGTATTGGCACCAGGCCTTCACCACCCCGTCCCGGAAACGTCCAACATTTGCATGTGCCCAAAGGTGATCCCATTAGACCTATTCAGATGTCATCGTGTAACCTAAAAATCGCCGTAAACTAGCACATGGAGCAACCATATCCGGGAACAAGGTGTTCCAAGACCCATCGCCGACGTGTAAGACCCCCTACTGTCCCTCACCTTACCAGTGATTGAATCAGTGTTGCAGCAAAACAGAGTGGCCATACCCAACCTCATGCTCAAAAAGCACAGAACCATGCTCCGACCCCCCCAAAGGGTGAGCTCTAGCCAATTTTTAAATTTATGGTCGCTCATGTTTATTCCATAGAACCTACTTTCTTTTCAGCATCGCCAGCCCATCAACAGCAATCAGGAAAAAGTGAGCCGTCCTACACCCATCGCTGTTTCATTTTTATTGAAGGAGTGTAGATACTGCCAGCAACACTTTCCCGAAGGTCCAGGTGGCAACAACGCACGCTCAACACCCTTCGCGTGGTGGTAAGCTTGTGTCATTTCCCCCGTGTGCACACCATCTAAACTCGAAGCGCTAGGTCAATCGTCTGCACCACCAGCTCAAGGTTCTGAGAAGCCGTCGCATAAGTCTCAGCAACAACACAAGGGTAAGCCTCGGTAGTGTATCTGTCCATATGGATAATCAATTTTTGTCTTGTTGGCAGCGCCCCCGCACTCGCGTCACATGCAAGAGACATCCAGTAAAGGCGAGTGTTTCAACCTTGTAACTGCAATGTTCACGTTGGCTGATGACCATGGAAGGCCACAAGGACACCCCTCCAAAGCCCTCGACGAACAAGGGAAAGCCGCCTACGGAAAGTGTGCTGTCGACCGTATTTTCATTTTTTTCTACTGGATGTGAGGTTACCCATTTTCATAGTCTATTACTTATTTAACCGACTGTGCATCCCCCAGCGCAAGCTCCGGGGAATCCGTCCCATAAGTCTCAGCATGCGCAACAAGGCAGAGGTAAGCCTCGGTAGCATATCTATCCATAGAGATAATTGATTTTTGTCTTACTGGCAGCACCTCCGCACTCGCGTCCCGCACAGGAAACGTCCAATAAAGGCAAGTGTTTCGGTGTTGTAATTGCAATGTTTGGGTCCGCTGATGTAAATGTAAGGCCACAAGAACACCCCGACCAAGACCCCGATGAACGACCGGGGCCAGGGACAACCGCCTACTGAAAGCATGTTGCCAAAAGTCTTGTCATCATTTTTCTCTACTGAATGTGAGCTTGCTCATCTTTATGGTCTGTTACTTATCTAATCGTATATGTATCCTCCAGCGGAAGCTCCGGGGAAACCGTCGCACAAGTCTCAGCATGCGCAGCAACACAGAGGTAAGCCTCGGTAGTGTATCTATCCATACAGATAATTGATTTTTGTGTTACTGGCAGCGCCCCCACACTCGCGCCCCGTGCAGGAGGTACCCAATAAAGGCAAAAATTTCGATATTATAATTGCGTGTTCAAGTTGGCTGATGTCCACAAAGACACCCCTGCGAAGTCCCTGAAGAACAACGAGCACCAGGGACAGCCGCCTGCTGAAAGCGTGCTGCCAAAAGTATTGTCATCGTTTTTCTCTGCTGAATGTGAGCTTGCCCATCTTCATGGTCCGCTCCTTATCTAATCGAATATGTATCCTCCAGCGAAAGGTTCTGGGAATCCGTCACATAAGTCCCAGCATGCGCAGCAACACAGAGGTAAGCCTCGGTAGTGTATCTATCCATACAGATACTTGATTTTTGTCTTACTGGCAGCGCCCCCGCACTCGCGCCTTGTGCAGGAGATAGCCAATAAAGGCAAGTGTTTCGATGTTGTAATTGCAATGTTCAAGTCAGTTGATGTAAATGTAAGACCACAAGAACACCCCTCCGAGGCCCCCAATGAATGACCGGCCACAGGGGCAGTTCCCTACCGAGAGCGTGCTGCCGACACCGAAAGTATCGCCATCAAATCATTTTGCTGGATGTAAGTTACCCATCTTTATGGTCCGTTACTTATTTAACCAAATGTATATCCCCCAGCAAACGGTACTGGGAACCGATCGGTTAACTTCGTGATTCCTCCTGGAAGTATGTTCTTCCACTGTTCCATGAAGACATGGCTAAATTTGCTTCTCTCAGCGACACACAACTCTGCAACTGTTGGTAGTGGGTCTCTCCACTCTCAAGCTGCGAAGAAGCAAGGGCCAAATGTTGCTAAAGGTAATGATCGCTGAGGTTATCGACATTGCATGGACTCACACTTGGTTCAACTCCAGGCAGCGCGAATGTGCCCCAGGCAGCAGCGGTCGAACCCCAGACCTGGGGGCAGATGTTTTCATCTTGGTTCCTTCCATCAGCGCCCCCTGTTGACGTTCAGGCTGCAAATAAATCAACCTCAAGTTCGATGAAAGGTAATGACACTCCTTCCTCTCTCGTTTCGCATGTTTAACACGGTCCATCAGCAAAAGACCCCGGCCCTAAGCCGCAGGCTCCGAACTCTACCAAAGGTAAAACATCCCCAATCAAGCCACATTAACATCGACTGAAATGACTTCATTATTATAAGCCAATGATGGCCGGTCGAAATCTCACCCTGCACCGGACTTGTCCTTTATTCCACGTGAACACTTGAGGAAGGAACCCGTCTTATCAACGAAAGGCGCGAAGAATGGATTACAGGACCTGCCAAATCGATCACACAACTCGGACACATGTAAGATCTTATTGCGATCGCTTTTGCTCGTTATTTTTTATAGCCTATTCCCATACTTTTTCCAGCATCCTCAGCGACTTCGCCGAAGAAGGAGCAGGCGCCGACTCATCATAATATGCTAGCGCGAAGTGATGGCGGCCCACAATATTCCTCAAGTGTGTCGGAAAAGCCCGAAACGGCCACAAATTTGACATGTAATTAAGCCCTGTGCTCTTTACCTATCGCATTGACTAACTTAAATATCTAGCCGCATTGAGTCATGCCGCGGATCGCTCTCGAATCTCGAGCAAGCCTCAGGCAGCTGCTGTGCACCATCTAAAACAATTTCAAGTTCGATCGAGCTCTAGCAAAGGTATACCTTCAACGTCACCGTGATCCTAGCAATGACTGACATTTTCTATCGTGGCGCAAGTATTATCTCAGCATGATCCTAAAAAGAAAGCTGCTGTTCGCAAAGGCTTACTACGTCAAAGTACCCCCACTCTGAGGTGGCGAGAATACGATACTCCTAGGACCGTCTCAGCATACTCCACCTTAACCGCTGCGCCACTCCCATCGCCTCCCAGGAACGAGCTCCAGAACAAAGTTGCTCGTAAAACAATTTCCCAGAATCCTGATCTCTTCAAGGTCGTCTCACCGATCAACGCCGACGTCTTCAAAGAGTATGTCAAGGACCACCCCAACCAACCATTCGTCCAATCTGTTGCCCGTGCGCTCAAGAAAGGATTTTGGCCATGGGCGGACACCAGTGATCCAAGTTTTCCTACTACGTATGACGGTTCGCGTCAGGGTTCTCGCATTACCAGCGAGGATAAAGCCAAGTTTATTCGACAGCAGCGCGAAGACGAAATGGAGCTCGAGCGCTGGTCGAAACCTTTTGGCGGTAAATTGCTGCCTGGGATGCATTCCGCCCCAATCAATGTTGTTCCGAAAAGCACTCCGGGAAAGTTCAGGCTCATTGTCGACCAGAGCAGGGGGCCGCACGCCCTAAACTCGACGATTCCAAAGTCTCAAGTCAAGGTCCAGCTCGACAATATACACGATCTCGGCAATCAACTCCTAGCCGCTCGGAAGAAATATCCTAACAGCAAACTTTGCTTGTTCAAATCAGATGTCAAAAGCGCGTACCGACAGTTGCCGATGCATCAATTATGGCAAATTAAACAGGCCATCCCCATCGACGGTCAGTACCACATAGACCGGTGCAACACGTTTGGAAATCGAGGCGGTGGATGGAACTGGGACTCAGTTAATTCCTCCGTCAATTGGATTGCCATCGAGAAAAAAGGTGTATCCGGTCTCCTGGGATATGTCGACGACAACTTTGGCTGGGAATTCGAGCGAAACAAAAAGTTCTACAAGCCGTACAATAAACATCTCCCTACCAAGCAAGCCCGACTCCTTGAACTCTGGGACGAGCTCGGTATTCCGCATGACGAAGAAAAACAACTCTTCGGCCCTTCCCTTCCTATCCTAGGCTATCACGTCGATGCGAATGCAATGACAGTCAAAGTCCCCGACGAGAAGAAGGCCAAGGTAGTTGAATTACTTCGAAGTAATGCTCATGCAGGGAAACCTTACACCGTCAACGAGCTGCAGTCCGTTGCCGGGTCTGTTGGCAGCGCCCTTAGTCTTTATCCACGCCTCCGTCCGGGTCTCCGCGTGCTCTTTGATGAGATGGCCGCGCAGGAGGGGGGTACTACCAAGCTTAGGGTAACGAAGCCTGTTGCTCGCAGCTTGTCGTCGTTGGCGGACTTCCTTGAGCATGCCCCGCCTGTGCCGATTCGATACCAGAAGGAAAAGGTGCGCGGTATTGGGGCTAGGACGAAATAGACAGTATATACGGTATGTTGATCGAAGTCAACTCAGCTATGTGGGTTAATTTTGAAGTCACAGGACAAAGACAGTGGGCGAGAATGGGCGCAGATATTGAATTCATGTATAACAGAACGGACTGGGGACAACCCACATTACGATTACTAGGACTACATAGTACGATGATTAAATAAAAATAAGTGAACAGAAAAGAATAAGTTAGCCTGCCTTCGCATCCTGCCTGCGTAAGTAGATCAACCGTGACCGCGTGACCCAACATGGTTAATCTCGCTTTCAACCCTCTGCCTCCCTCTGCATCATCTCTCTGGGCTCAACGAACACGGCAGGACATGCTAAACGGTAAGTAATTCATTTATAACCATCTTAATATATGTTTTCTGACCTTATTCGTTTTCCTTAGGTCCCCCCACACCCGAACTCGCTTCCACCCGGGCCTCTCCTCTCCAGCGAGGGATGTAGGTCACTCAACGTCAATGTCGATGCATTTCGGGAGGGTTTGTGGGTTGAGGGCAGGTAGTAAACACGAGGGGAGACCCATGGTGTGGGAGACCCGCCAGGTACGCAAGGAGGCGAGCCATAATCGTTTCGCCTCCCTTTACCTACCTTCCCTGCTGCCTACTAACATTGAAACAGGTGAGGACATGCACCGCCCTCTCACGCACTCTGTACACAGCACAACGCGGCACTGGTTCACGCCGTACCTCCACACGACGACAATATGTTAGGACACGTCCTTCACCTCCCTCGCGTACAAAAGCGAGCCGGAGGTGGATTTTTACAGCGTTTCGATGCCGTTCGGGTGTCCTCCACCTCCCTCGCATGCAAAAGCGAGCTGGAGGTGATTTTGTGGCGTTTCGACGGTGTTCACACCTCCTCCACCCCCTCGTGTACAAAAGCGAGCGGAGGTGGACCTTTATCACGTTTCGACGCCGTTCGCACGTTCTCCACCTCCCTCGCATGCAAAAGCGAGCCGGAGGTGGTTTTTTATTGTGTTTCGACAATGTTCGTGTGTCCTCCACCTCCCTCGCGTGCAAAAGCGAGCCGGGGGTGGTTTTTACTGCGTTTCGACGCGGTTTGTGCGTCCTCCACCTCCCTCGCATGCCGGAGGTGGACCTTTATGGCGTTTTGACGCCGTTCGTGTGTCCTCCACCTCCCTCGCGTACAAAAGCGAGCAGAGGTGGGCCTTTATCATGTTTCAACGCCGTTCGCGCGTTTTTCACCTCCCTCGCATGCAAAAGCGAGCCGGAGGTGGTTTTATTACGTTTCGACGACGTTCGTGCATCCTCCACCTCCCTCGCATGCAAAAACGAGCCGGAGGTGGTTTTTATTGCGTTTCGACGCCGTTTGTGCGTCCTCCACCTCCCTCGTGTGCAAAAGCAAGTCGGAGGTGGACCTTATGGTGTTTCGACGCCGTTCTCATATCTTCCACCTCCCTCGCATGCAAATGCGAGTCGGAGGTGGTTCTGTCGCGTTTCGACGCTGTTAGGGCAAGCTGGAGGTCATTTCGACACCGTTCGCACCTCCTCCACCTCCCTCGCGTGCAAGAATGGCCAGGGTGGATCGTTAATCACCTTTTGACGTTATCCCTGCCTCGTCCACCTCCCTCGCATGCAGCGAGCAGGAGGTGGGCCATCATTCCATAGTTTCATGTATATTCTACTATATATTTTTACTTAAAACCCAGTGTGGGTTCTTGCGACCCGTTGAACCTTCAAAAACCCACGAAACCCTTCCAACCCCTTACCCTGACCTGCTGAAACCCCTACCCTTGGTAGCGGGTGCGGTTTTGCTCGGGTAGGGGTACGGGTAGCCCTGGAAAACCCCAGGGTTACCCGTAACAATCACTAACCCTGGGCGAGCATAAAACATTAATTTATGGGACCAGAAGACCAAGCATCCATATCTTGCATGGGTAATCTCGCAGGTATTAGTGCATCTCGACAGCGAAATTTGAAAAGTCTCTGAGTGACAGCTTTCAAAGGAGATGAGATACTGACGCTGTCAGAGTGGCTTCGTCCAAGACTCCGAGTCCTAGGACAAAGACGAAACAGAGTGGAAGCCTCAGATTCATGGAACATTAATAATCAGTTTTGATATTAAGCCTCTGAAATGCGAATGTCATCTTAGATAAGAGACAGGAGCGAGTCACTGAAATATTAAAAGAGATGGGTCCGTGTCCATTGGAATACGACAACGAAATAAGATGACCCACATATTACTCTGAAAAATAGAATTTGAAGAAGGTATTTCCAGCTTGAAGTCTGGGCTGTTCTCGATGTGCCAGGTCCTATCGTGATACCTAGTACACCCAGCGTTTTGCACACCCTTGGATAGTTAACAGACAAACCGTAAGATGCATAGAACCATCTGGAAATCGTATCAGAAACACAAAGATAGGAAAAGAAAGTGCAGACTCGGAATAGATAGAATTTAGTAATCATGGCTCGGGCCATTGTCAACGTACAACAAGCAGTTGGAGTCCACAAGGTTTTTTGTTGCCCTGTGACTATGCAAAGTGGTGAATGGGACTCTATAACCGTCGCGAGCACCGGCGCAGTATTGTTGGTTCAATGTTAAATGACAAGGAGACGAAAACTTATGTAGGTACGAGCAGATGCGGTGAATGTTTCATAATCCTCAATTGATTGTGCCTGGACGACTGAGTCAGCCGGGCAGTAATTATTGTCAAATTTGCGAAACCTCTTCCGGCGCACCGTGAGGTCGCCTCGTCGCACTTCGATGACCTCCTTCTCAGTCCACCCGGAGCTTGTACGCTGAAGTGTTGAATCGATGAAAGCTTAACATTTAACGTTTAACGCTCTCACTTGTGGACAGTTGCCTCGGTGTTCACGTTCGAGCAGAGTTGATGAGCATCAGACTTTCGCTGTCAGTTCCACCCTCAGCTACCCTCCCACAGCATCCTCAGGCAGATAGAACACCCAACGACGGCTGGTTAGGAGACTGGTTCAATTATAGGCTTCGAGTAAGCAGCATGTAAGTTGATCAGTTGATGTCAGTTGAAGGCGTGAGATACTCTGCGTCCGGTGACTGGAGATCTACCATGAACGACATGGCTAGAACTGGCTAGAAACTTTGTACCTTCATCCTGACTGTTCACTCTGGCCATCTTCAAGTTGCGTTGCATGTGGTTATCTCGCATTCTCGAGAGAAGTAACGCCTTCCAATTTATACATCGTTCGGGATGACACTCAACTCTTCCCATGTTCCGACAACTCCACGGCCACGCCTACCCCAGGAGATCATCAACCTCATCATCGACCACGTCGCATCGGACGAGAAACCGACAGCTATCCTCCGATCCTGTTCACTAGCATCCAGTTCATTCCGTCACCAATCCCGCAGCCACCTCTTGTCACACATTCTACTCGTCGCAGATAAAACTTCTCAGAAACGCGATGGAAAGCTGCTCCAATTTTCGGAACATCCGGACAATGCAGAGTTACTAGCGGGCGGCATTCACTCACTGAAATTTGTATTCGACGTGCCTTCAGTCGCAACTTCCGATGGGAACCTTCTCGGTTCTGTGGTGCTAAATAACATACTCGTGAGATCAAAAAAGATCATGCGTGGTATCTACAGGCAGGAAAACACCACGCTGAAGGCCCTTGAGGTCTTAAGCCGTGCAATGCTGAAGAGCTTTACTCTCAAAGCACAAGGGGGACTCCTTAATTGGAAGATAAACAATGACAGTCGCCGCACAGTGACTGCGGCATTGCTTGCGATATGTTCCAACCCTTCTCTCAAGTCCCCGCACATATCCAACATCTTCAATTTCCCCCAATCGCTCCTAATTGCAGCCATTTACTCTCCAAACCTAACGGAACTATCACTTTCCAATGTTAACGTCTCTTTCGAGGTCTCCGATGATGACATTCCACAAAATTCGAGAGTCACGCACTCAAGAATACAGAAGCTGGAGCTGAGAGGACGCGTCCGTTATTCATCCTTCTTTTCGACGCTGAGAACTACGATCGCCCGATCCACACCTTCTCATTCACCTTCTAACGCTTTCCCTCATCTGCGATCACTCTCGATTGTCGTTCCTACTGATGGGCATAGTGGCCTTTCGGATTTCGTTCTGGGAGTGGCTCATTCTCTCGAGACCCTTGAGCTCGAAGATCATATGGCAAGACGTACGTTGCGTTTTCTCTTGTGTTTTCTAGAGAACTCTCTGACAAAACTCCCAGTTGGAAATCCCCTTTTTCTTGGCCTCGCTCCTTTAACCGCCTTACGAATTCTCAAACTTGGAACGAATGCCTGGGATAACCTGGAGGTGCAGTTTAACTTGGCAGGAATAGCGGATTTCCTTGGGTCTGCGACGCATCCTTCTCCCATTGAATCTATAACGATTAGAATCTCTATACTGAAAACCCTCGGTCTCTCCGGGCTTGATATATCGCCCACCTTTTTGTCGGTCATGAGATGGAGTGCACTGGACAGAGTTTTCGCAGGGCCAATGTTCGTGAACTTATCTAAGATAGATGTACGATTAGAGGTTGTTTCCTTTCATGGAGCTGCTAGGTTCGAAGATGTCATTTTTACACCCCAACTTGACGCCCAGACTCTTCTACCTATTTTATCCACCCGTTCTTCCATTTCTCTTTCTATGACTCTAGATATAATCTTTAGCACAGATTCGGTGTTGAAATACTTATACCGGATGTGAACTGGCTAGCTAGAGAAAGGCGATGGTCAATAAGTAATGCCAATCCATGTCGGTTAATTCCAGTGAGAACCTTATCCGTACATGTCAATCCTGTAGCCCCAATTCATAGACCTGCCCTTGTGAGGAAGAGTACTCAGGGTATGGACAGCATGGGGCAATTTTGTAGTGGCGGAATCCACAGTGTCAGGGATCCAGAGTATTGATATTCATCATTGCAAACGTCCAAGTACTGATGCTTACGCCCGTACGTAACGGTTCTGTATTGAACAGACTGATGGTTCCCATTTGGTTCCCATGGTTAGTTTTACAACTTCACAGCCCACATTAACTTCAGCGTTAATCTCCGACTCTAGGAGCTCGAGCGCCTCAGGCCTTCACTATTCCAACAAAACTATCCAATTCGCCACTAGGAGTCTGGGACCATATTGCCATGTCAATGGCAAACTCTTTGTCCCAGATTCCTTCCATTGGTGCCCATTTACCGCAAGAAATCATCGATCTCATCATCGACAATGTGGCCTCAATGAAGGACAAGAACTACCTTCGCGCCTGCGCCTTGGTTTCCAGAGCATTCCTCGGCCGCTCGCGCCACCATTTATTCATGAATATAGAAGTCGTCGTCGACGGTTCTACACAGAAACGCTCAGGAAGACTTCGCAAAGTCCTCCAGTCCAACCCCACTTTGGTATTGGGAATTCGTTCATTCCGGATCTATATTCCGAATACTCCACCGAAAAGCAAGTTGGAAAGGAAGATTTTGCGAACGCGACTTGTATGGCTGTATCGGCACACATATACAAAAATGGTCGTGTTCGGGAGGAAGCTCGGACTGTTGAGAAATCACTTCTTATGGCTCCTGCAAACCATATCCCGCGCTCCAGTAGAGACGCTCGCCGTCAAAGTCGAACCTCCGACTCTTGATTGGAACGTCTTCAGCAAAAAGATGAGGGCTCTTTTACTCACCATCCGCTCAAATTCCTCCCTCAAAACCCTCGAACTCAGTTCCCTCCATGACCTTCCTGCATCGATGATCTTGGCTACCCTTGGAAACGGTAATACCCTGCAGAATCTCCTACTCCATAGCTGCGCAATTGCACCGTGGGGAACGCCCCTCTTTAAATCCGATCTATTTGGCAACTTCGTTATTCCACCTTCTTTCAGACAGCTACAGAGGCTGGAAATAAAGAGACTACCGTTCCGTAATTTCTTTTCTCAGGCCCTTGAATTCTCGCCATCCTTTGGGGACGCCTCATCACCAATATCTATTCCTCTTTTCCCTGGGCTGCTCAGCCTCACGCTTGACATTCCAAGCTACAGACGAGACAATGCCGCATATATTTGGCAATTCATGATGAGCGGTTCAAGATCAATAAAGTCTCTCGAGATAAAGATTCCGGATTCAAGTACGGTAGTTTACCCCTTCATTGACAAACTTTGTTCTGATGCTAATCTTATCGTTAACCCTTCTAGTTTCGCCGATGTACTCGTCAGCAAAGCCCATAATTCTGAGTCATATGGTGGCCTTACAACACCTGAAGTTCACTGCGTCTGCCACCTACGTTATTGATTTTGGAGGGGCCTTAAAAATGATGGCCAACATTCTCGACTCTGCCCTCTTACCTACAGCCATTGAGATGCTTACCATTGAGCTCTCTCATCGACTCTACAGAAACGAAGATATAGTCATGATTTTAGATCATCCCGAGGTATGGATGATCCTTGACGAAGCACTGAGCGGCCCCAATTTTCCCGCATTGCAGAAAGTGGTCATCAATGTTATCCTCTTTCATTCTAGTGAAAACTGGACAAGAGGACTTGACGCTGACGACATTCTCCCTGGGGTATCTGTCTGTCGTTGGATCGAAGTAGATGTGAATTTTGTCTGTGCAGTATCGTTAGGCAGTGGATCCTCCGAAAGTTTATTTATGTAGAATGAGACCCGGATTCTATATTACTACTAGTAGGCTCGAGCTGCATTCAAAAAGTGGTCGGCATTTCTTCGACATATTTCCTGCATATCGACCGTAACCACCTAAGCTCGCGTCCTCTTCCTTCGCCATGGCAAACATCGCCTACAACGTCATAGTTAATTTGCTCCGACTTACTACATGCGGGGGAAAAGCTAACGCATTTGAAGTCAATATATATGTCGGGTAAGAAGATGTTCTATCAAAAACAATCATCCCATGGCGGGTCGGGCATAGAACATTCAAAAATCACGTTGAAGAGGTCGAAAATGGCTCGTTTTTGAAATTGTGGTCTTACAGAAACTTCAAGCTAAATGGTCCCCGAGCTGGAGGTGGATGGGAACATGCGAATGACGTCCGCCTGAAGCTGCTCTGAAATTAACTCCAGAGATGAACTTTCCCCTTCATTCGCGTCCATCTGCAACGCGCACTCCAAGGAGAGGTTGGGCCAAGGAGGGAAACTTCCATGCAAATAAAGGGTATCCAAATAAGCCCATTGAGTTATGGGATCTGGGGCGAATAACTGTTCTTCATGAATCAGGCCTAGATTCGTCCATTTCATAGAGATCCTGAGGTTCTCGATAGACGACGTTGCAATTGGACTTGAGAAGGTGTCGAGAACAGACCAAGCCACGGGCTTTCTGGGAAAGTCTGCATATGTGCAAGTAGAAAAGCTGAGATCCAGGGCTCCCTGGAAGAAAGCTGTATCTGAAAAATAAAGTTATTGGTCAGGTATCGCATCAGTGAACCGAAAATTGGATAGCGCTTACAGTCGCTGGCGGTTCCAGGTTGAATGTCGGAAATTTGAAGAAAAGATGGGTCGCCTTTTTAGGCGATGTTAGATGGGAGGGTTTGTAATGGACTTTAGGATCCATCTTTTCAGGTATGAGAGAGTTGAGAGAAAGCTCCCTTAACGTAAGGCAAGTGGAGACGATAGTATCAAGGGGTAATCCTGCAATGCAACCAAAATGCAGTTTGGTCGAAGGAGAGGACACGCAGAAATTTATTATCGCAGCTGTTGTCCACATATCCAAATTTCTGGACGTGACGAAGCAATTTGAGCCTAGTTGGTAGGCCAGAATTGAGCCCACTGCATTTTCTGAGTAGACGCAGTCTACCGCCCGCTTCCTGGTATGCTCTCTTTGGAAAGAGAACGGGCTCCAAAGAGCATACGTGGGACTGCAGGAGAGGATACGAAGGGCGTGAATGAGAGAGATCGCTTGTCAGGATTTTTACAAATTTGTCGAGTCTGATCATATCTGATTCCTCGTGGGCGTGTTTCGCAACCATACTAGCTTCTTTATAATGCGAACTTCACCAAAAAGATGCCTGCGCGAAGAGGAAAGGAACAACCAGGAGGTCCGAGTCAGCGAACAAGCTTGTAACCCTGAGTGGCATCGAGGGTCTTCCTTCCAGTGGAGTCCCAATTAATCGATTATGAAATCCACGAGCTCTTGAGTAAGTGAATCGGCATATTGGCCCTTGTGCGGTGCGTAAACGATAAATGGGCATATCCAGTCGTGGTTGTTCAAAGTAGAAGTCACTGAGAAATCGTCAATCGTTCACCTCAAGTTCCAAATCCGGCCCGCCTCTGACCCGTCTGCTTCTTATCGGCGGCACAAATGGATATAAATTTCCTGTTGGTTCATTGAAAACTACATCGTATTTATTCGTTTTTATCGTAAGCGTAAATACATGTCCAAATAGAAAGATACGGTTTGAAAATGTTCATGATTGGGGGGGTGGACCTTTCACTCATTCGATATCGTTTACGCCGACGGGATATTTCCTCGAAGATTACGTATCTGGCCAGAGCTTTCTGAACTGATAGGCACCCAGAGGCTACCCATTGCCCCCGCCGATGCCGTCATTAAATCTAAATCTGTCAAAATCAGGTGGTTCCAACAAGAAATCCGGACGACGTGGAACATAAATAACTCTAATACTTGGTGTGATCTTGACTTCGAGTTGAACTGTCGTCGACGTGGAAAGAGCTGGAAGCAGACGAATAATTTCCGCCTGAAGTCTATCTGCAACAGAGACCTCCATAGTGGACGACGTCGTCGGTAGTTCATCTTCATCAGCCACATTTAACCAGTATTCAACAGAGAGATTGATGCGGACTGTCTTCAAGGAAGGGAATGATCCAGGTGCGACGCAGCTGGAATCAAAATGCAGCCACTGACGTTCGATTTCAGGGGAGAAACTGCGTGGCGTTTGGTAGTGGTAAAAATGGTTCCAGTGCATCGACATCGTCAGAGTCTCTAGGGAATCCGAAGTAGAGGCCGAATCAGGTGAGAAAAGTGTACGAGATTGCCAATGTGCAAATACGACGACTCCGTCAGCCGGAAAGGCAGGAGTAAACGTAAGTTCGAGGGACCGGAGTTGGCGAAAGATGTTCAATCGAATAGGTCCGGCCTGAAAATCTTGCGCGTCTGTAAAAAAAAGCGTTTGAATAGGGTATCAAGTCTAACCGAGAGTGTACTCACACCAGGTCCGTATCCCGGAAATTCGGAGGGTCTTCAATGACGACGAGACGCAGAACATGAGTTTCCATTTATCCGCAAGGAAATTTTCATATTCTCTTGACAATGATAGTTCCAGGCAATCGAGAGTGGAGAAAATGGTAGTAGGGAGATCGGGGCCTAATCTGTTCTGCAGTAGCGCCAAGGGTACTATTCCAGAGCCCTCTAGCGATAGGGATTTTACCGCTGGAAAAGGACCTCGTAACGACAAGACGTTGTCGGGATGGGGCGAACGAAAAATATTGCTTAGAGCCGACCACTTGGATTGGTGTTTCTCTTCCCTCAATTCTAATTCAAGGGAGTCCAAAACAAGGGATTGGAGGTTACTGCAGTTGACGATTATAGGGACGAGGGGTAAACCTTCGATACAACCAAACTCCAGAGCAGTTAGGGAGGTTGACTCGCAAAAGTCTAGGATTGCAGATTTCGTGGTCTGGTCCAATAATGACCAGCGGCATGGTGGTGCTTTCAACGGGAATTTGAGACTGAAGCTCTGGACGTGTGAGAGCAATTTGAGGATGGCTGGTAAGCTCGAATTGAGTGTATTCCACTGCCCTTGGTTTTGCTGTGACCGCAATTTTACGAATTTAGGTTCCCGAAGGGTCACGATGCGCCGATAGGCCTGGGTAGGTGAGAGAATAAGCTCTAAAGAGCGGATGTGAGAGGTCAGGAGGGGGGAGGAAGAGCGGCGGCTAGGATCGCATGTAAGGATCTCCAACAATCCGTCGAGTCTGGCTTTATCAAGAGTCATCTTGGAAAAATAGTCCTCCATATACCCGGGGTGTTGGGTGATACGAATTCGAGCAAAAAGAAACTTGCGTGCAGACGAAAGTAGTGACCAGGAGGTCTGCGCGCAAGCTCGCAATGCTGATCGGGCTCGATAGTTACCTTGCTGAGCTTGAGCACCGAGTTCGTCAATTATAAGGTCTATAAGCTCTTGAGGCAGGGTACTCTCCATGCTGGTAAATATGGTGTTGAATGGATATTCGGCTATGGTGAGAAGCAAGAAGTACAAGCCTTATTTGCCACAGGTACCGACGTGAAAGTAAACAGGGGTGCATGCGTATGTTTGGCAAGAGCGTGATGACTAAGCAATGTAGTTAGGGGAAGGTTGAGGAGACAGTCCTTGGAAAAGAAAAACTCTCATTATCACCATGGCCGGACAACTATCAAGTCGACAACAACTGGATCTGTACGCGTTTTGGAACAGTCTTATATTAGTACCAAAAGGTCTAACATCGATTAAACCAGGCACAAATCGATGCTTGATTACCTTTACAATGCTGGCTTTACGAAAACATACAATGAGTTCCGCGCGGAAGCACCGGAGGTGGTAGGCCCAACCATGGCAATTTTGCAATTCAAGCTTTGCTGACGACGCATTGATACAAGTCTGACTTTACCCCAGATCCTACCTCTCCGGCGAGCGGGTTGTTGGTGAAGAAATGGACGAGCATCATTCGAATGCAGAGAAAAGTGTGGCATGATCTTCAACATATGCCCTGTCGGCAGATCTAAACGCTCTTTTATTCTCCTTAGGTGATGGATCTCGAAGCACGATTAGCACAGGCCCACGAGGAACTCGCAAATGCAGGACCAGTCGCGTCGGATAGTTCGAAACGCGTCAATAAAGAATGGATACCCTCATCGACGCCTAAGAATACTCTGGTTGGCCATCGAGACAAGATAAATGCCGTCGCCTTTCATCCTCTATACTCTGTGCTGGCTTCCGCGTCTGTCGATGCCACAGTCAAGATTTGGGATTGGGATACGGGTGAATGCGAGCGCACATTGAAGAGTCACACGAAGGCCGTCTCGGATTGTCGATACGATTCAACAGGCAAGGTCTTAGGTTCGTGCAATATCCCACTTTAATCCCCCTCTTGCTGTTGTTGCAGCTCTGCTTGCTGAATGCTCATTTTAGCTACCTGCTCTGACGATCTCTTCATCAAACTTTGGAACGTTCCGGACGATTACAAGAACTATGCTACACTACGCGGACATGAGCATTCAATCTCGAGCGTGAATTTCCTGCCAGGCGACAACCAGTTGATATCAGCGAGCAGAGACAACACAGTTAGGGTTTGGGATGTGCATACGAGGTGTGTTGGGTTTACAAGCTAGGCATTATCTCGCAACTGAACCTATTCCTCTGAATGTCTCAAGTCACTGCATTAAGGTGCTGAAGCCTCACACAGAATGGATTCGTTCAGCGCTACCAAGTGCTGACGGACGGTTACTCCTGACTTGCTCTGATGACCACGTACGCTGATATCTGAATTGCCATTTCGGTGTGGATTAACCTAAACGACGCATACAGACCGCTCGAATCACGGACATGGAAAGCGCAGTCATGAAGACTGAGATGCGAGGGCACGATAATCGCATTGAATGTGCAGTGTTCGTGCCACAGGCCTCTATTCCAGCTGTTAGGGAGCTGGTCGCCCTGGTAATGCGGATCCATACTTTCATGTTGTCCGACACTGACCGATGCCCTATCTCCTATTAATCCCGACTTACTTTCTCAGCCAGCGAACGTACAGTCTGCGAAGGTTGATTCGCTAGGGATATCGTTCGTTATGACAGGATCAAGAGATAAGACTATCAAGTTGTGGGACGCTCTTCGCGGGCAATGTTTATGGACTTTTGTAAGCCCTTCCGCTTGGTCCTTTCTTTTTTACCTTTTGCTGAATCGAGCCTCGGAAGGTTGGTCACGATGGATGGGTTCAAGCGCTGACGTTCCATCCCTGTGGCAAGTTCCTTTTGTCAGCAGCTGATGATCATACTATGCGAGTATGGGACTTGAAAACCGGCCGATGCTTGAAGAAGAGTAAGTTTCGTTAATTTTAATAATGAATCTTGGTGTTAACGGTGTATAACAGTTGAAGCACATAGCCCATTCGTGCAGTGTGTGGCATGGGGACCAACGCCAGTAACAGAAGGCGATGACTCAGACAGAATCGTCAATGTCGTGGCGACTGGCGGTACAGACAAGGTACGCTCCGCAAGTGAATTAAAAAGTTTGGCTGAATGACTGACTGTCTTCGCATTGTAGTTGGTCAAGATCTGGCGACCGTAGTCCGCCCGCTGGACAGGCGTTCTTTCAGTGGAGTTTTATACCCGCTATATCGTCCATTTGGCATCGATTCAGATATGGGTACCCATCACCGTCGGGCATCTAGAAACCACCTGCAGCCCAACTAATATGACCAGGTGCACTTTCCGGTTACATTATTCCCAGCCAACCCATATTTGCCGTCTTTCTAGATCTTTTCCATACCCCCTCGCGAGACTGTCGACGTTGCTCTGTGTATTTGTACTTGTATTACAACCAGCATAATTTACGTAGCTTACGATGATCCAAGGGAAATACATGCAATTATCACTCGAGGCAGTTTCCCGCCTTACGACGATTAACGGCAACTTCAATGCTTACTTAGTCAGCACCCGTTACTACTAAGTATTAGTCGGTTGGCGGCAGGCCGCGCCGGAGTGACTCGAATGAAATTTAAAAACCTGGCATGTGCAACCCACTTCTTGCCATCCTTTACACAACATACACTAGCATGCCCAGTACTCTACTGTACCTCAAGGACTGGTAGACAGTATAATCGACGAACTCGCCGGCCAAAAGGATGACTGACAATCCCAATCAACATTGCGAGCAAATTGCGAGCTTCAAGTGCGCGCTAACCTCCTTGTCTTTTCTTTCGTCTGTGCGGCAGATACGTGTTTGCTAAAATTCGTATTATCCAATGCCCCTCTGATCTGTGCACGAGGCCCTATAATAAAGCCACACTTGACGACTTTTTACAAATTATTCAACGCGATCCCATCCGTCGCTCTCCGCGCTTGGCACCTTTCCCTCTCTTGACTTCTCACATACGCTCTTTGGAGCTTGTACTCTCACGAACACAAGGCTACCATCCCCAAGCGTACGTTCGTAAATCTTAGCAATCAAAATGGACGCCTAGATGCCAAAAGGATTGGAATGTCCTCAATTCAAGTTTACCTGCAATTCTCGAGTTGCTAACTCACGTCCAAAAATCCAGTCTCAAATTCTCTCCACGTTGCAAGGCCCCCCCTGCAGCCTGCATGTGGTCTCTGTTGTATCCAGCTATAAAGTCTGCAATCCTCGAATTTTGCAAGTCGCCCCCCCCTATCCACATTCAAGGAGTTCGGTTGTATCGAAGGTTTACCCTTATCCCCTATCATCGCGAATTGCAGGAATTTGAAAAGCCTCGCCCTCGACTCTCTCGAATTTGAAAGAAAAGAAGGGATATCTTCGTCCAGGTGGTCAGCTCTTCTCAATAGCTTTCGGTCATCTCTCTCAGTCAATATCTTTCATTCCGCTTCTCAGGACACCATCGCGTCCTCGAAAGGTTCTTTTCCCAGTGTAACGTCCTTGTCCCTAGCAGGTTCTGTAGAGGAGCCCTTGGCATTTGGCATTGGGCAATATTGCGGAACCACTCGAGCCTCAACTCCCTTCCTGCTTCTTTTTTTCTGCTATAAATACCTTGGAGATACCGTTGTTCCCCCAGGAAGAGTACACAAAGGTTCTTCCGGAACAATGGAAATTTATGCAGGCGGTCTCGTCTTCATTGGAAACCCAGCGAATTTCTCGCATACCGACAAGTTGGGGTGAGTACCTCCTTCATTTCGTCCTCGCACGTTAGTCCAATACCACTCCTCTTTCCAGGCACGCCAGGTTCTCATCCCAGATATATCTACTTGAACTTCTTTCGAAATTACGATCCTGCGAACTTGCATTTATCCACTAACATAATTCTTTCGAGTTCGGACTCGTGGTGATCGCCCACTGGCAGTGGCTCCCAATCTTCGCTCCACTGCCAGCTTCAACTTCTGCTTCCCTGGAGATATTGACGATAACTGCAGATGGGAGCAATGTTAATCTCCATCGCAAAACACGCGCCTTCCCACCTGGTGTCGAACATTTTTAGCTAGATTTTGATTCTGGCTGTACCGTACCCAGATCATTTCCCTGCTTGGAGAAAGTCTGCATCAATCTCTCTCTTGGATCCCGACCTAATTCAAATGGCACATCGATGGAAGTCGCCGTTGTGTTAGATGGAATCAAGGCTCGTATTATCCGGCTGCTTCCAGTGCTGTCCGCGTCAACGTCAATCGAACTCCAAGTCGTTATCACAGCGACGACTAAAACATTTACACCACTGGCTTTTTATGGAACGAGGCAGCTACTTTTCTCTTATATACGATTTACGGAGAAGATCGTTTATAACTCTGAATCCACAGCAAGACGTAGCCACCTATCCTCTTGCTTTTAGTGGGTATATTTTGCTTACGGTAAATGGTATATGGATAAGTAGCCCCCCGTCGTTCTGGTACGATATCCAGACATGATCGTGCCTTTGATCAACTTAATTGCTTAGTACTATTTGTAGGTCGTCATAGGAGAGATTTACAGGAGTAACGCCTAGTCAACGTTCGAATGAGAACGTTGGTTGTTCAAATCAACACGTCAGTTTGTATGTAGCTCGGGAAAGGGGAGATTGGGACACTGAAAGCCGGCTACGGCTGCCTAGAACCGTGCCGACGTCCCCGTTCGATTTTTTCATTGATATTTTTGCCCCATTACACACTCAACCTCTCTCTCTATATATATCCGAAATGGTCGTGCAGTGTGTTAACGTCGTTGGTAAGGCGACACCCGTGGACTTGGAGAACGAATGCTGGCAAGTACTAGCATTATTCTTTATAATTCGCGAACGTTCATGGGGTGGTCTTCCTATACCCCACGGAGGTAAAAAAAAAATAGCTAGATACGTTAGCCTCAAGACCCAAAGAGCAAAAGGTTCATGAAATGCCCTCGAACATTATAACTATAACATTAATGAAATCGTTTAAATTTTACAGCTGGTCATCGCCGCCAGCGTATTATTTCAAATTTGTTCGTCGGAAGCAAAAATGCGAAAATGTGGCGCAGTCAGCGTCGTCATAATGATACTTGCTTACATACCGCCGCAAAAGGCCGCGCAATCTAGATTGGGCAAGTAATTCTAGATGGGCGAAAGCGATGGAAGATCCCGAACGTATATGAGTATGTATGTGGTTCTCGAACGTTCCTGTGCCATTAGTTTATGTACGGTACCGTCATGATCATCATTATTCAGTGTGCGATGACGCGTTGGAGGTTACTAGACGTTAGGCCTTTAGGTATTGGACAGCGAACGACGAACATTCATTCGTTGATTGGATCTATCTACATAGTAATCAGTACACGAGTTCTTAACGCCGAGTTTGCGCTGACGACAGAGGCGCACATTAAGACATTGACACGTCGGGCTACGCACGCCCCAGTCAGGTGTGAATTTGTCTATACGTACAGTATGAACGTTTGATCGTTTGAGCGATGGAGTGATAGATGGATGGCGTCAAGTCGAAGAGTGACGTTTTCTCATGGGCACCGTAGCAGCTACTTACAATATCGGTATCATGACATATGATTGTCCGCAGGCGTGAATGATTGCACGTTGGGCATAAATATAAGCATCTGTGATGCGATGTGAGCTATTATGGCGTTTGAAGGCTCGTTCGTAGCTTAACGTTAAGCTGCACGAGAAACTAACTGAGCTATCAACAGTCAAGTCCGGAAGTGGAACGAAGAGGTGCCGACTCTCAGATTTATATTCATCGTCAGAAGCTCGGGCTCCGGGTCCTGTCGAGTCCTGTGTTTAATGTTAGTTAAAATTAACTCGGGGAACTTTGGATGAACTCGCCATCTTCCGAGTCGGTGCCTCTCGGTCCTGGGATAAAAAACGTTATCTTTGGTGTTTTATTTAGAGCGGTCGGCGTGGGTATGGTTCTGTGTCATCCGGCGAAGGACCTCATAGAACAGGGCATCGTTATCGTGCTTAGTGTGATATGTATGTAGGATGACTGAGAAGGCCGATGATATCAGACATAATATTAGAAAGAAGGAAGGATCTCGTAGCTTCGTGTTTTATCCTAGGGCTGTTCGGGTTCTGCTGATATCACACACACGACTTGGACGACGGATGTCCGACATATGTCGACGCGTGGAGATTCCTGGGTTGGGAATAGCAGATTGGAGTGACAAGTTTCGTGGAGCAGATGATAAGTAGCCTCTAATGACAGCCCATATAAACAGATGACAATCGATCTGTTGTTTATATAAGGGTGACAAGTAGCGTCTGACGTGTACCCTGAGTTAACGTTACCCTGGCTCGACGGGGAAAACGCAAAGGAGCCACACATCGTCTCATCCCGCCGAGCACTCCGTCTGGGAAATTTGATAATAGCCTTGCGCGCCAAACAGGCTAATGTTCGGATGGTCAAACGTGTGCGGGGAACTTGCGAAAAAACGGGGAAAAACAACGCACGTGCATGAAACTGGCATTGGCGAGATGCGGGGTTATAACGAGCACCATAGCCTAAGATTATTGCTGAAGCAAAGTGGCGCGATATGTTTCGGTGCTAGAGAGCGCCACATAGCGTATTTTTCCAGAGGCTTAGAGACAAAGATGAAGAAAAGCCGGATAGCTGACAGAGAACTTTGTAGAACTGTGTGGCAGTGCCGAGACCTTGTGTCTGAAATTGCAAACGCCCTCGGCTTCCTCGCTCGTTGAACTGCGAGGACCCTCGCTACGGTGATATCTCGAGCAGAGCGGCCAGATAAGAGTGGTAAGCAACAAGAGAGTCAGACAAGAAAAAGACAAGAACAAGGGGCATAAATCGGGGACGAGCGCACGTGACCGAAGGGTGTGTTTGTTGTTTCCACCGTAGCCGTGAGCCAAACCTTCCCTGATACTCTTTCCTATTTTTTCTCCAGTTCGGCGCAGGACATACAACGGATAAACTGACTATAGAAATTGGGCATAGGAACGGTGGATGACTTTTGTTCTGCATGTTGGCTGTTGTGCAACCATATTCAGCGACGACGCCTGATGTCGCCCATCGAGCGCTGCGATCCAATATTTCTTCATCCGCCGCCTCTTCCCGACCTGTCTCCGCCAATCTGGCATCCAATCCTCCGCCGTCGCTCCAGCGGCACCAAACCGCACCCCCAGCACCCCCTTCACACACAAGAACACCCACACCGCCCCCAAAGCCAACCTCGCCGACACCGCAGACGGTCTCGACGCAAGAGGCGCCGTTTGATATCAATTCGTACCCAGCAACCGACCTCCTCAAGCTTCTCGCTCTTCTCTTGACCCATATCGCTACCACGAACGACCCATTGGCGCTCACCAACTCGGGTTCGTCATCGCATGGCCAGCAGGTGCCGCCAGAACCGATAGACGCCCCCCCTATATGGCACACACTCACCACCGCTTCCCGGAATGCGATCTCGACCCCTGCAGCCACCCTCACGTTTCATGCCAGGAATATCCCAACCATTACCCTCGAGGCATACCTCCTGCGGATACTCAAGTACTGTCCGACCTCGAACCATGTGTTTCTGTCCTTGTTGGTCTACTTTGACCGTATGTCGAAGCTCAGCGAAGACGCTGTCGGTCGTGCCTTTGTCATCGACTCCTATAACATCCATCGACTCGTCATAGCGGGTGTTACCGTTGCCAGCAAGTTTTTCAGTGATGTATTTTACACGAATTCGAGATATGCAAAGGTTCGTCTCCACAATTTGGGCTCCATTATGATTTTCTTTCCCCACTCATTCTTCACGTTCTATTGTACGATTTTTGGTTTCGTTGTGCTGCCTTACCAACCGTCCGATTTTGCTGCGCTTGAATCCTTATCTTTACCTCATGGTCTCCTTGCTCACATCCCTTGATATCCTTGTTGCAAGAATGATAATGTCGTATTTGCATTTTCGATTTTTTAAATCGTTCTTTACCCCGAATACCCTCCTTTCCTTGAAATTATCCTATTTCTTCACATTCTAACCCTCTTTCTGTCACAGGTCGGCGGTCTACCCCTTCCAGAGCTCAACCAACTGGAACTGCAATTCCTCCTCCTCAACGATTTCCGATTAGTCATTTCCAGCACGGAAATGCAGCATTACGCTGAACAGCTCATCCTTTTCGCCAAATCCACATCCTCCACGAACGGACACATCCACTTACCTACTGTGCCTAATGGACACGCTCACCCATCGCCCTCGGAGCAACACCAACACCAACATCACCACCATCACCACCACCAACCCATACCGCCGCCTACGCCCGCCAGCACCTCCTCCTCCTCTATCGCCACCAGCACCACTTCGCAGTCTGGCTCGAACTCCTCCGGCTCATCGTCGAACCGCACCATCACTAACGTTCCTCCTCCACAACCCCAATCACAAACCCAACCACCACCAGGCCTCGGGCCCTCTCCGCACCTAGACACCCAAACCCATCGCGTCTCGCCGACGTCGCCTTTCCATTCGAGCACAACAGGCCCCGCGCGCCCGCTCGATGCCCTCGGCGGGGTGCCTGCGCCTGTGCATAACCCGACAGCGCACCCGGCGTACCTCCTGCACACGCACCCGCCGCACTCGCACCAGCACGTGCACCCCGCGGGCTACGCGCAGACGGCGCTGGCGGACCAGCCGCATCTGCAGGCGGCGTTTGCACAGGTGCCTTTGCAGCAGCTTGGGCTGCAGCAGATGCATGGGATGTTGCACCACCACCACCACCACCACCACGAGCAGCAGCAGCAGCAGCAGCAGCGGGGGCCGTCGCACCTGCGCAGCCAGAGTTATCCTGCGCTGGGGGTGCCCCTACATCGTGTGCATCCGCATGCGGACCCCAACGAGCAGCGGACGCCGGGCTCCGAGCCCTTAGCCACCTCGTCGTCGTCCATCATCAACCCCTCTGTCTCGTCCTCCTCGAATAGTACAAACTCGTTCTCGGAGCCAGAACACGATGCGGAGGACGACGACGCTGACACGAGCACGGACGCGGGGACGGAGACGAGCACGGACGAGGAGCCGACGATACGCGCGCCGCGGACGGTTACGGGGAGTGTGTGGGGCGATGCGGATGCGGAGGTGGAGAGGGAGGAGGAGGATGCGCGGATGCGGAGTCCTTGAGGCTGGAGGAGGAGGAGAGGAGAGGAGATGGTGGCCACAGATTTTTAGGCTCACGGATTCATAGCGAGCGAAGGCGAGGAAGGGGGCACGATTGATGATGATAATGATTATCTTACCGATCCGTTTTCCACATATGTATAGTTCTGTCCTGTTCAATCATAAACGCAATGCATTGTTCTGTTTTTTAATGTTAATTTTCGTTGATGTTTAGCATTCAAATATTCAGTGTCGATGATCTAATCTGATGCATGCTCTCAGAGACTGGCACTTACATCTCTATCCGCATCGATAAAACATTTCAGTTGATCGTCCTTGGACAATTACAGTAACGTTCTAAGGCTGGTTAACTGGCCATGTTCTATGGTACTTATATAAATGAGAAAAGATCATGAGTGTCTATGCCAGTACGTATGTCATTGAATACTGTCTATACATACTTCGGTATTATAAATATGGATGTGAATATGACCTGAAATTTGCCGATGAAATTTGAAGGAGATGATGGCAGCAAAGAGTCCATTTCGTCTCGTTGCAAGCTTAAATAAAAATAAAAACGGCGAAGAAAAAAAAAGCCAGTCGTCAGGTCGTGCGTGCAATATTGATCGATGTAACCACGATGGAAGTTGGAGTTGAAGCAGAGAAAGGTGAAATAAAATAATCCGAAGCCAGGCGAGAACGAAGCAGAGGACGCGAGCAAGCCAGACACCGGTTTTAAGTGCTCGTAATGAAGGTCAAAGCCCGTCGAATTATTTCACATGAACACAACGAACAGAAATGCACTTCGACGAATGAACGCACCACTTGTCGGAGCTCAACCCCGAGTGCTGCACTAGCAGCGGCGATATCTCCAGTAACGTACAAGGCCGATGGGTTGCTGCCAACTGCGACGACGATGTACGTTGGGACCGAAGCTGTGATAATCAAGCGTCGTCAGGGTCTGTAAGTTGTCGTCTTGCGTTGAAGGACGGACAGTTACTTCCGTCTGGGTTTACCCATTTCGCATTCGCGCTTCCCCTCGTGTAATCGAGAGACCAGTGAAGGTCAAAGAGAGTGTTCCTGAGCATATTTCCTGTAACAGATGGGAAAAGAAACGTATGACATCCGTTTCGGCGTAGCTCGAGCCAGAAGTGTCGAGGTTATGTCGAGGTTATTCGCCAGAAGTGTTGGTGGGTTGCCAGGCAGAGCTTTACAAATGAAAGGAAATTTAGGATCTTAGAAGGGTAATGAGCGACAAACGATGGGTCAAAACATGCCTGAAGACGCGGCACTGACGAGACAAAGAACGCTGCACGAGAAAAAATGACCATGTCAGAATGTTTCCCGTCTTGTTTGTTGTGAAACAGCTTACTTGGCAGTTCCTGACCCGATAGTGGTGGGCCCGCCAGGGCTACATTGACCAAGGCCAAAGACCGGATAAGGATCGTCGGGCTAATGGATAAGAGTAAAATTAATAGGTGAGAATATGTCATAAAAAGAGAGCATACGGAGGGGGTGCCATGCGTCAACCGTTGTTCGTCGCGCAATGTCCAGCTGGGGCTTGCAGTATAAGTGAGAGGTGACGGGGGGTTGATGGTGCTAGTCGTCCATTCGTTGTTCACATGCACCAGACTTCCATAGTTTGTGCCCGACTGCGAGTCCATGACGCCAAAGCTGGCGGGCTGGGTAACGGGTGGGCCGGGGTGGCAGGCCGGACGTCAATCGGCGCATTGCGGTACTTCGTAGAAGAAAGAACAGTTGATTAGCATTTACGCGTCTGCGAATTTGAAGAATTTTAAATACCTCTTCGCGTCGGCTTTCTCGTGGTCAACCATTTCGCGTGTATTTCAGCTTGCGTCAGCTCCTGGGTTGCGCGAGTGGGCGTTCCTTTGCGGGCAAAGCGGGCAATGTTAGGTCGGCTACCAGATCCACGCGTCAGTGGGTTTCCTGTGACGAGGAGCCCTAGCAGGAGGATGTAAATTAGCGAGATGCGGGAGAAATAACCCTTCTTTGAGGGGGAGAATGGGTCGCCGTTAGAGTGGAAGGCGTTCGTCACTATGTCGGGCCTTGTCATAAATACAGCATGAGTGGAGCAGCACATCCATGATCTAAAGAAGTGTTGTTAGGTTAATGGAGACATGTGGAGTGAACAACCTTGTCCTTGTGGTGTTATGAATGTCTGAGACTAAGCAAGCATCAGAGATATCAGAGTGAACGTATGAGGTTCCGAATGCCAAAAGCTCAATTCATAAATTGCCTTGCTGGTGTTCGTTGTCGTTGAAAGCCATTCGCTCCGGGCGTTGCGAACCTCCAGTCATCGGCGTTCGATAAGGAGTCAAGGTGCAGAGAGTTCGAGATGCTCGGTGGAGAAAGACGTTGTCACCTTGTGGTGAATTCAAACCAGAAAGGCACAAGGCCATAAGAATATACTCAGAGCAGCTACTAGTCTTTGCGCATCGAAGTTAAAGCCAAGACGATCTGCTGTTTTTCTGAATCTGCCAATCTGAGGATGTTTTCGCGGAGTAGAAGCTCGGTGGGCTTTCAGGCCGAGTATTTCCATACACACATGCACATTATGTGGTGCGGATCTAGTCCTCTGGTCTTCTGCCAGCCAGTATGCGTTTGTTGGGCCACTGCCATGGCCATAGTGGAAGAGAAAATGGCGTGCTTACATAATGACCATCTTCGAATCGCAAGGCACCCTACTGTCAGTACAAGTCGCTGACACTATCATTTTTTAACTCCTTTGCAAGATGTGATTCTATTAAACGATATACGACAAAGCTAATTTGCGACGAAAGCAATGATTCGACACAGAACATGTGCGATTATTATGGGAATATTACGATTTGAATCTCGAGTCTATGAATGTCAATTTAGCTCCGAGTCTTAAAGGAGGTCTTGTGTCAACGACACGTCCATTCGGGCTGTTTATTTTTGAAGTCGTGATGCTCGACCGGATATCAACTTTCAAGTGCCCCGCTGCTTCCTGATACCCCAGGCGCGCACAGATTTCCTCGCCAGTGCTCGCAGACCCATCTCGTCCTTGTCCGGAACATCTCTTATCTGTAGGTTCGCTACAGTGTACACGGCATCTGCAAGCGACGAAGTATGTTTGATGTGTGCCGCGTTAGTGTGAATATCCTGCAGGGCTTTCTTGAGGTCGAGCAAGTCCTGCGAGTTTATGGTGATTAGCACCAGGCAGGAGAAAATAAAAGTAGGCTAGGAATTCAGAGGCTATCTTGCTTACCTGGTATTCAACTTTCTTCTTGCCTTTGACGAGGGACCATAGTGCGGCTGTCCATCTTTGGACCTCGTCCGCAAGGCCTTTCGGTGGGTCGATCAGGTCGTCATCGTCTTCTTGAGCCTCCTTTTCTGCAGACTGACTATCTTCCATGCTCTCCTCGGGGTCTCCAGAATTCTGAGGAGCCTCTGCATGTGCAGAATTGGAGTCGCGGCGTCTAGTTCTTCGTCGTGTACTCGGCGTCTCCGGGAATTGAATACCCTCCGCATCGCCTTCCACAAGCCCACGAGATCCAGCGTCTTTTCCCGAAGAACGCGTTGTCCGTCGCTTGTCGTCCTTCTGAGCAACCTCCGATTGTACGAAGCTCCTTTTACGTTTCGTATTTCGCGATTGTGTTGGTGTTTCAGCAACGACATCCTCATCTACAGCGAGAAAGACTATGTGGCTTTTTGCATCCTCGATTTCAACATCCATTACCCCATCCTCCGAGTCGTCGTCCAGTTCATCCAGCTCCTCGTCCTCTTCATCCGTGTCCTGTTCTTCGTCCAGCTCCTCATCCTCATACCAGACCTTCATATCCGCCCTTATTTCTCCGATAACCATTGCCTCCTTTGCCCGTTCCAGGTATGTGTTGTTCTGGTCTTTCGCCCACAAATCTCGATAACGAGGCTGCAGGTACCCCGGATCGAAAATGGTTGGGATAGAACTACGCTGGGGACTCGAAGGAGTCTCTGACGACATGGAGAAATCAACATCGGTCCAAGTTGATGGAATTGCCGATGTGGCAGTGGAATCCCGAGCAGGTTGCAATGACGGCTTAGTAAAAGCAGTTGCCAACGGAGAGGAACGAGATTCTGGAGACGGAGGCTCGATTGCGATGGGAAGAGCAGGAAGTCCTGGAGAAACAGGCCGAGGACCCGGAGCTCCATCTTTGACACCGGCCTGTGGAGAACCGAACTCGACGAACTCGTTTTCGTCAACGACCATATCGTCAGTCTGAAAATCAGGATCGACAGAGGCTTCAGCAGACGACTGCGACCCGGAGGATGGTACATCTCCCACTGATACGGAAGGTAACTCGGGCTCGTTAACGGAAGACGGCGGAGGAGAAGGATAGGTAGGATCATAAAACATGAACGCAGCAGCGTCTGCAGAAGGAGGTGGAGGAGATGGAGCGTTTTGCTGCTCAAGCACCATTGGGCTAACGAGCTCAACTACTTCTTCTGACATTTCTCGCAAGAGTGTGTGTGAAGCATGTGCTGGAGGGTGGTTGGAAATTCCATGAATTTCATGAATTTCTGACTCGAATGCCGACGGAAGTGGCGATTTGTTCATAGAAAACTGAGACGCTTGAGAATCCGCTGAGACTATTGGAATTGCTTCCGGTATGGGTGACCCGGAATATGAAAGTCGAGGGCCAACAGTCGGCGAATGTGAGGGCTCGTAGTCCGTATGTGAAACTAAGTCGAAAAAAGAGTTACCAGAGAGGTCAGGAGAAGGACCGCATTGAGAAGGACTGGGTTTTGCTGAGTTTAATGCTACTGGAAGGTCGTCATCTTTTAAGTCGATGATGGTCGGTCGTCGAGACGGAAGACTTCTTGTGGCGTTATGTTTAGGTGTTGCTTCAGAAAATGGATTCTCTGTAGGCTCTGCCGTCTGCACCGAAGATAGAATATCAAGCGCATCGGCAGAGGATTCCCGCGTTTGAGAGGCCAACGGAAAAGATGATTTAGCAAAGGTGTCTGGCAAAGGAACGCGCTCATGCCCAATGTGGGCTGAAGCATGCTCAACAACGTTTGCCGCAAGCAAATCCGAGTTGGAGGATTTTCTGCTGGGGCCGGTTGAAAGACGATTGTCGCTCGATGCATCCTGAGAATCTCTGTGAGTATCAGATTTCAGAACGGAGAAAACGAGAAGACTGACTGTCTTGTCCTCTGGCCCAAAGATGCCTGCAATAATGAGCTCGGAGAGTACGGAACGAGAGACCACGGATACTGCAACTGATCGAGGATCGTTGGCTGCCGGGGAAATCCCTTGCCCTGTTCCTGCCTTATTCTTCCCTGTCCGACGTTCGATGCTGCTTCTCAGCATCCTCAAATTCATCCTCGCCTCCGCATCTGCGCGTCTTTCCGGCCTCTTCTTCAGATATGTGGCCTTTCCGAATACAGCGGGTGATACACTGGCCTTGGTCCACATTTCCAGCTCGTCCAGGTCAGCTTCGTAGCTTGTCGGCTGTCCGAACTTATGGTGCCAGGTTCTGGGAAGATCGAGCTGTGTTTTGCCATACCTGGGATGACGTTCTCGAGTTTGGGTATTACCTGTTTTCTGTACGGCAGAAGTCGAGGAGCTGGATGTAGAAATAGGTTCGGGAAATGGGACAGAGTGAAAGGCAGGGTTGGCGATCGCTTCGACTGCATCGCGCTGATGCTGACTGACGTCAACGGTTCGGGAAGAGGGAAAATTTGCATTGAGATGACGCGCGTGGAGGCCTCGTCGGCGAGTAGTCGATGAAATAGAGTCATTCTTCTTTGCACCCGAGTTCCAGTAATGGTCCAATGTGGCCTTCCTTACTGGATTCATCGACGACAGCGCATCGGCGGAACTTGAACGAGACCGACGTGTTCCCGAAGGTCCTTCTACAGAGAAACTGATGTTCAACGCGCGTTCCAACTCTGGTATGCCCTCATTGGACGCAGGAGCGATTGCTGGGTTCGAGTTATCACGGGGAAAAGAATGTTGCCTGGCATCAATCTTTGGACGTAATGCAGACTCAGTTGACCCTTGTTTCCCCGTCAACGTCGTGGTACTTGATCCAGCGAAAGTTTTCTGCCTCTTGAATTGTGGAAGGTCTTGGACATCGTCGTGGTCGTGTGCAAGTTCCAGTGACCCATCCTCACCAACTCCCGTTTTAGAAGGTATACCCAAATTAGGAAGGTGAGTCCGGGTTGGTAAGTCGCGGAAAATGCTGCTCGTGCTGGTCGAGGCCTGAGGTGATCTCGGAGGTGGTGGTGAATACTGATTCAGGAGTATTTCTTCAGATGAAATCAGAAGGTTATTTCAACAATATTAGTAAACATGATAGTACCGTTACGAGGTTGAGAATGCATCTTGATTCTTGAATGAACTTGAATGTCAATTTGCCTCTAAAGGTGTATAGGCATGCCACAATTATTTCTAATTTTTTGTCAGAATTATTTTTAATATCCAGAATGTCAGAAGATAAAACATACTGGGTTTGGGATAAATTGGATAATTGTTGATGGGAAAGCAAGCAATAGTTTTGGGTATTTTTGGAGCCTGTTGGTTGAATCTATTAGCAACAGTTATAGAAATCGGAGATAAGGTCCATGAGGAGAAATGTATCTGCGGTGAAAACTGGATTGAGTTTGAAATGTATGAACTTGCAAACAACTTGACCAGCCAAGAAAAAGGTAGGTCATCAACTGAATATATGTCCAGGGGGAAACAATAGTGTTGTCAAAATAAAGTGGACAATCCAGAAGAGAAAAGGGGCTGTAAAAATCAGTCATAAAGCAATCGTGAAGCAATCGTGAAGCCTGAAATGTAATGAATAAAAAATAAAAAAATAGATATCACAGGAGATCGAACCACTGGTTGGGTAAGCTCAACTTGCGACAATCACAATAGATCCAGAAAGAACAGTCAAAACAGAAAAATAATGATATAAAGACCAGGGAAATGTGGCAAGTACCAGTAGAACAGTGTTGCGACTTGCCAACAGTGTTGCGACTTGCCAACGACGACAAAACACCGTTTGTAGTCAATCACAATGTGTAGAACCTTTGTGTTTAACTGATGATGTAAAGAACGATTCACTCACTGAAAAGATTCACAAATGATCAACAAATGATGTGAAGAATAGAAGAGTATGAAAGAAGGAGGAAATGGCAGTGGTTGGAAGGGACAAAGAAAGGGCAATAAAATTGATTACATTTGTTGTAGTCATATTGATATTTGTTGAATCTTGATGTCACTGGTAAATGATTGGTTCTCTCATGCCTTGGCATGGCGGCATCGCGCCTGTGACTTGTGTAAGTAATTATTGCTTGCAACTAAAAGGTCCAGGGAAAAATATACAGGATCTTAATTAATGTTTTGAAGTCTGGTCCAGTCTGGTCTTTTGGCCTCCACATGGACCGAGGGTCCGAGACTGAGACCGGTCCATCTATATCCCAAGACATCAGAAAACCAGACATTAAAACCAGTCTACATCAGTTTTTTGTGGTCTTGAACTGGTCTGAACCAGATCTCAGTCTTAAGTTTTAGGGAATTGCATGGGTAACCCTCAGGTATCTCGGCACCTACACGTACCTGCCTGCACAGGTTTACCCATCAAAATGTGGCCAAAAAAGGCCAAAATGGTCAGGAATTGGATGAGATATACTCAATTTCGCAATATTTCAGTGTTTTGAGAATATCTCACCCAAAACTTAACTGTTTTGGGTGTTCCAGGGCTTGTTTGAAAGCTTGAATCTTCTTTCCTTAGCTCGCACTAGCCAGTGGCTGCAGTGGTCCTGAGCGGCACGTGAAGGATGCAGATGGACAGAAACAGACTGAGAAATGCCATGTCAACAAGGATCCCTGGGAAGTGCCTAAATCTTTCTCGTCCTGGAGTTTTGCTATTTCGATAATCGAATCATGTTGTAAGTACATACATAGTCCGAAGTGGACAGAGAATAAAACTGGGGGACTTGAACTGTTTGAAGTAAAGATGAGGTTAGCGTTCCAGCAGAATTCCAAAAGCCATGTGAAGAAATCGAGGCTCGATTTCAACAAATTACGATGACGCTCCCAAAAACTCCAAATAGATGCTGAAGGTTAGAAAGTGGAAAGGGCAAGGATATACGTACAACTATTCCGCTCCACGAACACACGAATAGCAATAAATATATTAGTTAAAACAATACAACATGCACACCGCCATGATACCGACGCTGCCATGTTCGTTCAGCTTCCCGCGAAAAAGAAGCTTCGTCCTCACTCTAGGTTCCGCCGCTCCGTTTTCTCGTTATGGCAGTTAAAAATCACGGCCATGGATCTGATGTATTTGCGCCCAAGATTTCCAAAAATTCTCCCGATCATAGCTCCTCCCTGGCAACAGAGCCGCCGTTCTTCTTCTTCTTCTTGTCCTCGCCAACGGGCAGACACAGTGCAGGCGATGTTCCTGTAAACTCATATTCACATTTCTCCAGCTCTTGCACTGTCAGGATCGCGTTCTCTACTCCACATGTGAGCAGCAACTAGAGATAAATTTAGACATCCGTCAGTTATGATTTTATCACGGGCGGAGAGCATGAGAGACAGAGAGATAAAGTGGGAAGAACAAGGTAGAATTGGGAGAATGTGAAGCGATTGACTTACCACAACGTTCCGTTCGGGTCCATTCCAGCACCTAGTGCCATGCTTGTACACCTGCTTCTGGTAGTATTCCGGCGCTCCAGGCTTGACGTCGGGTGACGGGTTCCAAGATTCGAATTTCCTATTCACCAGAGGTTCGATGGTTAGTGGTAGCAGTTAATAATTGTTGATCTAAAACTCCGGGATTCTTACCCAAGGCTGAAAGTAGTTCCGCCATGGTTTGGCTTCTGCTTAACCTCGTCGAACAGACAAACTTCGTAGGTGTAACTGCAATAACGAGCATTAAAATTGATCCATTCAAACAAGAGGTATGGTTTTGGCACATACTCTCCAGTGTCTTTTTCCAGGCAAGTTCCGTCGAGTTTCTTCCATTCTCCCTTGGCACCAAATCCATGGACGTTGAAAATCTCTTTGACGTCGTTCTCTGCCGTCTCCTTTTCTTCCTTGAGTCGTTCCAGTTCGTGCTCAGCATCGTGGAATGCTTGCTGAGCTCGAGACGAATCAGCTGATTAGGCTTCATGTAAGTTTGCATCAGATTAACGGCGTTGCTTGAACCTACCTGCTGAACCATCGCCACCGCGTACAATACCCAGTTTCTGAAGCCAAGAGACGACAGCATCCTTGAAATCCTCGTAGGCGGGGAGAACGGAGTCTGGAAGGTAAGAAGCCACCTCAAACACTACGCGGGACTTGTTAGTCGATATTTTGTTTTAAAAGACTAGTCATGAAACAACGTACGAATGGAACCTTCCATGGGAGCCTGGATAAATTCTTCGTGTTCCAGCAGCAAAGAGACATAATCGGTGTTTATCAAGTTAGGTAGCTGATATTCCAATTGATCGGCCGTCAACATGCCCTCCTCAAGTGGCTCTTCGGCTTCTAGGGACTCCTCTTCTTTCACTTCCTCGGTACTTTCGGCGTCCTTTCCAACATCGTTAATGTGGGGTAACTTGGCGAGTTCTTCCCATCCACGGACGGCTTCCAACACTGCCATGTCTTGGTAGTTGGGGTTGTAGCCTGTTCGCAGAGTGTCGAGGATGAGTCCAAGGGCCTTCTCACGTTCGAGATGTTTGTTGTATTCGCGCTGGAGGGACTTGAGGGCATTATTGTGCTTGATGAGAGACTCGTATAGTGCTACGGCGAGTAGAAAGGTTAGAAAGCGCGGTAAATCGGTTAACGAAGTACGACTTACGAGATTTCTTCTTCTGCTCTAGAGCAACTTGTGACAGAGACTCTGTGCGCTCGGCAATGTCTGACAGCGATGAGACAAATATGAATGTGGCAGAAGATCATTCCTACCTTGTAGACGTTGAACTTCCTTCTCTTTGATTATGATTTTCTCCGCTAGTGACAGAGCTTCCGCCTCGAGACGTTTCTTCTCCTGGTGTGCGAACGCGATGTAAGTCGAGCGGATTTTAGCACCCTGGTAAATGTGGTCAGCTTAATAAAAGACAAACAAGTAACACACGTTCACGAACCTGCCTCTGAATCTTCAATTCGGCATTGTGTTTCTTCTGGTACTCCTCTCCAATCTCCTTGCACAAATTCGGACATACACCAGAGTGTTCGTCCGATCCATCACAACACTGAGGTTCTACTCAAAATTAGAATTGTACGCTCAACAAATCCATCGGTGAAACGCACCACACAACCCGTCATTCACTCTTGAGCTCGGAATAGACTCCCCAATATGACCCTCGTTCTTGCAATAGAATGTGGTATTTGGACAAGCGCTCGTGCCTGAGTGAATCAGTTTAGCATGGTCCTTCAAAACTTTGCAAGCAGGCTTGAATCTCGAACCTGGTTCATCACTCCCGTCAGAACAATCACAAGAGTCATCATTCACGAAATCCCAAGGGATCTCCTTCGAACCGTCCAAGCATTTCCAAGTACCAGACTTTAGAGGAACATATTTGGGTAGTAAATCTGGAGAAACGCCTAGAGTCTTTGGCGGTACCGCGATGGCAGATAGTGGAAGAGAGCAAAGAAGGAGCACCCAAGGTATCATCGCCTGTGTTCGACTCGTTGAGTACAATTTCGATCGACGTGTCCCAGTCGCGTCTACTGTTATTATGTAAATGCTGACGTAAGGCCTCGAAACCAAACAAGGCACGCACTAGCCTTCAGAACGCCCTGTCCTCTCGAGAGCCTCATCATCGACGGTCAAAGCAACTATGGTGAGTACAATTTCACCCATTCTTCGGTCTTGCCTGTCTCCTTGGATATCCTGCGCATGTCCTTCGTTGGATTTTGCTCACCTTCGCAGGACTACTGGCTGGATGCGCCGTTTCGCCACTGGATGTACTTCTTGGAACCGAATGCTGATTTCGTTGCCCCCTCTAGGCCAAAGCAAAAGCAGCTCCCGCTGCGTCAAGCGGTGGCAAAGCAGCAAAGAAGAAGAAGTGGTCGAAGGGAAAGGTCAAGGATAAGGCCCAACATGCCGTCGTTCTCGACAAGGCCACCTACGATCGTATCCTGAAAGAAGTCCCCACTTTCAAATTCATCAGCCAGAGCATCCTCATCGAGCGTCTCAAAGTCAACGGCAGCTTGGCTCGCATTGCCATCCGTCATCTCGAGAGGGAGAAACTTATCAAGCCCATTGTGCACCACTCCGCGCAGCTCATCTACAGTGCGTTTCCAGCCTATGCTCGACCCCAAATCTTTACTGACACTTTATTCCTTTCTCTAGCGCGGGTAACATCATCAGCAGATTAGATGTTGACACCGTTTCCTTTCGCTCTCGTTTATGCTTGCTAGGCTGTATGTACATCACCACTGCATGCTCTCATAAAAACATACAATTCGCAAACACATCCTATCAGCGTGATCGTGCAGTCTTGAAAATTGTTACTGGCACATCAGCCTTACCCACGGAAGTCTTTGCATTGGTGTCAGGATTCAACTAATAACAAGTAGCAAATACCTAGTTCGTGCTACGTACGATTATCAGGTCTACATTCCGGTCAAACAAGTACTTTAAATTGTGACCCTCAAGCATGCAAAATACTCCTTAGTTCCATCTACATACTCCAAAAGTATATGCCCCAATGATCGGATAGTAACGTATACGCTGCAATCGGGCTCACTAACATAGGCCTTGCGAGCGGTACCTTGTGAATCGACAAGATATTGAACGCCTTCAGCACTGAGGGGTCTTTATTTGCTGAAACACATTGGCTATGCCTGCTAGCAATGTCTGGCGAAGGCCTCACAGTTTACTTCGAACTTGGTGTTCCCGGTTTCCATGCGAAACCGCTGCCTCGACGATGGTCTTTCCAACCTTCATTAAGAGAGCACGACGGCCAATGCCATGCATGTCGACATATAGAAGGCCGACATTTCTGGCTGTTCCAGCCATAAGCAAGGTGGATTGAGCTGCCTCGGGGCCGTACCTGTAAAAAAAAAAAAAAAAAAAAAAGAGTTTATGTAGCAGCCATATACGAGATGGATTGATGAACTTACTTATGATTGACAACTTTACCAATCTGCTCCGTCCCGACATCAAGGATGCGTCTGGTAGAATCATCGATCGTGGAAAGGATAAGGTCGGCGGAGATGAGGATGTGATCTTTTGCCTTTAGACGTCGTTCGGGAAGAGGAGGTTGTTGTGTCAATGCGCCAGCTGCTGATGTGCCAGCATCCGAGCGCAAGGGGGTAGGGGATGGAGTATGAGGTGGCAGAGGAGGTCCGCTAGGAGACAAGCTGGGATTAGAACCGGAGGCGGGTACGCCCGTTGCAGAATATTTAGTGCATGTCGGTTTTGCACCTATGGCATGAGAGATCATGCTGTCGATTAATGCGACTGTCTTGGCTGACGATTTCACAGCCTCGCCGCTGAGAGCGTGAACCTTGGAGAGGCGATTGCGCGTCCTTTCAGATGTAAGGAAAACGAGAGCACGAGGAGGAGGCACAGGCGAGGAGCCTTTGCTGTTAGAGGGAGTTCCGGCAGCCGAGTGATACGGAGATGCATCGGAATGCGCTATGTAGTACGACGAGCCTGTCGTGATTGTTGTAAGGAGAAGATTAGTCGTCGTTGAGATGGCAGTGCTAATGAAAGGCAATGTCATCAGTACTGTTTTGAAGTAAGAAAGGATTTGGTACGTACCTGGCGATGCTCGCAGACTTGCTGATCCAATTTTGCTGATCAGGAGGGATGATGCTTGCAAAGGCTTCGAGTGCATTTCCGTCAGAAACCTGGATGACCACTGGATCGTTCTCGTGTCCCTTCTCGAACATGGCGGGATCCTCTTTTATTCTGAACTTGTCCTCCACTTCTCCGATGACCTCTCCAGTATCTTCGTTAATCACTATGAGATGACCACGGAGATCTTTGTTTTCATTTACGGCACCAATCCCAGCTGTCTGCGCCTGGGCTGCTGGAGCAGTGGAAGGAACATTGGCGGATGGGCCATGGAATTCGGTGGCATATTGCTCGAGAATGCTGTCGAAAGTCTCTAGCTTTTTGGCAAGCTCGATGTCGGACCCCTCTGGAAACGGCACATTGACCGACAAGATGAGTTGTCCTGGATCGGATGGAGTACTCGCGAAGGTATAAGTCCTGGTCCTTGGGTCGTCTGTTCGCTTGACCACCCTCGCTGGATCAATAGGTGTCTCGAAGGCGTTCAGCCGTAAAACCAGATAGACATCGCAATCTTCGCCCTTGGCAGACTCTGGGTGGGGCATGGTCACGCACTCGAGATTGAGGACGCCAGTCTCAGTGCTAATAGCTGATCCTGAGAGGGAGGCATTTGGCAAGCTGAGGAGGACAAAGGCTTCAGGTGAAGCAACCATGGACGTGAGAGGAATAGTGCTTGTGGTCGAACATCAGCGAGGTTATATTGGATGTTATCATTCAGCGCTCAGCGCCCAAGGTGATCCTCGACCCTGGATAAAACTATTCAGTGGCAAACCCCGTTTAACTTTCTGCGAGAAACCCTGGGTTTCTACCATTTATGCTAGAAACCCCATAAAGTCATTGTTTAAGTTACAATACTCATTGTGTTTGGCTGCAACGTTTGGAGCTTGGTGTTCCCAGTTTCCATACAGCAAGCATTTCGCCAACGAAATCGAAGTCCAATTGCCCGGACCGCTTCCCGACTGGACTTGAACTGCTTCCTTTTGCCTAGGAGCACCACAGTTGAGTTTCCCCACAGTCTTTCTTGCAACCAAAATCTCATCTTTCCTTACATGTCCAGCGCCTCTTTAGAAAGCTACTACATTGGCATTGACGTCGGCACAGGTTCCGTACGGGCGTCTCTTGTGAACAAATTGGGTAAAGTTGTTGCAGCCTCCACCCAAGAAACGAAGACCTGGCGCGATCCATTTGATAATCGTGTCTTCGAGCAATCTACAGCTGATATCTGGAATGCAACTGGTACGGTGATCAAGGCCTGCTTAAAGGCGTCGAGTGTGGACCCCTTCGCGGTCAAGGGATTGGGATTCGATGCTACATGCTCTTTGGCGGTCACGGACTTCGAGGGCGAGCCGGTGGTGGTTACAAAGGGCGTGAGATTGGGTCAACATGGAGAGAGAAATATAATTCTTTGGGCCGACCATCGTGCTGAGAAAGAAGCGGACTTGATTAACGGGACGGGATCGGTTGTGTTGGACTATGTTGGTGGAAAGATGAGCGTAAGCTTTCGCCGTCCTTCGTTGAGCTTCATATCTGATATTTGGGTTGCAGTTGGAGATGGAAATCCCTAAAATTCTCTGGCTCAAAAACAACATGGACCCGGCCCTGTTCAGCAAATGTCAATTCTTCGATCTCCCCGACTTCCTCACCTACCAGGCAACGAAAGATACAGCACGGTCTTGCTGTTCTTGACATGCAATGCTCCTACGTCCCAAAGGCAGGATGGCAGAAGGATTTCTTCCAGAAAATTGGCTGCAGGAATTATCTGACCGAGATTATGCCCAAGTCGGAGTGAGGGAGGGTGAGGAAGTTTTGGTTGCGGGTATGCCAGTTGGCGAGGGCCTTTCGAATAAGGCGGCAGAGGAACTTGGACTGGTTCCGGGCACTCCTGTAGGCAGCGCGCTTATAGATGCGTACGTTTATTTTTTCTCTTCCATTATAATTTATATTGAAACTTGCCGTTCCCTGGCAGTTATGCAGGTTGGATGGGCACTGTTGCTGCAAGTATAAGGAGAACGGCAAGCTGTCTAGTGTCATTCCTTCCTTGGAGGAGTCAGGTCATCTACTAGCAGCTGTTGCCGGGACAAGTACCTGTCATATCGTTCAGGTATGTATGTGTTTATTTTATTTCATCATTAGCGATATTTAAACCTTGTTTGTCAGAGTCCGGAAGGTATATTCGTTAATGGGGTGTGGGGTCCATATAAGGTACTATCCAAATTGTCATCCTTGGAACCTGCTAAATATAAAGTCGTTCTACAGGACCCCATTCTCAGCGGCTGGTGGATGAATGAAGGAGGACAATCGTCACTGGACAGGTTCGTAGAATATTATCATCCTCACGCATTGATAAGACCTGATCGAAATTCCTTGTGCCATCCAGCTGATCGATTTTGTTCTGACCAACCACCCGCATACCCCGACTCGTGAAAATGGAAAGAACAACAGAAGAACATCCATACCGGTCAGTCACTTCGAATCTAGCGCCATTCGCACTATACCTCTCTGATTATTCGTTTCCTAGTTCTCCAAGAAACTCTGGACAGATTACGGATTGAACAGGGTGTCGACAACCTCACGGAGCTAACGAAGGACTTGCATTTATACCCAGATTTTCACGGTGCGTAAAGGCTCTGGCGTTTTTTTTATATATCATTGACGAGAATATATATCCAGGAAACAGATCACCCATCGCGGACCCGCGCATGCGAGGGTCAATTATTGGAATGGAACTGGTGCGAGGCCCTGGAACATTTCTACCACTCACCTAATCAACGAATTTTGTTTATCCAATTAGGACAACTCACTGATAGACCTCGCAAAGCAATACCACGCCACACTCCTCGCCATCGCTCTCCAAACACGACACATCGTTGACACGCTCAACAACTCGGGCCACAAGGTCGCGTCCATCTACATGAGCGGCGGACAGGCGAAGAACGCTGAGTTGATGCAGCTCTTTGCCGACGTGTGTGCTATGCCGGTTGTCCTTCCGAAAGACAGCGGGGTGCTGTTGTCCTGGGCGCCGCTATGCTAGGCAGGTTCGCCGCCGAGGCGGGCACGAGAGGGAAGGAGGGACAGGCGCAGAGGCTATGGGATATCATGGTCAGTGGTTCTTGGACTTTTTATATAACACGTTTAATGTTGACTGATGATAGGTCGAGATGACGCCGCCCGGCGACATGGTATCGCCAAGCTGTACACCGAGAGAGAAGAAATTGTTGGAGGCGAAGTATAAGATCTTCCTCGAAACAATCGAAGTTCAGAAACGTTGGAGGAAGGAAATGGAAGATGCCTGCAAGTAATTGAGTATTGAAGTATGGTGAATCTAGGATATAACATAAGGTCATGAACGACTTCTTGCTGTGTATAATTTGATTCAATGCTGCATCATGATCGCGTGGACGAGTGCTTAAACATGCATCCTCGTGAGCAACTGCATGTTCGAAGAATCTTAGCACCGGATGGCGTAATGTCAACCGAGAGCGCTTCACGACCTGTAAAGTGATGGAAAAAAAATACTAAGAACCATTTAAGTGAAATTTCCAAGGAAATTGACACGCTACTGCAACGTTGTCGAGTCCAGTATTATGTTTAAATACAGAAATTTGGTCAGAATAAATATCCGTGAATCGGGGTCGGTGAAATGCCACTGAAGTCGCCGCGGAGTTTTGGTTATTTCAGATGGTGGAAACTCTAAACTTTAAATTTGGGCGAGTACTCTTTGGGTTGATACAAGTAAAGTATACCGAGCCGTGCCATCCTTCAGTTTGGTTCTGCTAGTTTATAAGAATATAAGTTGATACGAGGATCATTTAGTCCCTGTACAGTGTAATTGCGTTCAGCGCTCACCCGCCGCCACCACAGGGTTCCAAAAATAGATCGACGTTCATCTGCTAATAATTGACATGGGACTTGACCAAGCTTGTGAGCATGAGAATTGGACTTGGTTGTTTCCCTGTTCAACTGATATGATATCTGTAGAATCTGGGCTGGGCCCTTGAAGCAGTGGGTTGGTGCGTTCCGACGTATTTACCTTACGAGTACTTGTGGTGCTCAAATTATGGAAGACAAGTGTTGAAAAGGTGAACGGTAACGCAGACGACTAAATGGAAGCATTTAATAAATCATTTCATTGAGAGTAATGGAACTTGGCAGTGTTCCGAACGACTTCAACGACAAGTACTAGTGAAGCTCCTCAACATCGTTGGGTACATACCAGCATCGATATCATTCAACACATGATCGATATCACTGTCCTGAAACCCGGTAAACGGCGTGGCTCAGGCTGATCCGATGTTCTGTCGTAATTTCGGGCACAGATGTAAGGGGAATGCAAGGCTGCAAGATGCACGTTTATCGAGTTTCTTGTTCCATTACCATCCATAGTGTTCTAGCATATCGCACTTTGACATCCTGACTTTTGAATGCCTTCATGTCAGACTGCGGGTGCTAGAAAGGAGGATACACTGGAACGTTATCTGAAACAAAAGAGTAAATAGAACGGGCGTGGACGTGGGGCTATAAGGAGCCTGACTCGTAATCATCAGTGGGAATCAGACAACGTTTTTCCGACGGAAGCAAGCGTAAAATCCGTGAATGTGATAGCTGAGATAAAAAATTGTACATACAAACGAGGGTGATAGTGATAACGGAACGCTGAGGGCGATGAAAAGGGTAAACTGGGCATGCGCATTCGTAAGCCATGGTGTATTGAAAATGCTGCCAGGCCGCAGCCCATGGAGATAAATCGTCATCTGTTGATTCACAGAAGCTTGACATATGAAGCCGGGAAGAGCCCCTTCTTCCCGTTGACTTCTCCGGTCCACCTGTCAAACAAGAAAAGCAAGGAGGAGCGATGCCGTACAACGTTAGTGGACATGCGTAAACAGACGTGAATGGGGTGGGTGAACAGGTGGCATTGAAAGCGGGCTAGACGCGTGAAAAGGAGAATGGCGTTGGGGGTATAAAAAGGGGAAGACCCACCAATCGTCTGATGTCCTTTCCGTGACCAACACACGCTCTCCCTCAGTGATTTTAAGGTCACCCGCTTCCTACGCAGGGACAAGCCCCATGGCGTCAGCCTGCCCGTTTCCGCCGAGATATGGAAACTAGAAGACATACCCCAGATTCGTAGTCGTACAGTGCGTCCGCCCATTCGCCTGCCTCTTGTTCCTCTTCCTCAGGCTCTGGCTGGTATCGAGCGGGGGTGGAGGAGGGGCGGGGGGTGGCGTTGAAGGTTTAGCGCTCACAGCCGATCCAGCACGTCTAACAGGTGGTGGTGCAAAAGTGTTCTGTCTCGGAGCGAATGCGGGAGGGGCCGCCACCTGAGGTGGAGATGACGGCGGTTTGCTTCGCAAGGACCCAATGAAGCCCATTGTCGACGAGGTGTCTACAGAACCAAATTTCTAGAAACACATCAAGACTGATCGTTAGATATGACACCATCACTTTCCAAAGGCCCGGGAAATTGACGGACGCACTTTCGCAGAAACCAAGTTGGATGACGGCTTTTCTGCGATGGGCGGTGGGCTCGAAATCGAAGAGGATGGGACATGGCTATTTCTGGCTGAGAACGCCAGCGAGGCTGCGGCCACCCGGCCTGCCACGCTATTCACCTCGTTATCGGATACCTGAGAGCGTGAAGATTCCGAGGAAGAAAAAGGTGCATCAGAAACAGACTCGAGTCATACATACGTCCACCTTCCATCAATCAGACAGATATGGATTCAAGCATGGAGACTCACCCCAGGATCTGCACTTGCACCACTACCACCAGCACCAGCACCCGTTCGAGAATTAGCAACATGCCTCAAGCCGGCGGACATAACCCTCGCCGTTGCTTCAGGGTTGTTTACCATGGCGCGTTGCACAGCGGATACCGCGGCGTCCTGTGTCGACTGCGCTGACTGCCCGTCCGATTGCGCGGCATTATTCGAGAAGATCTCAGGCCTCGATGAGAAGTATCTATACAAGGGTTGATTTGAATGAAATGGTGGCAATGGAGATCACAGGCAAAAAAGGGGGTTGCCACAGCGAAGGTAAGATCTAATGAACTCCGTGATCAGAAGGACTGTCTGTATAAAAGGACTCACTCGTCCAGCAGGGAGAAAAACGCGTCTTTCTCATGCGATTGTAGATTGGAAAACACCATTGTAAGTGTTGCTTGGTGGTCAAGGTTTGAGATGGCTGATTATAGTTCCAGCTAAAAACCGCTATCAATGCGATCACATCCCGGGACTAATTTGGCACTCGACTAACACACATCTGCTTAAGCTTTACGCGACCATACAATATGGGCTACACAAATCCGAAATATTCTGATAAGGAATAGTATGAACACAGCGAGGAGGAGCGCACGAAAGAAATCAGCAGCAGGATGTTGTAGGAGGAGACAAGCAGCTGATAACCATGTGAGTAACAGAAACTACATTTACGCGGTGAGGATATTTTTTCATCACATCAAGAAAGAGAGGAAGAAACAAGGAGCCGAATGACAGAAAAAAGAAGCAGGAAAAGCCCTTCTTCAATAATAACAAGCAAATAAACAGCAAAAGAAGAGAAAAAAATAACCAACGGGTGGCTTTCGTCAAGCCCAATCAGCAATATCGTAAGTTACAGGTTAATCGGCACGGTTCCGGGGTTTTAGCAACGACGGGTAGGTAGGGATTCATAGTCCAAAGAGGTGGGTGGGAGGGTAGAAGGCAGTCGCCTGGTTTTTTTGTTCACGCGTTCCAGTTAAACAGGTCGAGTTCGGAGGGGATAAGCTGGTCTGCGGGTGGGGTATTTTGCGGCGTAATCTGTTGTTGTTGGGGGCCAGGGGTCCCGGACATATGTCGTGTATGGTCACTTGTCGCTGGCGATGGCGCAAAAGGATACCCACCCTGAGCAGGTGTGCCCCAATTTTGGCTGTTTGTTGGCGACGGCGCACTGATACCACCTGCAAATGAAGGTCCAGTTGCACTCCCAGGCGGCGACATGCCATAGTTCGACCCGCCTTGATGTTGCTGTTGCTGGGCGAGCATCTGCGCCTGCTGTTGTGACGGGCCCATCATTTGCTGATTGAACGCAGGGCTTTGGGATGCCATCGCACGTACGGCTTGTCCGTGCTGTTGCTGCAGCAACATCCGTTGGTAATCCTCCTGGTTCATGGACGGACCCCTCGTCTGCTGTCCACGAGGCGTTAGTGGCGAAGGAGCACTATCTGATGGAGACCGAGTACTCCGTGCAATGCCCGGAATGGCCGACCCAGAACGCATTGAAGGTCCAGCTGATGGCCCAGCGAAGCCCATGTCGGAGCCCATGGGCGAGCCTAAGTGCGTAGGCGAAGTGGCGCCCATCTGCCCCTGCGCTTGTGCTTGCTGCCGCAATCGTTCTTGCATCAACTGCTGTTGCATCATCGCCGACACGTTTCCGGATCCCATGCCTCCCATATTAGCAAACTGGGCAGCATTCATACCACCAGGACCTCCGCCAATACTCCCAGGATTCATACCACCCGAACCAGGACCACCCATGGCCATGCCAACATTACCAGCAGCGCGTTGTTGATGCAGTAATAATAGCTGCCTCTGCTGTTGTTGCGACGTCAAGTTTCCAGATCCACCACCAGCACCGCCAGCACCGCCGCCCATCCCCATCCCACCAGGCATATTACCTCCCATCATCCGAGGGTCCATGCTCCCTACGCCACTCATACCCATACCACCAACGCCACCACCCATACCACCACCTCCTGCTCCTCCAGCACCGACCATACCGATATTGCCCATATTGCCCAAGCCCTGTCCACCCCCTCCGCCCATGCCGAACATCGTGTTCTGCTGATTCTGCGCCATCGACTGGTGTTGGAGAGGCGACACTGGGCTATTCACGCCCATACCGCCACTGCCCGGGAATCCACCCGCGCCAGCGCCCGAATTCTGCTGGAGCTGCTGCGGCATGGACATGCCTCCACCACCACCACCCATCTGCTGCTGCTGCTGCATATGCTGTTGCGCGGCGTTCTGCATAGAACCAGGGCCGCGGCCCATGGCAGCCATTTGGTTTTGTTGGTGCTGCTGCTGCTGTTGATGTTGTTGGTGCTGATTGAGCTGTTCCTGCTGGCGGTGTTGCTGTGACTGAAAAGCGGCCTGCAACACCGAAAAAATGTAATGGTCAGCCATAAGAAGAAAGAACAAGTGCAGATATAACTACACTCACCCTCGTCATTAGGAGCTTCTGCATCTGCTGCTGCATCGGCATACTCTCAAACCCAGGAACGTTCTGGACCATATACTTCAGCAGCGGGTGGCCAGGCGTGTTCAAGACCTGGTACGCATGCTGCATCTGCATCTGATTAATTCCGCCCCCACCTCCAGCACCGCTCATGCCCCCTCTCGCTCCTAATCCGGGTCCGGGTCCTGCTCCTGGTCCTCCCATGCCTCCCATGCCTCCCATGCCTCCCACGCCTCCACCAGCACCGCCAACATTGCTCAACCCACTCATCATGCCCACATTTTGCCCCAAGCCCATCATCCCGCTAGGCCCATTACTACCTACAGGCCCGCTCCCAGCACCGCCGCTACCATCCATATTCATGTTACTGTTATTAAGCTGTTGTTGCCGTTGCAGATGTAGATGCTGTTGCTGTTGTTGTTGCGCTTGCTGCTGCTGCAGTTGTTGTGGTGAAAGGTTGGGTCTACCTGGTCCGCCTCCAGGAACATCCATACCGGCACCAGCCCCGCGCATCTGCGCCTGCGCTTGCACCTGAGCCTGAGCCTGCTGCTGTGCGAGCCGAATCTGGTTCTGCCGTGCCCGTTCGCGGGCGTGGGCAGCGGCCTGCGCTTCTGAGGCGTTGATGCCGATACCGGGCAGGTTGAGGGTGGCGTCCGTCTGTTGCTGCTGCTGGCCTGGCCCTGTAGGACCTGATGAAGAGCCGGAGGCGGAGGAAGGGGGGCGTTGGGGTTGTTGTTGCGGCTGTTGCTGGGATTGTTGCTGGGGTTGTTGTTGCTGCTGCTGCTGCTGAGGTTGGTGTTGGCCTTGATGTGATGGATGCGTACTGCCGTTCATCCCACCCGAGCCAGAGCCAGAAGTAGACAGCGAGAAAAGCGACGACCCCGACCCACTCGGGGTCGAGCTCAAGCTGGCCTGTGAGGAGAGGGGTATAGACGACGGAGGAGGCATCATGCCCGCAGGCGCAGAAGAGCCCAACAGGCCTTTATCTTCCCCCGTATCTCGTCTCTTGTTCATCCCGTCTCCAGGTGTTTCCTCTGTCCTCTGGCGCTTGAGATTGTGGGCAGAGCTACTTAGCACCGGCGTTCCAGGTGTGCTAGGATTGCTGGAAGCAGGGGCAGGGTTGGAAGACGGCGCCATGAGTCCCATCTGCTGTCTCCATGCGATGTCTTTGGCGAATATTGAAGGCAGGTCCCCGTAGATCTGCCGTATCCGCTCTGCAATCGACGAGTCGCCTACCGATGGAGGAGCGTCCATGATCGGAAAAGGCATGTTGCTTTGGTTCTGGGGAGATGGGCCGCGTCAGTATATGAAATGCAGCAGGATGGAGGCAGATTTTACCCCTTGCCGACTTTGATCAGCTGCTGCTGCTAGCCATGTAAGATTCGATTGTAGACATTTCGAATATCTGCAGCACGATTAGATAAAGTTATGTACTGTATGAATTTACGCACTGCTGAAACCGTGGGTCCGAGTTCGGAACACCCTTTGCTTGAAATAACATACACACTCTGAGATGGATGATGGATATTAGACGGTGAAAAAATCTGAGAAACTCGAGACGCACTTGAGGAGTTCGACGTTAAGCTCTAGTATTGTTACAACCTTAGGGTCCTGCATCACAGTATTTGTTGTCGTTGTCGAGGTCATTGCTGTCGGTGTCGTCGTGGCTATCGTCGGTGTCGTGAGCGCAGAGGGTTCAGAGGGATTCGAGGTCGTTGATGGCGGTGTTGGAGGCTGAGACGGCTGGGTTGTCGGCACCTCAGGCTGTGTTATCGAGATCTGAGCAGGTGGGGTTGGAACTTTGGCCTCAGCTTCCACGGGCGCCTTCTCTGCACTCTCGCCCTCTGCCGTGTCTTTCTCGCCCTCTGCCATCTCCGCGTCACCACTGTTCGCCTCTTCCTCCTGGTCTGGCGCCGGCGACAGTTCGCTGAGCGGTGTTGACTGCCGCGACGACGGTTTCTCGACGCATGTCGTCGGTGGTGGTGCGGCCGCCGACTCTTCCTCCTCCTCTTCCTCCCGCTGTGGGATCTCTATCGGGGCCTCCTTCTCCTCCGCCAATGGCGGCACCGGTGACAACGAGGAGCTGCGCTCGCGGGTGGGAGATGTCGAGTTGCCGTCCGGTGGACTTGGAGGCGATGAATGTGTGTGGACGGCTGGGTCCGCTGCGTCAACGGGTGTGATGGGAGCTTGCCGTTGCTTGTCGTCGCTGTTTTTGTCCGGTTCGAGCGAGTCCTGGACAGTCACTGCGTCCTGCAAGAAGTGTCCATCGTCCCAGGATATAATTTTGTGCTCTGGGCTCTGTTTGGGGTTCGAGGAGAGCGGCGAAGGATGGTGGTCGACACGAATCATAGCCAGGCGCTTCTGGTCAAAATTTTGATTACGAGGCCGCCACTGAAGTTAGATGCGGTAATCTATTGAATACGGAGATCTGTGAAGGAAATATGGGCCGCAAATTAGGGGAAATCAGGACATACAAGTCGAAGTCCAGCGCAACGGTGCACGATGCCAGTCACACTTGGCAGCGGAGTCTGAAATTCCATCTCACATAGTACTTGTGGGGGGGAGAAAAAGGGCTTGGAGGGGAAGAAATTATGTTACCTTTGGGCGCTTTTGTATTTTTCAGGTGGACCTACATGTTTCCTGAAGCCATCCAATGATTGTCGTTATTGCGCAAACCGGCGCAGAATTCACATCTCCGTAACTCTTTTCCGATTCCGATCCCGTCTTATCGCGGCTCATAAATATATGTCCATCAATACTCAATTCTACCGAGGGTCTCATTGAATAGTTGCACCTGTTGTGTGTGAAACGCTCGTTTAGCGCTCACTAGAAATGGTAGAAACATTTGTCAAGTTTCAGGGACCTTCGTAAAATTCAAACATTCAAACCTTTTTCCAGAATACCTCACTGCCCAACATTCTGCGCTTGCCGTCACGTTAATAGCCATATTATGAAATAGTGTTGAGCGCAGCCTTGAAGTTGCTCTAGCATACGCCAAGCCACTCCTTTCTGTTGAAACCGAAGATTGGTTGCAGCTGCGCTGAACGACAAACATGATTGCCTTTTCGGGCGATCCATCATCAGATATCTTACGTAATGCTTGCATGTGTTTGTACGCCAGACGACTTGTTCTGTCTGAGTGGGTGATCATCGTAACAAACGTTCCTCAAGACACTACAGGATGTAAGTATGCCCCTCCTTCGTCTGAATCATGCTGTAGAAGGCTCGGAGGATCTATACGATGGCGGAAGGCTGAAAACTGGGCGGAAATCGGTGGTGTTTTGGGTGGATGCGGTCTGGGGGCGTTGGATGGGCTTCGTCGACATGCCCCAACTACATTTCATCAAAATCTCGTGGATTGGAGAGCTAATGGTTTTGCTTTCTATTAGAAAACGCAATGGGTCGGGTTATCAGGGCACAAAGGCGCTCGCACGCCATCGTACGTTCATACCAATTTACTTCTAAAATTATAGACTAACATCTTTGGCCGCACTCTCTAGTTCAAATCGCACACCCATCACAACAAGCAGCCCGCCCGTCTCCGTAACCTCGACTTTGCCGAGCGTAACGGTTACATTCGCGGAATCGTCAAGGAGATCATCCATGACGCCGGTCGGTTCGTATACCTGCAAACTCTACAAAGTCTCAGAGTTTACTAAATCCTGGCCTGTCTTTCAGTGGTGCCCCTCTTGCCCGCGTCGTCTTCCGTGACCCTTATCGCTACAAGCTCCGCAAAGAGACTTTCATCGCCACTGAGGGTCTCCACACTGGTGCCTTTGTTTACTGTGGCAAAAAAGCTGCCCTCGCTGTCGGAAACGTGATTCCCGTCGGCCAATGCCCCGAAGGAACCATCATCTGCAATGTTGAGGAGAAGATTGGCGATCGCGGTGCCCTTGCCCGAACATCTGGCAACTACGCCACCATTATTGGTCACTCGCCCGACGACAACAAAACCCGCATTCGTCTGCCCAGTGGTGCAAAAAAGACTGTGTCTGGATCGGCTAGGGCTACAATCGGTATTGTTGCTGGTGGAGGAAGGATCGACAAGCCTTTGCTCAAGGCCGGTCGTGCGTTCCACAAATACAAGGCCAAACGTTACAAGTACGTCCTAATTACATTCCTCGAAGATGTCTGGTACTAACATAATATCGCAGCTGGCCCCGTACTCGTGGTGTTGCTATGAATCCCGTTGACCATCCTCATGGTGGTGGTAACCATCAACATATCGGTAAGGCATCCACCATCGCTCGCTCCGCAGTTCCTGGACAGAAAGTCGGTCTTATTGCCGCTCGCCGGGTACGTAAATCTTGCTTCTTCTTTTACCATCACAACATTCATATTTTTCTTCGTATTTAGACTGGTCTGCTACGGGGTACCGTCAAGGTCAAGGAGGTTTAAGTGTGATTCCATCCATCCGCTTTCTGTCTCTCTTTTTCGCCTTACGTCCATCACGCTCTGCTTGCCCACGTCTCTACACCTTTACCCGTGTTTGTCCGTACAGCTACAAAAATATGTATATGCAGATGCCTATGCTATCACAAGTATGCCAGCATTTATCTGCGTATTGGAATGAGAAGGTTTGCCTTGATGGATTCACTATATATCTATGCCATGCTTCTAGGTTTTACAATGGGTCAAGATCTTGTTCACCACTGAAGCACGGCGGCATTAATGCATTACTATTAATATTGACCGGTAGTGTCAGGCCGTGTCCCATTACTTTCTGCCTAATTTCTGCCATGGCTTCCTTTCTACATGGTCTACAGATCTTCTTGTGTCATATCCGACAAAGACGATGTTGAGCAAGCTAGAATGCCTTGAATGCGTGCCTACGGGCTCATGGAAAACGACGAATATTTACAAGTGGACCGCGTCGTATTTCCGTGAGTCGGGATAATGTCTGCATGGCATTGAAAGAAACGGTAATGATGTTATTTAAACCATATATGTGGGTAGTGTAAGTAGTGGTGCGACGAAGAGGTGCAAATTGCAATTACAATACACTTAATATAAATATGCAATGGGATGGATGGAATCTGGATGTATAAAATCCAAGCATAAAACCCTTCAGAAATGATCTTGAAATCTTACTACAAGGTATCAAATGCTGGGTTTGAGAAACGCGTCTAGTTCATCGTCGAGCTCTTGTTGCGTTTTCTTTGGGCGTTCAGCTGTCCGCGCAGGACGCTCTCCTCGCCTACTCCTTCCGCCGTGTCCATTTGATGCCCCATTGATGTGAAGCTCGCGGTCCCTATCTCTCCCATTTCGGCCTGCGGGTCGTCTCCTGTCGGAATCAGGACCCCATTCGAGTCTTTCTGAGATGGGGGATTGCATACGATCACTCAGACTGTCAGGGATGTCAGGAACTGGCTCGCCGTTCCGCCCGCGTCTTGCTCTGGAACGTCGTGGTAGAGGTAGTGTCAAACGTGACGCGAGGTCATGACGTTCGTCTCGAGTGCTGTGTAGACGCAGAAGTGATGTCCGTTCCAGCAATGTTCGACCATCTGTGGCGATGTAGTCAGAGCGCATTTTGGATGGAGGTGAAGCAGGTGTATCGAGTTCTGCTTCGAGTTCTTCTTCCTTCTTTTCGTCGTCGTCGTCGTCTTCTGCGAGGAATTGGTCCAGCTCATCATCCAACTGGGCTTTCCGAATTTCGTCGTCTTCATGGTCGTCTCGTCTTCTCCGCTTGGGGGGTGGTAGATCCCGTCCATTGAAGAGTTCCTTTCCAGCTGATGAACCATGTTTCTTGTAGAATTGGCTTTGCTTCATAGCGCCCTTCTTCTTGACATCATCCGCCTTTGCCCAGCGCATGCGAATGACGCCTTTTAAACCCTGCCCTTTCCCAAGCGTCTGGTTGATGCGCTCTTCGGGCGGCCATAGGGCAACAGGAAAAGGCTTTGCAGTGATGCATTCCTCCATGTCGGGCTCCTCTGAAGCCGTTTTCTGGAGTCGGTTAAAGGCGTCGCGGGCCTCCTTCTTGGATTCAAAGACCAACACACAGGTGTTGTCGTCCACCCATTCAAGACCCATTGGATGGGCTTCGAAATGCGTCGCGTACGCAAATATCCGGGCTGTTGGCAGGTGCGCTATTGGTGTCCCGTTGAAAAGGATGGCGTTGGTGCGGTATGAAAGGTCTTCGAGTTTCAAGGGTAAGTAAAAGCAAATGCAGAAGTGTATGGAACTCACCCTCATCCATCTCCTCGTCCTCCAGCATTTTGTCTTCATCTTCTCCTTCATTGTGTTTGCGCTTACCGTCCCAAAAAGAAAAGAAAGGCAGATGGCAAAGCCAACTCGCGTATCAGGTCCTAATATCTCTATGTCCTCAAGGACAGGCTACCAGCGCACCTTGCCGACCCTAGTTACTGCCGAGGATTCTGAAAGCAGGTATACCTTGCTGGTACCAATACGTTTGGCGAGCGAGGCGGCGCGTTCAGCTTCGGTGGGCACCTGTTCCTCGTAGGCGACGGTATCATCGTATGAAAGTGTTGCGAGTTCTTCAGGTGCGATTCCGTCCGGAGTATTATCCATTATGGCGCAAAGAAAGAAGGGGATATGTTGAGGAACGAGCACAACGTGTCCGGTATGAGGATGTGTATTGTCTGAAGTGTCTCCAACTCAGCGGCGTTTGTGAAGAAATCACCCTAATTTGATTATGTAATGTGGGTCCGGCGGACCAATCGGTCTCTCAATTATTTCTTTCTCTTCTCAGCCATGTCGGAATCTGGAGAACCAGTTGTGAGCAAGAACAAGGCACATAGGAAAGACAAACGTTAGTCGTATATATACCGCGAGTCATCTCATTCTCACTTTCAACTTGAAATTTCTGCAGCATGGGATACCGATGACATTGACCAGTGAGTAGGTTTGCTCTGGAAGTCCGAGTTATGCGCTAATGCCGAGTTTGCTTGCAGTGTGAGCACACATTCGCGAGATGTGCTAAATATGAACCACTGAGCTCATGGTTTCCCATAGTGGAAGGTCGACCCATTCACAGCTACAGACAACAAGGCGGGTGCCTTCACAGAAGAATCGTCTTTCGCAACACTCTTCCCAAAATATCGAGAAAAATATCTTCGGGAAGTATGGAGTGCAGTTACGAAGGCTCTCGACACGCATGTGCGTTTGACATCCGCCCACTGTTCCCGTCGACCTTGCTAATCTCGATCTAGGGGATTGCATGCACACTCGATCTTGTACACGGTTCAATGTCAGTGCGAACAACGCGAAAAACATATGACCCCTACATTATTCTGAAGGCGAGGGATATGCTCAAGCTGATGGCGCGTGGTGTTGCGGTCAACCAAGCGGTGAAGGTGCTAGAAGACGACATGGCGTGTGACATCATTAAAATTGGGAATTTGGTACGGAATAAGGAGAGATTCGTGAAGAGGAGGCAAAGGATCATTGGTCCTGATGGAAGCACACTAAAGGTATGTTTTGACACTCTGCTCGAATCGTTGGAAGATTCTGACTCTGGGCAGGCCATCGAACTATTGACAAATTGCTATGTTCTCGTGCAAGGAAACACCGTCAGTGTCATGGGCCCATACAAATCGCTAAAGGAAGTTCGGAGGATAGTGCTAGACTGCATGAAGAACATTCACCCAATTTATCGTATAAAGGTACCGTTCATCGCTACTATCTCGCTGCAGCGCCAATGTATAATAAATTTCTGTCGCCCAGGAACTCATGATTCGGAGAGAACTCGCAAAAGACCCAAAACTTGCCACAGAATCCTGGGACCGCTTCCTCCCCCAATTTCGCAAACGTCATCTCAAAACCTCGGAAAAGACGGCGAAGAAAAACGAGAAGATCGGTCAAAAAGTGGAGGCGCGCAACGCTGCCGGTCTGGAAACCACGGCGGAAGAGTTGATGAGGAAAGAGGCCACGAAGAAGAAAGTGTACACGCCCTTCCCACCGGCGCAGCTACCGCGGAAGGTCAGAACACCATGTTGCCTGTTCGATGTTTTCATTCCTGGAACTGACTGTTTTTTAAAAATTTCCTTCCAACCTTTCTCCTGCAATCCGGTTTCACCTTTTTCCGGCCATGAAAATCTTATAGGTCGATCTACAACTCGAATCAGGAGAGTACTTCCTCAAGCAGACAGAGAAGGAGGCGAAGGAAACAGAGAAGAGAAAACAAAAGGTGGGTCTAGTATAAATCATTCACAGCCCTAACCTCTGACACCGACGCTTTCGACCTCCAGCAAGCGGAGGTTACAGAGAAGAGACGCGCCGAACGCGCAGAAGCTTTCGTCGCCCCCGTGGAAACAGCCGCGCCGACCGTTGAGGAGAAGAAACGACACAAGAAACGGTCAGCGATGGAGATGGAGATGGATAACGAGGAGGAGGAGGGCGCCGAGAAAAAGAAGAAGAGAAAGTCGAAGAGAAAAGAGAAAGACACGGCGGATCATGATTCATGAGGCGGCTGTAGCTGAGTTTTGACATTCCATCTATTTGCTTCTTACCATGTCTTTTGTCTATATTTTTCGTAGCTCAAATGATGATGCTTTTGAAACGCTTACTCAGTTGGCTGTACTTGTTTGTCGATGCCATGGCCGCTTGAGGGCCCTGCCGGAAGGCAATTTTCTCCCTGCATGAATCATTTTCAGCACGTACTCTTCTTTGAACAACTGACGGATAATTCCTCAGCGTATAGGCGACGAAGTCACTAACGCTCAATACCTCCTTATCTACTGCATTTGTCTTGCTGCAATATGGAGATGGAGTGTTAACTCAGACAAGATATCCTAGCGTGATACTTTACACTGTCCATTCACAGGATCTAAGGATCGAAATCATTGGTGCGTATCTCATTTCCTTTCTTTGTGGCGCAAATCGTCCTGATTTCTTCTGACCAGACGCTTGCTTTGTCCAGCCCCATACTTTATGTATCTTCCTCCTTGTATCAACCAAGCCAAGGAAGTGGTTGTCCATCGAGCTCGATGGTTTGGAGAATTAAAAGAAGAACAATTAGCTGTGAATCATTTGAGATTGCTTGCTTGGGTTACTTCAGGTTCCACGATGTATGAAGAGATGTTGAAGCTGACCACTTTTTGCAGGGTCGGGACCTTATCCGCGCAAAGCAGCAGTGTGTCACTTTACTGGCTCTTGGATGTACGGTTGTCTTGATTGTGACCCCTCGATCTGTGGGGGGGCCAATAACGGTCGATAAATTGCCACATGGGAGAATGTTAGAGTTCGGTGGCGACACATTTCAGTCGGCATGAGAGTCGGAAAGAAACGCGACCAGTTCTTGTCAGATGATTTTGACGCGTCTATTTTGTTTTCGGCTGATTTCCAACGTTCTTTGAGCCTGAGGCCTGAGGCGGTGGTGACTAGCGTCCGTTTCCTACACATGATGTGCCACAGAATGCATAAGAACCTACGGAATACATAAGAACCTGCTAATGACACTGATGCTACTGTGTAATTTTATCTTCACCTCGGACCGATCTACAACGACACCCGGAAACAAATGAATGCTCTCAAGTCCTGAAAATGACAAGCAATTGGAATTAAGTCACCGAAGGCCACTGGTCATTGAAGCCTGGCCGCCAGCACCAGTGGCAGCAGCAAGTTGGTCAGTGACAGCAGCGATTTGGCCTTCGAGTTCCTCCGTCGCTATCTCCAGTTGCCGTAGGTGTTCCTCTCTTCGAGTAACAGCCTGTTCAGCTTCCGAAATCTGGGGTAATTATCAGATTATAAGTAGCAGTAGAAGCATATTTAAAAGGACATACCAAAGACTGAACAGCAAGGCGGCGCTCCTGGAAAGCCTTTTGGATCATGATGATGACATCCAGTGGCCTCGTATAGATAGGTACCCTCATATATGTACCACTAGTCATGTCAGAAATGTCTACATCATCTTTATCATCCTGAGCTTTGTCGTCCTGAGCTTTGTCGTCCTGAGCTTTGTCGTCCTGGGCATCCTCTTTCTGAGTGTCATCCTGAGAACTCTGAGACTTCTCGTCATCATAAGAGTAAGACAGTGTAATGGAAGCATCACGGTCGAGGGCTGTCATATCAGGGAATTCTCGATGGAGGACGCCAAGGATCATATCCGAGTACCAGTAGCACTGGCGAGTGAGGATCTGGTACCTAGGACTGTTGTCGTGAAGAAGTGTGGCCACAATCGCTAGGTCGAGCAATCTTATGTGACCTCGAGGACATTGCAGCCGATCGAGACATTGATCAGAAGTCGTAGGCCATTCCTCGATAGACTTGACGGAATCATAGACATAGAGCTCCCCCATCACGGCCAGTGAAGCTTGGAGCGAGGTGGTGGGGATTGATCGAAGAGTCGATTTGCTGGCTTCATTGAGAGGGATGTGTGCTGTTCGCTCGATGCGGAGGTAGCGGTAGTAGCCTTCTGGAACCCATATCTTGGCGATCAGGTATTCATGCTCGGGATGCGCGTGTTCCTTGTATCGTCGGAATTCCACGATATACGTGGAGGATAATCGAATGCGGTTTGTGGGGCCGGACTCGATATCTCGAGAAGTATAGAGACGGAGAAGGGAATACTCCCAATCCTCGATACTGACATTGATGGGAAACTCCTCAAGGCGTCGAGGTCTTGCGGCCATACCGAGGATGCATAGAACAGGCCGAAACAGCTTTCGAAGCAGGGCTGAAGTACATAAAGTCATCTGGGAAATAAGTACGACAAGTCCACAGTGCAATAGGGGGATTTTTGGGCACCTTTCGAAGTTGGCGGAACGACGGTTTCAGAACTCTTTTGAAACAGTCACTGCAAATATGCTATTTGTCAGCAGCCTCAGACACCTGGTCAGTGTCCAATGGTAAGTGTATCGACGTACAATAGACATGACGATGGCATTCTTTATAAAGTTCATACATTTATAGGTTCTTATTTGTCACAGTTCGACAACCTCTCGAAGGGATCGCAATGCACTAGACCACTTTCAGATACACTGTAATATTGATAATTAAGCCTTTTCGTTCTAATGACAACAGAGTAATAATAGAAATATATAAATTCTCACCGGAAAAATAAAGTAGAGGTGGCAGATTAAAGAGGACGCACGATGAGAACCGAATCTGAGGAGGTAATGTTCGGAGTCCCTGATTTGCTTTTACATTTCGTAATATTCTTCTTGTCTAATTGCCATCTTGTGGTGAGAGTTGGAGCCAGAAAGGATGACACTCCGATTCATTTGCATCATCATATTTGCAGTGTCACCTCCCATAGCAATAAGGTCGAGTGGTTGCTCATCGCCATCGAACAAGGCAGCTATTTCTTCAAGAGTACGTCCTAAAGAAAAAATAAGAAACTTATTCAGAAAGGAATATGAGAAGACAAACCTTTAGGCTCGACGATAAAGAAGATGACGAAGAGTAGCCCCAGAATGAGCCAACCGCAATAAACGCCGTAGTACCACCAGCTAATAGCAGCCGGTGCCCATGGGTTGACAAATTCATTGAAGGCAATGGTAGTCATCATGGTCAAATTCTGATAGTTCAATGAGCATCGAGTAAATCAAACAAGCTGACAAGAATTGACGTGCCATCACAGCGAAACCCTTCGCACGAACTCTGGAAGGTGAGATCTCCAAGGCGTACGTGACTTGGTGTCGGTAATACCGACTCCTTCTAAGACGAGATTGAGGTAGTACGAGACAAGGCCGTTACCACTAATATCACCCATAAGCAGTAGAAATTTACCTAAAAATAACTTCGGCGTACCTCCACTGAGAGAAGACTGCAACACCCAAGATGATGCGCATACGCTTCCTGTTTCCTGGGACGGTGAATAGAGACCAGTATGATGTACTATTGTTGATTTCTTCCTCCATTCTGATAGCGTGACAGATTTGTGCCATTTTGAACACTACCAGGGGATCGTGTTCGTACTACCATGGGCATGATATATGCCGGACAGACGCTGCCTTAGATTCCTATAACAGTTTTCAGCACTGCTATTTGAGCTTAACGTGAGTTAGAGCATACCATTCCCTTGGAGACGGGCCATCACGGAGACTCTGGCATGAACCAGATGCCAATGATTTGCATAAGGGGACAGAGAGCCTGAACGAGCGTTGACACGCGCCACGACCACTGACCGCCACTGGCATGATCGAATGCACCGAAACATACCTTGTGAAAGAGATAAGTGGGAGTCCTCCAGCAACGGAATAATTATAACATACCCATGCTGAAATAATACTACCGCAGTACCAACAAGGGTTAAACATCGTGATAATTCTACCACGCTACTACGGCAGGACAAGTCAGATGGCTCTAGCAGAATAAGCGATTTATCACCCACCTGTGTTGGATATGACAGCTCGATAAGCAGCAGTGGTGGTGCGTTTTGACAGAAAGAGAGACCAAATCCAACTACAGTTGATGAATTTTCAGAAAAGGAGATGCGGAGAGATGCATACTTACTGGTGAATCGTGCACCAATGAACATTGGTACACTCCAGGCCGCTGCCTCGAGGGGGCAACGCCTCGACACATAATTAAACCGCCAACAAACAAAGCAGCCCTATGCCCAAAAGTATCGGAAAGGAAAGGCATAAAAGGTAATGAGGATTGGTTGGCGATGAACTGAGCGATATGATATTTGTTAGTAATACACACGATTGTAGCAGAACACTTGCACTTTTACTCAGCGCCTTTCCTCTTGGATGGTGGAAGTAGTCTTGCCAGTCAGGCGAGATTTGAAGACCTGAAAGACTACAGGGTCAATCAAATGTAATCCATTACAGATATTACAGCACTATGCGGGATGCGCTTGCATAGAGCTCTAGCATAGCTAGCATCCCAGACGATGATGATGGACCGATGGAAAGAGAAAAGGCGTGAGAAAGAGTGTGTAGGCCACTATACCCTCGAGGATTCTCAACTCGGAAGTCGGTCGCCGGTTATCGATTATCCCGGAGAAATCCGCCTCACCGCAAGTCGCATCAGTAACAAATAGACTCATATGTAGGTTATGTTTCGAACTCCGTTAGGGCCTGCATTGGTTGATCACAATCGATGATACGGGCGCTTACAGTAAACGCTTTACAACGACGACATTGACGGTTGTCCATTGACCTCAACCAGTCAACAACCTCTAGTTGGAAAAATCGACACCTATTATCTATTACAACTTTTCAGGATGGATTGTAATCTGGAATCCCGCCAGGTGCGGGTAAGCAGCACTCCCATTCCAATCCCTGCCCACAAAACGTGTAGTTACCTACAATGCCTTTACCTAGGAAGCCGATCGACAGACACAGTTGCGTCGTGGTGGGGGTCGTGCGACGAGAAACCGTGGACCAGGCCCCTATGATACAGTGCGGGGTTCATCGCGGCCTGCTGTTGTTGCGAGATCAGTGCGACGCGAAGTGGAGGAGAGCTCTCCAACACCGAGGTCCGTCTTGATCGTACAGCTTCATGCGCTGAAACAATTTACAACATAAAATTATGTCAATCCTCGCCACATATAGTGTTAGAAGCTGAGCTTCACTTCTTGACACACCTGCCGGAACTGTTGAGATAAGCGGTGGACAATTCAATGCAACGGCTGGGCACCACATTAATGTTACAATCAATACGACCGGTATGTTTCGTGATATTATTGTTTTTTATTTTCTATCGATAAACCAAGTCAATTATTGGCTTTTAGCGGTAGGTGGTTCACAGTCAGACGCAGGGAATTTGCGGCGACCCGTGCACGACGAGGATACTGGAACCATTGTTGACCTGGGGAGAGATTTATTTGTAAATGTGTTTCCTATCAATTAACCCTGTAAGATGCTAATCGTTGCTTAAAAGATGCAACCCCCAACTCCTTCTGTGCAGAGAAGTTGCGATATATATTATCGGCACATGGGAGCCCAAGGACGTGGATCTCCTTTGTGGATTCCAGGACCTAGTAAGAATCTTTCAATTGAATATCAACGCCAAGGGATAGGAATTGGTGATGTTGGCATTTTGACCGTCCTTGGAGGCTTTGCCTTCCTGTTCAACATATGTCTACCCCATGATCATCCGATGCAATCAGCAGAACTCCCGGAAAACTTTACCCCTTTTTTGATTTCCCAGGTGGATGTTGAAAAGCAGTCGGAATTTTTGACCGATAGTCATCTTGCCAGTGCTTCAATTGAAAGGTCTCGCCGTGATGGGGATTCTTCGTGTGTCATTTCAACTCAGGCATTCTTCAATAAGCGTCGGACTCACAATGTCCGATTTACAGCGGTCTAGTTTTCGAATCGTCGGCCTCGGAAGGCGCCATTCTTACCATGCCCCTTGGATCAACTTCGGAAGACCTAGGAAACGTGATCAGACTTCGAAGATACGTAGCCGCGAACGCGGCGAGCTGGTATAGATACGTCTACGAGGTCCGAGGACGCGAAGTCATGAACGGTGATCTGCGTCTTGTCGCTGGCTATGATAAATCTAGGGCATGGGGTATGGCAACTTTTTCGAACTCGACGGCGCAGAAGGACGAGTCCTTCCGGCTAAAGTTCAGACCCCTGGAGCAAACCGACGTAGGTAGAACTTACGGCTGGGAGTATTCTGGTACAGCGCAAGTCAGAGCCGGACCTGATATTCGGGAGATAGAAGCATTGCGCATGGGCGATCCGTTAGAGGAGGGACTGGAGTATGAGAACCAATGTTTGTTTGTCCGGACGATGAACGTCGACCTTCCAGATAAGTTTTGGAAGGAGTTGGCATCAGAGCTAAACATTCAGGTAGGCTTACGCAACTCCGATTTCTTCACATCACCGTCGACACAAGAATTCGCCGGTAATGGAAACTCCTCAAACCCATCGACTTTTACTCCCTCAAACTATACCGAAACTCGCATCACTTCAAGAACTGCCGATATTAATGTCATGCCGTTGTGTCCTGCTCATACAATGCATCTCCCTCCTGCAGCAATGGTACGTTTTCCACTAACCTTGTCATCGAAGACGAATGGAAACTTCACGGCCCTCCAAGGCAGGACATCCTTCAAAGGTAATCAATAAAATGCTGTTAGAAAATGTGAGCAATTTAAAAATTTACCTTTTATCAACCCTCATGTGTTTGCTCTTGTCCCAGGCCAAAATGGATGTACGAATGGTTATCACCGAGGATAAGGATTGGATTTCAGTCCTCACGAAGGTAAGTACGTTTCAATGTTTAATTCTTGATCTAATGGCGACATAACCGTACATAGGATGATTTTGTTTTACCTTCAGCAGAGGAATTGTGTGCCCGTGTCAAAGCCTCGTCCGTTATCCGCGAGGAAGAAGGTTTTTGTCAAAATCCTGCTTGCTGTCTTCACTTATACCTATGTGCTCCTTGATGAAAGGCATAATTTATTTAGAGCTGATTTGTATTAAACTAACAGCTTACGACAAACAAGTTGGGCAAACCCGCAGTTCAGAAAACCTCTCTGAAATTTGCAGCACCAGAGTCCGAGGTCAAGACTATTACCACTCCGTCACAACAGCGCGACAGGGGACGTGAACGAGAAAAAAGCGCAAGTCAAGATGAACGAACAGATAGAGGAAGGTCACAGAAGAAATCTTCTGCACATTTAGAAAGTGCGACAACACCGATCGTGATCGATCGAACCGATCTTCGTCAGCCTCAGTCGAGTACTGCTGTAACTTCAATGAGACAAAAAAGTCCTGAGGTCTGGGGTCAGTGGGAGGGTAGGAGGTGAGTATTGCTCATATATACGGCTCTATCGCGAGCTTGGAGGGACTTGGATTGCTTACTACCACTCTGTGACATTGCGATCAGGCATTACTCTCTTGAAGTTGTCCAACATCCCTTGCGCGCCCGAATGTGCGGCTTCGGCGATAAAGTACGTCTTTGGCGTAGCCCATTCTACGGCATTTAATCGATCGTCATACCCAGGATCGGAGACCCTTAGCCCCAGCAGTGGTCGCTAAAATGATAGTCAGACGAGAAGACGACTCAATCGTTGACGTAGAGTAAGTGATATACAATGGCTAAACCAGTAATCCTAATACTCTAAATAGTGAAGTGGATTGTTCATTCTTCCTGGTAACGGTTGACTTGTGGTCAGCAGATGGAAAACGTGAGATGAACCTTGTCTTGCATCCATCCTCTGCAGACTACTATGTACCCTCTCATCCGTCTTCCAAGACGAAACGGCGAGGTGCAAATAATTCTGCGCCTGTCACTCGTCAATCTGGAAAGCAGACCCCAGCAGAAGGCTCGACTCCTACGCCCTCTCAATACAGCCCAGGAGACCAGGTAAGCCCCGCATCTTCACGTTCTTGTTGAAAAACTCTCAGAAATTATTCTAGACGGGCAACTCAACACCGTCCTTAAGCGCTCAGGCTCATGCTCCCTATGAGAATCAAACCTATTTTACGCCTCAAGCACCAGTCTCTGACAATATTAATTATTCACAAGATACTCCATATGGCCCTCCGCCCCCAGATCCGCCCTCTGTCTGGGGCTACCCCCAAGTCCCATCCGTCGACCGCAGCACCAGCTTTCCTCCTCCAATACTTCCGTCCATCCACTCCTTCGGTCGGACTACAATTACAGCGTCTTCTGACACATGGCAGTCGCAAACGGAGCCGGAAATCCTGCCATTCCGAGCATGGAACACAGACACGGCCTACGGCTCTGTAGACCACCATGTAGACCCAGCCTTACGGACGCCTTCCTCAAGCACTGAAAACCGTGATTCCCCATGGTGGTCTCAATCAAGTAGTTATAATGCGGCTCCCAATCCAGAAGATGACCATAATATCTATGGTCATGCACCATACCATCAAGGGCAACATGCTCCCCATGCCCAGTATCCTCAGCCCGCTTCTGGTTCTATTGGCCCTTCCGACGCACCTATCGGCCCCCCTCTTCCTCGACACACTTACACTCGCACACTAGTTGGCCCTCTCACAACAAATGCACGTCGTCTCTTGGACGAACGTCGCAAGGCCGGCATCTTCTTCCCCTTCGAAGACTTATCAGTTCGTGTAGAAGGTCGGTGCTTGTTTATCGTCCCAACTTGTCTTCGAATTTTATTTTTTTTCTTATCCCTTGTTTTTCTGTTCAGGAACATTTCGGCTGAGAATGCGTCTCATGAATGTCGAAGCGTAAGTTCAATTAGCTCTTAACTGAGTCCCGTTTCAAAAAAGAATTTATTTCCAACTAGCCCTCCTGCACCGGAGATAGGAGCTCAGCGTGTCCACAGCGACGTGTCGCCTGTTCTCGCTCAAGTATTTACTGAGCCGTTCACAATTTTTTCAGCCAAACGATTTCCTGGTGTGCCAGGTATGTCATTAACGTTTGCTGACTATCGTACTATTATTCGGCCCTAACATCCTCGCTACTAGATACCACCGCTCTTTCCATTGCCTTCGGCAACCAAGGAGAGAAAGTTGCCCAGGTATGTCTACCCTCATATCTCCGCTTGGACTATCCTAGCCTGACCGATTCCTGCAGCGAAATCGACATGGGTCGAATAAGCGTGGACGCCGAGGCGAATCAGAGTCAGATGAAGACTCTGACGAAGCGTAGAAAAACTTGAAGCTACTTCAATGACAGATGGAATAATCCAAAACAGCCGCAAACTTGAATGCAAAGATTGGAATTTGGATCCTGCCAAGATCCTGCAGGCTACAGTGAATGTATTTTCCGTGAATACCATGACGAGCATCGACACACCCAAACACCAGAAATCGAAGGTTTTATTTCTGGAATCATACCGTGTAACGTGCGAACTTCCGCCGACGCCATTTACATGTAACTAGTAGTTACAAAGGGGCACAGGTAAAAAGCTGTGGCACGTCCGTGACTCTGTGCATATTGAGCACTGCGACGAGTTGTATGAGTCTTTTGTGTAACATGTTAATACCATGTCAGAAATTCAAGGGGCTGGCAGGGTATGTTAGAAATGTTAATAATTGCGGAGCTTTTAGCCTTGTGTCTACACTGTCTACGCAGAAAAATTGCTGGCTGAGTGAAAAATTCACATCCTTTTTGCCCATATCATCACCGAGAACTTGCTTGAGCGCCGTATACCTGCCTACCCGCCAGAATATCTTTCTCAAGATGAATTTTCACATTTCTAACAATTTTTAACATGCCCTTTATTACTAAAACATTGTTAGAAATTGTCGCTGAATTACTCACGGAACCCTAGCCCGGTCACCGTCAACGGTCATGGCGAGAACAAGACGCGATACCTACCACTTTTCCTGCTAACCCGCTAATCCGCGGTAGCTTTCTACTAGCGTGTCATCTACTCCGTGGTCGATTCATATTTGACACCCATCTATTCTTCATGTGAGTGCTAACTCGGAATGACAGACATGGGGACGAAGCCCTGGAACCATGACCTCAACGCTCAGTGTCATTGACGAGCATTGAATATTGAATATTGACGCGTGACGGTCAATAGGTTCGCGCGCCTCCAATCCATCTAGAGTACTCTCGATCCTACTTTCGATCCTTATTTTCGATGACCTTGTTCGATTCGGCCAAACGGAAACTTAGAGGACTCAAAGTACTCAAACCCCAACTTGGTGGCAGGCATTCGATCTCTCGTCCGCACAGTCCAACACCTACTAGTAGAAACCGGTCCCTGCCATCGTCGTCGAGGAAAGTCCGACATCCTCAGCACCTATGCTATCAGTCTCAACCTACCATCTGACACCTCGGACACTGCTTGCAGCTCCTCCCAACAGAAGATTCATCCAAACCACGAATGCTCACCGCGATATTGTCTTTCCCCATGTGGCATATAACCTCCAGGACGAGTCCCTCGAGATCGTGAAACTCAGCGAAGAGCCAGTGTAAGATAATCCTTCCGGTGCGGTTCAACGTAGACCTGACCCAGGCACGTAGTTCAAAAACATCGTTCAAACCTGCGTCGGCTTTGGACTCTCAGGTAGCTGGTGTAGACGAAGCCATAGCGATGTTCTCCGAGCAGCTGATGTGAGGTCTACGTTGATATCATTCTGTGGGATGCTGATGGGTCCATTTAGCAAGCCTCTCATAACTTTGAATGGATGAGTTGACTTTCTGCCCCCACTACGGAGAGTTACGGAGTATGTTGACCGCATTGCCGTGATTTGTCCTCAGCAGACGGAGAAGCAGTGGACTCGGGCGATAGATACTCTTCAAGGGTAAGTCGCACTCTGCTTTGAATCCCGAACATTTCTCTGCCGAAAGCTTTCCAAATTTGTTCAACAAGCTGAAGACTTTTCTAGTCATGTAAATCCGCCTGGTGAAGTGCGATCATCGTGATGTGGAGTCGCGTTCGCTAGACCTGCGACATCTATCTTTCCAGCGGCGACGTCCATGTAACGACTCGGAGTCGCGATATTGGCCACTGATTCTGCGCCTCGCCTACCTTCCCTGTGTCTGTTAACCCACTAGTAACACCCATCATTCGTGTGTATTCATTCGCCAGGAAGAAGCCCGACGAGACCGTTAACATTAGCGACCTGAGGGCGTGGCATGGAATGGTCACAACACATTGACAATACCGGTGCGCCTGTTTCCATCCGTAAACGGATGTCCTGCAAGCAGATTAATTCACAGTCAATCAGATAAACTGGACAATTGCGTACCTTCGATAATGCCGTAGGCAAGAGTGGCAGCCAAATACGAGACCGGTCGATCGGGTTCATAAACGCTAACGTGAAGCGGTCGAACAAGCAATGACGCGAGCTCATTGGGCTTAACGACGATCGACTCTTGCAGGATGAACAATCTGAGGGTTGATGCGTCGAGCATACTCCGAAGTGAAGACCTCGCCGGCTTGAGCTTCACCGTACCGCGCATTGTTATCTTGGCCAGGTTGCTAGGTGCGAACCTCGTATTAATATTATCAATGGAAGGTGAGCGTCAGTGATCGCCGTTGACCTGGTGTTTCTCAAGATCCCACAGGTCTGATATCGGTGCTTTTTGTACCCTCATCACAAGTTCGATTACTTACATTAGACCCATGGTTGTCAAATGGCCACCGAATTTTCTTCTTACACGCGTTGGTAGCGATCCCGCGGAGAGGTCGGACTCTATGAAAACAATTAACCGCATGATTGATCTTGAGTCCCTTGTAGGTTCGGATCAAGCCCTTTGTCAGCTGCCGGTATTTATTTGTATATAGTTGCTTTCAGCAACACCTGACAAGGGGCTTGCTTCAAAGTGTCACGATTGAGGGGGTTTGGTCGCTCGCGACGCTTGAAGCCATTTCCGCGCGCATTTACCTAATTATGCGCGCGTCTTTTAGTATAACATACGATACAAACATTGTACTACTCACAATCTTTTCAAATAACTTTATTCTTGACCTGTGAACTGTCTAAGTAGGTGTCTTGACCCCATTTCCTTTCCTGCCTTCTAGAGAGGGTAAATCTTAAATTTGGACTGTAGCAGTTTGGCATATCATTTTTGCAGTATATATAAGGATAGATCCCGAGCCTCTTGTGAATAGAGTTTGTATTGCTGTGGCAAAGAGCTGTATAGTAGCGTTGTGATATCGTTTTGCTTACAAGTCACGTGATTAGATACCCCATGAGCGCCCTTTATCCCAAGTGAGATCGATTAACGATTTTTGCAAGATTGCTCTCTATACTCAGCATATCAATGGGCTCAAAACACCACACCAACCCATATACTCCCAAAAGACAGCCACCGCGCGTAGTGCACGGTGCGCCTTGCATAGGCCTGAACGCGCGTATGTGACACGCGTGACGCAGCTCATCACGGTGAGCCGGTCGGTCAATGGAAACACATTTCCGACGGCGGGCAGTTCTGTAACCTAAAAATGAGTATCTAGAACTTATAAAACATATAATGCGGGAGTAATGCCCAAGCGCCCCATGAATTGGTTGAAAACCTGCGATGATAAGTCAAAATTAAGAAATTTGCATGTTTCGGCCACACATAGTGCTGTACTGTAAACAATTTTTATGTATTTTTATTTTTGAGTAGATAGACACTTGAGAATACATTTTAACTACAGTATGTACTTTGACTTTTGTTTGTGCGTCAATTTTTGAGGGAGAGCGACAGGAATAAGTAAACCCCTGATTTTGATGCATTCTGAAGCAAGCCCCTTCTGCGAAGGAGCCGCTGCTTGCGCTCGCGACCGGAGCACGTGGGCTTGCTCCGAACCTAAGTCCCTTGCATTGGTTAAGAATGTTGCTCACTATTGACAGATGTATTGAGTACTTTTCTCGGATTTGTCTTTCGAAGGGACGTTCGCGGCCTTTCACTCAAAGAGCGACTGTCGGCGACCAAACCGATCGCTCCGTTACTAACCGGTTCGAATATATTGCACGCAATTGATAAGAGCGGGTTATACTAGAGACTAAATTTTGACAATTAGAAAGGGCCTCGCCCTGTTGACAATCTGAGTGGCACATAGAAATTTTGAAAGGAAAGTGGCCCATGCCACACAATTAATTGTTCTGTTTCGCTTGGCTTGCTGAGTCAGCGGGCCTGCATGGAGATTGGCGCTTGTGGAAAAGTCCACTGTCAGCTGTGGGGGTGGGCCGACCAACCAGCAGGCTTTGTTCTTCCCCTTGTTCCCGGACCACCATGGCAAGCTCGAGTACAGCAAGCTCATGGATGCCTTCTCAGGGACGACACCCTGTCAACATAGGCTCGTCGCTGGGCAGGGCGATCAAGAACAGAAAGCTCAAGGGCTCGCCAGCTCCTACCACGAAGCGATCGAACCTCCCCGAGCGCGATTTCTATTCGTTCAAGTGTAAGTTTTCCATGAGTTGTCACATTTGAGATAAATCTCATAGACCTCTTCTTCATTGCCAGTCAATTTCAAGGCATCATCGATCGATGCCACGAAACCTGCGTCGATAGAAATCAAGAAGGGTGCAGAGAACAGCCAGGTTCTGGCAGAATACCCCAGTACCCAGGTATGTGGGTTGTATATCTATTTCTATCACTTTACTGATCATTTCTCAGTCTGGAGAAGCTCATTCTTTTGTTGGAATAGAGCAGACTGCTAAAGATGTCGACTGTATTCTCATCTACGACGAAGACACAGGGGTTCGTGCCTAATGTGTTCATTTACTTCCGCAACTTATAGGCTTTCTTTAGCAATATACCCTCGAAAAGCTCGACTCCTTCGTCCTGCTCAAGTTTAATCGCAAATTAGCTGTTTCGCCTCGACCAGCTTCTCGTACGCGTTGTCCAATATCTTTCGATCTGCATAACGTTGACTTGTCAATTATTTACAGCTGCCCCCATACCCACATCCTCTTCGAACAAGGGAAAGGCAAAACAAGAATATGATAATATAGAACGCGAAATTTCAGGCGTAGACGAAGATGCTGAAGGAGAGGCTGACGACCTCGAGGAGCTCTTGAATCAGGCTGTTGCATATCGTCGGGAAGAAGAGGAGGAGGAAGAAGAGGGTGAAGAAGTTGAGGTACCTCGTAAGCCCGTTGTGCCGCCCAAACCGCAACCTCCACCACCAAAGGCAGCTCGCCCTGTAAAACCCATGCCCAAACCCCGAGTAGAGGTCAAGGTACCACCTGTTGCTCCCCAACCGCCTCCGACGAAAGCGCAACCGCCACCACCGGCTGTTACCGCCTCCGCTGCTGCTCCCGCGCCGGCACCTCCAAAAGCAAAGCCAGCGCAACCCAAAACGAAGAAGGCAAAACCGGCGGCTCCTCCTTCGACGTCATATCCAGACGAAGAGGTTATAGAATTTGGAAAGCCTGCGAAACGGGCTCGTCCTTCACCGCCCCAGCAACCGCCTCCGGCACCCACACCGGCGGCTCCTGTCAGTCTATCATTGCCCGGTGGATCAACTCCTTCCTTTGCTCCACCACCAGCGCCTGTCTCTTCTAAACCCTCTGCATCCACCTCGCGCAATGTGCCGGCTCCTGCACCGCCGCTAGCGGTTGCGCCCTCTTCGCCACAAATGGTGCAATCCGACTCCTCAGACGACGAAGAGGACTGGGAGCAAGTGCCGACGGCCACACCTGTGATCTCCCAGCCCCAGCCGGACTACGAGCTCGCCCTTGAGGAGGACATCTTCGGAGACGGTTTCGCCGACGCCGACGCTGAAGGCGGGGAGGAGATCGATGTCAACGCGTTTGAGCAGGAGCTGAACGAGCAGATGGGGGAGTCCGACGACGACTTTTTGGCCGCCGCTGTGTCGCCCGAGCCGGAGCAGCAGCAGACGAGACAGCCGATCTCGCTCAACCGCCTGGCGTCGGGTGCTGATGCGGCGGATAGTGAGGACGATTATACGAGCAGCGAGGATAGCGATGAGGATTAGATTGGGTAGAGCGCAGACGGACAAGCGCGCAGACAAGGGCTTCTTTTTGGCATGGATCAAGACACTCTGCTTTTCTTGCAATTTATCAAACTTATTTATGGAGGAACTATCGTCGTTTTTTATATATCTACATCGTACACATACCTGTATTACATACCCTTCGCATTCCTTCGGAATTGCAAAAATTATATTTAATAAACATCGTTCAGACTTCAAGGATGCAAAATGTTTACTATACTGGTGGGTCTCATGGAAATGAGTCGGTGTCTTTCGACGATGGATGAGCAGACAATACGATGGTACTACTACTAGTACTAGTGTTTTGGTTTTTTTTTGGAACCAACGATTGCGATTTCAATATATCTACAGTACACTGCAAAAAAAGTGTCACTACTACAGTATGCGATAGACAAAGAAAAGATCAAAATGGTAATAAGCAACCTCCCCAGGTGATGTGCCAAAATTGTTATTGGTGGACAAGAAAGAAAGAAAAAGTGGGGGAGAACGAAATGGCGAAAGCGAATAAAAAGGTATCCAAAAAAAAAAGGCGAGCAGGCAGGATTTTAATTACACCGAAAGGACACCATGAAAAAGACGCGACGCTAGGTCGAATCGTTCCAGGGCGTCAATCCGGTAAACCCTGGGTCGAAAGGCAGAAAACGAACAGCAACAAAAATGCAAAAAAGAGCTTCATCCATGAAGGTCTGTAGAAAAACATACAAAGTCCAATTAACAGCCCCCCCTCCCGCTGCTTCGTGCGTTAACTTGTGGTATCGAGTTGAAAGTCCAAAATGAAGGTTGTATCCAGTGCGCCTTGAAGAAAAGAACCAAATTGCGTTGATCTAGATGTGTTAGTTGAGTGTCCGTTATCCTCATTAGAAATTTTGGTATGAAGTAGCGCGGGTGGGATGGACGAATTAGATGCCAGTCCAGCCGTCGACGGTGATGGACCCATCTGCCGACGGGCCGACGAAGGTGTTGGGGCCTCCTGGCGTTGAGCTCGCCGAAGATGCGCTGGCGGTGCTCGAGCTGGACGGCGAGGAAGAGCCGCTGGCGGGAGAAGCCAACGCCGACCCAGATGATGAGCTGGACGCAGTGGAAACAGCAGCGGTAGAAGCAGCGGTGGCCGCTGAAGCAGAGCCGATGATGGCCGACTCCTGAGCGGGGGAGATGGTCTGGGTGGAGGTGCTAGCAACTGCACCGCCAGCGGGGATGCGGGCGAGCTGGCCGAGCATGTCAGGCTGGGTGTCGATGAAGGCCATGGTAGGGCCGGCAACGAGCTGGGTGGTCGCACGATCACGGACGTTGTTCAGCAGGGGCTGACCATCGGAGGTGACGAAGATCGCGACGGGGCCGTTGATGCCGCTGGGAACGACGCAGTTGTTGAATGGGAGAGGGATGGACGCGAATTGGCCACCGATCAACATTTGGCAGAAGAATTTCTAGAAATCAGAATAGGGTGTTAGATTTGTTCTTCCGGGTAACTGAGAAACAAAGCTTACGGAAGTGTCGTTAGCGCTGGTGATGGCAGGGCTAGAGAAAGAGAGCTGGGTTCCTGGGCCAACGGATCCGGTGTTGTTGATCGAAAGACCGGGATTTGCTGAAAGATTTTTTTTAAATTCAAAAAATGAAAGGTTTTTCGAGTATCAACATACCTGGGATTCCAAGATCACAAGCACCATCGAAGAACGGACCGGCAAGGGCAAGGACTTCACTTGGGGTAAGAGCAATATCGAAGGCAGAAGGGATAGCAGTTCCAGTGCTTGACAAGACATTAAGGATCGTTTGATGACGAGCCTCGACAGTTAGAATCGAGGCGGCGGAATCAAGGAGGACAGGATCATTCAGGAGAGTAGCACCACCAAGGTAGGCGCCAACACCGACCGACTCCACTACTCGCGCTGTCGCAGCCATGGTGGCAACATCTGTGAGAGCCGAATTGAAGTTGAACTTGCAACTTGTGATCGGCGTCGCGCCATTTGCCTTCAAAGCGGCCTAAAGACAGGGTCAAAAACTAAGTTACGACCAAAATATCGAAGCAAAAAGCTTTGCGTACCTGGAGCACAGATGAGTGCGTGGACTCGTCACTCTGAATAGTGGTGAATTGCTGGATAGCAACCTGACTGGACGAGAACCCAGCGCTGACGAAGTCGCTGTCTTGGAATTTAGCAAGAGCCTGCTGATAGAATCCCGCCTCAAGTTGTTCAAGGACATCAGCAAATTCTGGAGGTTGTCTCAGTATTGGTTTCAGGCTGCGCAACAAATTTGACGATACTTACGGAAGACCAGAACGTCTGCAGTCACATCTACTGCTCGTTTCCCATAAACCCTGGCGGGGGCTGCGGAGGCCAAAAGAGGGAACGCGGCGACGAGAGCGACCAAAGATGGAGAGAAATGCATTTTCGTTTATGTGAAAAGTTTTGCTGCCAGAGAGAAAAGCCTGCTTAAAAGAGTGTGTAAAGAATGATCGAAAATGGAGCAAGCCAAAAGAACAGGGGATGCAGCCGGGCAAGCCCAAAAAAAACAACTAGAAAAATGGTTCAGCGCTTGTTCGATGGCGGTAAAGGGTCACGGGCATACCTAGGGCACGGGGAGGAAGAAAAGAAAGACGAAGAGGTGGTAAATGGACATGATGGCGACGAGCATCAGAGTATTTGTACTGTTCCAAACATAGGGTGACCCGACCGATTGGGTTATGTCTCTGCAATCTGATTGGGTTCGGTCAGTGCGGATATCGTCAAGCATTGCCATAGGAATGGGATGTCCGTCAAATCCAGACACGCACTCGTCTCTTGGCTTGGCTATGGTGAGCTCCCGGCACCTGTTTGTCTTCCTCGAATCTCAGCATCGGCTTCCTCGTTTTCGAGAGCTTGTCCAGAAATAAAGAAGGCGTTGACTCGGCCTGGAGGCCTTGCATTTCCATAAGCACCGCAGCGAGCTTTACCATTCATTGGGGACATCTTCGAGCAGAGCGACATCTATTGAGCCTTTCTGCTTTCTGCGATTTGCATCAAGACCGTTTGTAAATATCTCCTCTCTGGGGTTTGGATTTTAGAAGAACTGCTCGTACAGGGAAATCACAGAAAAAGACTTTCCCACCAACAAGTCGACATATTTCTCGCTGAAAGTTGCTTTGGGGGCCTGTTCCATCAGAGGAGATCATGATGCCTACATTATCAGATTAGGGTGCTATTCTATCAGATTATGTAAGTAAGTAGAGAGCTATTTCTGGATGACAGCATCTTTCAGTGGTGACCGTGAGGTTCGTTATGTGCGGCCTGAATGTGGGTCCGTATCGACATGCCCAATTGGCCTGCGCAGGATATTTCTAGACCCTTGCCGCCAGAGCAACTTAATCTCTCGACAGCCGTAAAACTCATGTTTCCGTATGGCTGCCTCATGTCCGAATGAGCCAGTAGTACTGGCTCGCATCCTCTGCAAGTGGTGAACGCGATAAGCTAATCATCACGACGAGGCAGAATCAGTCGCGTTGTCATAGGTATATTCCCGACCCGGTCCCTTGGTCCCCAACCAATTAAACCGCCTCTCTGCTTTGATTTATCAGCGTATTGCATAGGAATGATCAACACTATCAACACGAAGGAGGATCAACAAGTCCGTTGAAATACTTCCACTAGAGTCCGAGAAAGCCATTGTACGGCCAGTGGTATCATTACCCAATGGTACGGTACCACGACGTGCTTGATGATACCAACTGTCACCTTCAACCCATCCACGTTTAAACAAACATGATAGATAAGCTAGGCATTTTCAAAGAAATCACAGATTCTTCTGCGCTAACCATCTCGATACCATAGCCAGCGACTCTGCGGGCTTATCGTGCGGGACGTAGCGACGGCCAAAAAAATCGTCAGCACCAAAGACCCAAAGAAATTATTAAAAAAACACTCATCATATGACCGGCTCCTCTAATAGCAGCGAAAGTGAGCAACGGCGTCTCCTTAACCTCCCCGGCCTTCTCGCCTCCAAGACTCCAATCACGCCACTCCTCAGCAGCGTACGCCGCCTGCCCACTCCACTCAAGCTTATCGACCCACAACTTATTCGCGACCCAATTGCACTGCCAGTCGTACGTCCCCGCGTAGATGAGGATGCGCACGCCTCTATCGAGGAGGTTCGCGACATAGTCCTGTGTGTGCACGGCCCATTTGTCCATGTGCGCGTTGAAGTTGCCGCCTACGGTCGAGGAGCAGGAAGAGAAATTGTACGGCGTCTCGACACCCAAAAGCTCGCGCGTTTCCGGGAGGTCGAGGTAGGCTTTTATGATGCCGTTTTCTCTGTAGCAGAGCTCGCCTTCACAGGGCTGAAGAGAGCAAAAAAAGAATACAGATTGAGTATGTGGCGTGCACAGTTGGAGGTAACACTCACCTTCGAGATATCATACACATTTCTCCCTGAGTATAATCAAACAATCAGAAATGATATAAGATCACAGGTCCACATCCCGTGCGTCACCGCAAGTAGTAGCACTGAGCGTTTTGGCTCACCTGTGCTCCACATACCCGTGGACAGCTCGTCATCACAAAAGTTGACAGCTGCCCGACAGTTCATGGAGTCAAACTGGTCGATGCAAGACGCCCGCATGGCCTTCTGACACCGTGGAAGCTAGAGTGATCCGGGATTGGTTTTAAAATATTGAGAGTAAATTTGATGCGCATGATCATGTCGTTGGTCGAATCAATATAAGATCATGATTAACGGATGATTGTTCGGAGTTGTCGATGGTTGTCTTGCGTGAGTGAGCTGGTCCAAGGTGGAGACAATTTCATGGGAAACTGCTTACCGCGATCTTCATCCGGACGCAGGTGGATATGGATTGGAAAGGCACGGATAGCGACGCGGTGCTACATTCGACTTCGTAACGACCGGCGTACAGTCTTTTAAATTTCGTGGGAAATGCGGCGGATAGTCAGCCTCAGCGCCTATTTATTTAATTTCAGGGAAGTGGAGCAGTGAACGCACGTAGATATGTCGGTGATGCCGTTGCCAATGAGGACGCTTTGGAGGTTGATAGTCGGACGTCCTTCTAGTAATGCGATTTGGTTTTGGTCAAATATCTCACTTGCGAACACAGGAAGATATCGGCCCTAGAGAGGACGTGTGTCAAATTAGTACCAGTGAAAGTAGAAACGAAAGACACACCCCGTACGATTCTCCAGAAAGATGGAATGGTCTTCCAGAAAATTGCTTGAACGTGTCAAAGAAAATAGAAATAAAAGCGTGGATGTTCTTGGCGGCGTCTTCTGTCGTCTCGACGGTTTCGCCAAAGTCTGCGTAGGAGAACCCGACCCCAACGCTGGGAACGTAACACTGTCGGACATTTTGAGGCAATAAAGTGGAGAAACACTTACGGTTGATCTAAGAAAAAGATGTTGGCTTCTTGATTCCACGAATATGGGTTCCAAACTGTGCCATTGGACGATAAATTTTGCATGTCAATACTGCAGGGCCCTTCAAAAATAAGAAGTGAACGTTCTGATTATTGCGTGTCAATTTTATTCTTTTGCTCACCGAGTTCCATGAGAAGTCCCATCGAGGAAGAACATCCTGGACCTGTAGAAGCACCATATTTCTGATCGGGGAACGCTTGCTGCTTGACCACCGAGCACACGAACCTCCGTTAATCCACATCATAACGTCGTCTGAGGAACAGAGGGTCAATAAGTGGAGTCGGCATCCAGGAGACGAGGCATACCTTTCTCAGGGTCCCGTCGGCTCTCGAAGAAATAGAAGAACATATGTTTAGCACCAGCGTCGACATCGAGGTACCCTGTATACACACTAATGAAAAGGGGTGAATGCGTTCAGCTACTGTGTAAATCACGATGGCGATGGATGAAGGAAGCCTGTGTATGGGAATATGGAGGCCTATAGACAGAACCTGTTCTCACTTACTTGACTGTGGGGTCACAGAAGTGGCTCTTTTTCATGCGAACGCGGTGATTGGGGAAGCTCGGGTGGGAGAGGGCAGTGAATTCTCCCGAGCTAATCGACGAGAGGTGAAGAGACTGATTCTGAGATGCATTGTACGCGTGTGCGCCACTGGGAAGGGCCGTCGTTGGAACCGTGGAAGCCTGAACATTCTTGAACACGACCTGTCTCCCAGATCCATAGTACGTGTCGAGCGAAGCAAGAGACGCAGTCACCACCGCCCACAGAAAGATGAAAACCCAAGCGATCCTCTGCGTGAACATGACGGTTGAAGATAACGCTATCGACGCGAAGCTTCCCACAGGACTTGCGGCATAATATTACGAGCTCGCGATATCATGCGTTGAGCAAAGGGTCGTGGCAAAAAGTTCGGGTGTCCTACAGCCGCTCACGGGCCGGACGAGAGCGGCAACTGCAAGTCAACTGGCAAGGCAACCTCAATAAGCGTGCTACTTTAAATTCGAGTCTCTGAAGATACGGGAGACAATAATGCAGCTGCAGGACCGGTTACTAACTGGCTTGTCGTGGATCGCTTCGCGACGAAATTGTGCTTGCCGGACAAGGTGGGGAGACGAGGCGGAAGACCTTCAATCGCGTGAGCATCGGATGTTTCTGGAACTTATAGCTTGGGTGGAATAATTTTGCTCGGAACCAGGAGTCTTGTAGGAGTCCCAAAATATGTTTCTACCCCCTGTAGTCTTTGATTCAACCCGGGTTTACTAAGTGCTGATCATCCAGACCAAAATGTACTGAGACACCCCCCATTTTTTAATATCTAAAGTACTGATACAACATTTTTATAAGTCTGATCTACATGGTTTTATTGTACTGAGACACCCTGGATTTTAGTGACTCTGGATCCAACCCCCTTTATAAAAGTGCAGAATCAATATTTTATAAGTGCTGAATCAACTATTCTGGATGTCCTGACCCAACCCAGGAAATTCAATGTATTGAAAGTCCTGAGTCAACCTGGACTTTAATATCTCAAACTACTGAGTCAACCTGGACTTTAGCCTAAAAAGTCTTAAGTCAACCCAGACTTTGTATAATAAAAGTATTGAGTCAACCTGGATTTTTGGTGTATTGAAGTACTGATTCAACCCTGCATTTCTTACTTATTATATTTGGAATATAACCATTGATTCTCTTTGATCAATTGTAGATAAGCTACATCTTGGCCACATACCACCACTAGCCTTTGTTGACTCTGCTTATTCTACTTTACTATGCCACCAAAGCAATCAGGTCTCCATTATGCTACTGTACGCTTAGTCTGTAACTGAAGAGAAAGCTGGTTCTTGTTGAAATGAATGAGTCACTATCGTTTACTTGGGTTTGAGCAGGTGTGATGAATCTTCGTACAGATTCCATTCTGGATTCTATATTTATCTTTCTAAATTTATGGCTTGTCTAAATCTTATTCCTAGTATAGTTTCTAACTTTTCTGAATCTCTTCCACTTTTCCAGTCATCCTCCTTTCCTCGTTGTCATCCTTCTATTTATTCCAGTCATCCTCCTATTCATTTATTCTATATAAACCCCGTAGTTCTTAGGTATTTTCTCCGTAGAGTCAACACATTGCATTGACTTCCCAATCCATTCCAGTTTTCCTCCATTTGGATTTAGTTCCTTACAGCAGGGACCCTTGCAAACACGTGAGGATTTCATTTCTCATTTGCCTAGTTAAATAGTACATGCTCAGTACCAGTAGCTATGAATAAATGGGGCCTGCTTGACAAGAATCAGCTGAAAATAAGAACAGGTATACCGTATCTAAGGCTGCGAACACCCAAATCAATGTTTAGTTGACTTAGTTTGTCCAAGGTGAGGATAATAGTTTTATAATATTGATACCTACTTGCGATCAAAGAAGGTTCCTAACTATATAATGGCTTGGACAAGGTCTGAAGCATGAATCTCAAATGAATGAGAATAAAATAAGTTGAACATGTGCACATGCATGCACAGTGTAATCTGCCATTGAGAGAGTACAATGTTTTATTCACATGTTGAAGTATAAACCAATTTATTAAATTGACTAGTGTAGACCTGTGAATCGGAGTACAAATGTGCCACAGCCAATCAAAACAGTTCTTTGTCTTGTGGAAAAGAGTCTGAGCTCTTTTATTATAAAAGATAGTACTGGTATCCTAATCTTACACTACATAGTCTATGACCCATGATCTGGGACTCTAATACATCTTTAAGTAGGCTTGTAATCAGAAGTTTAGATAGCTAGACAAGAAAGATTGAGTCAGTACTACAAAAAATAAAATATCAGGGTTGATTCAGTAGTCAGATATGGAAAAGAGGGGTTGATTCAGAATATGTAATTCAGGGTTATATCAGGAGATGCAATAAATAAAATACCAGGGTTGATTCAGTAGTTAGATATAGAAAAGAGGGGTTGATTCAGAACATGTAATTCAGGGTTATATCAGGAGAAGCATTCTAGTTGAATCAGTAGTTCAATATTGCTGGAATTGAACTTCAAAAAGCAGGGTTGATTCAGAACATCATATAACAGGGGTTAGCCTTGTAGTTTTATTAAAGTTGGATCAGTACTTAATATTTAGTTGTATCAGTACTTATATTTCGGGGGTTGATTCAGCAGTCATTAAAGGGGGGTTTAATCAAAGACTACAGGGGGTAGAAACCCATCTTGCGACCAGAACGTTAGTACTTCAAGGTCAAGTTCAAGAGACGCGTCGGGGCCAGGTGATGGAATAGGGAAATTCTTTCCCACGCATCCTCGAGGAGTGTGGGAAACTCCCGAGAAATTTCTTCATCCACAGAAAAGTGCAGGCATCGAAAGGTCTGCTCATCGTTGACGCCGTCCGTGGCGGTATACCCACAATTTTCTGTCTCTCATCTTCTAATTTCCATATACACTCCTCTACCCCATCTCCCCATCCTCACCTCTAAAAATGCTCGTGCTTTACGAGACCGCAATGGGCTACTGCCTGTTCAAGGTTACCGACTCTGCCAAAATCGAGAGTGCCGATCTGTGGAAGGAGTTTAAGACCCCGGAGAAGGCCAGCAAACTGTGCGTACTCTTGTTTATGTGCATTCGAGAAAATATCTATTAACGCTTTGGGCTTCACAGGCTGAAGCTGAAGGCTCTCCATCGGTTCACGTCGACCGCGACTGCTGTAGAAGATCTCACTGCGCTGCAGAGTGGAAAACTTGGAAAAGGTCTCAAGCAGTTCTTGACAGAGGAGGTGGTGGACAAGGGCAAGGGCAAGGATGCGTTGGTTGTGATTGATCCTCATCTTGGTTCGTTCTCTGTCACCTGGGAAGGCTCAACGTATCTGACCTTTTTTCACCCTGGAATAATTAGGGCGTTCAATCTCGAAAAAGTTGAGCATCAATGTCAATGCCATGGCTGAAGGCTCGCATGGCGATCTTTGGCGTGGTATCAGAAGTCAGATGACAGCTCTCCTTGAAGGGTTGGACCCCAAGGATTTAGCAACGATGAGCTTGGGTCTCAGCCATTCACTGGCACGGTACGCATGGCGAAAATGTCCTCCTGCTCTCGATGATTAAATTTCCTTCCTGCAGGTTTAAACTCAAATTTTCGCCGGATAAGGTTGACACTATGGTGGTGCAAGCAATTGCCCTGCTCGACGACCTCGACAAGGAAATCAACATTTATGCCATGAGAGTAAAGGTATGTAATCCCTTTTTATTTACCTAACCGCCATGTTGAAGAAATTCTCCTTTTCCAGGAATGGTACGGCTGGCATTTCCCTGAGATGGCCAAAATCATTGTCGATAACGTCGCATACGCTAAAACTATCAAGCTCATGGGTATGTTGTGGTGTTCTATTTTACTTTCATTATCTAATGTCATTTCGTAGGCTTCCGAACAAATGCCTCAACAACAGACTTCGCTTCTGTTCTGCCGGAAGACCTTGAGGCTATCCTCAAGGCTGCCGCCGAAATTTCCATGGGTACTGAAATCTCAGACTCTGATATTGCACACATCCACTCCCTTTGCGACCAAGTCATCTCCATCTCACAATACCGCACACAACTTGCCGAATACCTCCGAAATCGTATGGCCGCCATTGCACCGAACTTGACAGTCCTTGTAGGAGAGCTCGTCGGCGCTCGCCTCATCAGCCACGCTGGTAGCTTGCTAAATCTTGCCAAACACCCTGCCAGCACCATCCAGATTCTCGGAGCTGAGAAGGCTCTGTTCCGTGCCTTGAAGACAAAACACGACACACCGAAATACGGTTTGATCTATCATGTGCGTATTTCTTGTTCTGTCGAACTCTGCGTACGATGACATTAATAATATCTTTTTGCGAAAAGGCTTCGCTTATTGGCCAAGCCCCTCCCAAGCTAAAGGGAAAGATGGCTCGTATGGTCGCCACAAAAGCCGCACTATCGATCCGTGTCGATGCTCTCACCGACGCTGACGGCAAATCAGACGCAGCAGCGTCGTCAATAGGTATCGACAACCGCACCAAACTTGAATCTCGTCTACGTGCCCTCGAACACGAAATGGACGCTGGAGGTGTCCGCCGCTTCGCCGACAACGGCAGAAAGCAGCAACGGTTCGAGATGACTGGCGAGACGAAGACATACAACGCCAAGGCCGACCATGTTGACTTGGTTTCGACGCAACGTGAGAGCCCTATGGAGGCTGCTGTGAAGGCGGTGCTTGATGTGAAGGAGGAGAAGCGGAAGGCGAAGGAGGAGAGGAGAGCGAAGAAGAGGGCTGAGAAGGAGAAGAGCGTCACGCAGGAGCCGGAGGATGAGGACCAGATGGACGTGGATGGCCAGTCCAAGAAGGAGAGGAAGAGGAAACGGAGAGAGAGCGAGGGCGTGCCCATGGATGAGGATGAGCCGGAGAAGCCTAAGGTTTGTCAACGCCGTTCCCTTTCCCACTTCATTGTTTCTCATATTCTTTTTGCTAGGAGGAGACAGAAGAAGAGAAAAAGGCAAGGAAAAGGGCGAAGAAGGAGGCCAAGGCGGCTGCTGCTGCTGCCGCTGCCGATGGTATTGAATCACCCAAGAAAAAGAAGAAAAAGTCAGACGCATAATCGAAGTGTTGACTCGCAGATTTATTGTCGTGCTTTGTCTTTTTTACTTTTCTTGTCTGTCTTACCATCGTACACTATTTTTTACTCATGCGTGTCACCAATAAGACTACTACCTGAGTTATTTTTGAAGAAGAGCAAGGATGTATGAAAACTTGTCTAACTCAATTGAAAGCAGTTTACGGACGTGGGATTCTGTGGGCATCAATACAGTTTCCTGCAAGCTCGTACGATTTCATATATTCGCGTCAAACATAACGATGACACCCATTCTTACTTTCAAACCACGTTTAACCTTCACGAACGTAAAATGGTTAAAACTCTTCTAGCCCCTCCTCTGGTAGTTATCGTGACAGGTGCGAATGGGTACGTTGTACGTTTTGCTGCAAACCTACCAAACCAAAGTAACAACTGGCTTCGTTCAGCGGTGTGGGATATGGCATTTGCCAACGACTGCTACTCCAACTGTGCCAACTCAATCCTCCAGATGGGTTCCCCCAGGGCTTTTCATCCAATATCAAGGCGGACGAGCAAGCTCCAGCGGGCTATAAGGGCATTACCCTGATAATGGCGTGTCGGAATATGAAGCGCGCAGAAGTTGCTCGTACAAAACTCCTCCAGTGGCTAGATAACCACCTCGCCACCCTCAAAAGATCCTCGGCAGACGACGAGGATTATGTTCGCACCTTCCGTGCTCACTGTGATATCCAAATACACGAGCTAGACCTCGCGTCTGTTAGCAGCACGCTCAAATTTGCCGCCACGATCAAGAAAAAGTAATGTCGCCACTGTTTCTCTTGTAAAGCGGTGCCTAATGGTTGTTAATCTTCAGAGTTCCATATGTCTCTCATCTCGTGTGTAATGCTGGCGTTGCGAGCTTCAGCGGTATCGACTGGTTGGCATGCTTCAAGCAACTTGCAGTCAGCCCAATGACTGCTATCACAGCGCCAGAGTTCTACCTACAGCACGAAGGAGAGATTAGTCCGGATAATATTGGTTGGGTGTGGCAATCTAACGTGTTTGGTCATTTTGTCTTGGTGCGTCGTTTGCAATGGAATTTTACAAGTTCGATTGCTCATAATTTTCGTGTAGTTCCGCGAACTTGAGACTTTGTTGGCCAAATCGCCTTTCGAGAGCTCTAGAGTACTATGGTGTTCTTCTTTAGAAGCATCCCCCAAGTTCTACGACTCCAGGGACTGGCAGTTGAAGATCACAGAACATTCGTACGAGAGTACAAAGTACCAGATTGACCTCATTGCGACAAATCTCGACCAGTTGGCTGTGCAATCTGTGCCAACGAACGGAAAACGCATACGACATTTCATTACTGAACCTGGAGTATGTTCAACGACAATAAGTCAGGCACTTGTAGGACCTTTTCTCGACATTCTGAAAGTGCTCCTTTTCTACTTGGTCAGTGATCCAGTCTGCGTCGCGCGTTCTAAGCTAAATCTGTTATGTCAATAGGGTCGATTGTTTGGCTCCCCGCATCACTCCATATTGCCTTTGAAAGCTGCTATTGCCGCTGTCCACCTCATCCTCGTGCCTCTATGCTTCCTGCCTGGCTTCCTCGATCACGACCCCAGCAAACCTGTGCGATACGGTGCTCAAACAGGACGGTGGGGCGACGAATATGTTGGGCTTACTGTGGTAAAAGAATGGGACGATCATAAAGAAGAAGGAAAAGATCTCATCAAGCACTGCGACGAGTTGTATAAGTCTTGGAAACAAGCGGAGGCGGCACCGAAACAATTCGAGAAGGCTAGTGAACGCATGTAGCCTTTGCATATCTGTCCATTTCTATACCCCTACTTATAATAGCTTACATGCTTCTGGATTCCGATCCTGCAATTTATAGAAAGAACGCTGTCGTTATGTCGAAGGATGCCAGCATCCTACCTTTCTTGACATCCACAGCTAGCTACTGGTAGAAATTCCCAAAGTTTAACGAGAGGGCTACCTACAGGCATAGAATGGAATCGATTCTCGCCAACACGTCACGTAGGAAGTTATGTAACTACCTCGGCAGATGGAGCAGTGGTGGACTCGGGCAATAGACACTCTTCAAGGGTAAGTCACTCACACTCCGCTCAACATTTCTCACTTTTCTCTGCAGAAAGCTTTCCAAAATTGTTCAACAGGCTGAGGACTTTTCTAGTCATGTAAATCTGCCTTGTGAAGTAGGATCATCATGATGCGGTGTCGCGTTCGCTAGACCTGCGACATCTAGCTTTCCAGCGGCAACGTCCATGTAACGAGTCGCGATATTGGCCACTGATTCATGCGCCTCGCCTACCTTCCCTGTGTCCGTTAACCCACTAGTAACACCCATCATTCGTGTATATTCATTCGCCAGGAAGAAGCCTGACGAGAAAGTTAACATTAGCGACCTGAGGGCGTCGAATGGCCACAAAAACAATACCGGTGCGCTTGTTTCCATCCTTAAACGGATGTCCTGCAGACAGATGAATTCACCGTCAATCAGATAAACTGGAAAATTCAAAATTGCATACCTTTGATAATACCGTAGGCAAGAGTGGCAGCCAAATACGAGACCGGTCGATCGGGTTCATAAACGCTGACGTGAAGTGGTCGAACAAGCGATGACGCGAGTTCGTTGGGCTTAACGACGACCGACTCTGCAGGATGAACGATCTGAGCGTTGATGCGTCGAGCATACTCTGAAGTGAAAAGACGAGCAAGGCGGGCTGTATGAACTGATAATGGCATGATAGTGCGGGGCACGCGTCGCGTGTCACTAGACAGAAGATGCCGGTGCTTCGTTGATCATGAGAGGGAGTCTGGCCCGGGAGAGTCGGCGGAGATTGAATTAGGCGATAAACGGCGCTAAACGCCAACAACTTGAAGGTGAAATCGGCGGTTTCCTGCTGTAGAGCAACTATATCACGAATTTCACACATTCGTTGAGTTAAGCGACTTCAGCGCTTGAGGAAGGATGTTGGAGTTCACCGCATGTTATTTTTCTCTTAAAAACACACTTCCACTTGCTTTATCGAATTTATCAAATGTCACAATTCGAAGGTTCCTTGACCCCTCTCGCCCCACGAAATGTCAACAGGACCTTCCCTTTCCCCCATCATTCTGCGGAGCGACCAGATTACGTGGGATCCATCGCGCTCAATGATGACGTCCTTACTCAAATCCAAGATATTGCCCATATACCAATTTATTCTCCGTATATTCGGGCATGCTTTCACAAGAGCACGAACAACCTCGGTATTTTCGGAGGGTGACTCGCAGGCTGAACTGAGGAATTTGATGCCTTGTAACGTTCGTAGGAGTGGCAGCTGGCCGAATACAGGAAATAAGTCACGGTTCTGAAATTATGACAGCAAAAGATGTTAATTATCTCGTCACTCATGGAGGGAATTGTTAGAATGCTCACGGTTCGAGTTGTTAAGTATTCTGAATGGCCCAGATGCAACCACTGTAAGTTGGGTGCGATGTCGGAAAGCCTTGTGATCAAATGGCTGAGGTCGTTCTCGGCTTCCACACTTACTTTCTTTAATGTGGGCCCACTACCGCTCAGCTCAAGGAGGTCCAGAAACGTATCATCGAACGGTGCGCTGCTGATAAGTTCTAGTGGACGAGGCACGGAAACTGCAGACTTCAGAATGGAATGTGTTATGGCCCATCCTGGATGTATACGTAACCTTTTCAGACATGGAAGGGTACCAGGAAGCAAAGCGATAGATGAATCGACCCTCACATTTATCAATGAGAGGTGTTCAAGAGTTGGATGCGAGGCAAGGAAGCGAGCAAGTTCTGTAGAAATAATATCAAAGCTAAAGAGCCGGATCTCGCGGAGAGACCTCCAGTGTGCACCAGTTAAAATGGTGTTCGCATTCACTGCTTTGCAGTCAGGGTTCGCATACAAAATATACCGGAGTCTCAGGACCTAAAGTGGGATAGCTTGAGCATGTCGTTTGTTCATAGAGGCATGGACAAATTTACCTCCAGGTTTGGGCAGTCTTCTACAAGCATCTTTCCACACCGTTCAATGTTTGGAACACCGAATTCACCGACATTGAATGCCTCTGTCTGCAATAAAAATGATGTCAAATCCCTGAATAAGAAAAACTGGATGAAAAGGCATCAGGGACAATATCACAATACTATATAGATGTATTGGGACATACATTTGGATTGCGGGTAGGCCTCTGGTACGCAGAATCATCTGTATCTTCAAGTAGAGGCTCGTAGGGCTTTTCGCGGTCGACAACGTCGATGCTCCTCAAAAGAGGGCAGTACTTGGCAAGCACCATCCATACATCAGCCTCGGCATTGGGGTTGATAAGGGGCGGTGTGCGCGACCATTGAAACGAGGTCAGACCAGCCATTCCTTTCAACGCAGAGACCAAGATGCGCTCCGCAGCAAGATCCGCGGCATTTTTGGCAGCATCACGAGCTCTGAGAGCGCCAACGTCGTCATCATCCGCTTCATCCGCTTCAGGATGAGCTACAGGGAGCGAGGGTGCTTCCAAGTTGCGGAAAATGGCAGGAATAACTGGCTCCTCGACACCTTCGTAGTTCCATTTGATCTCGGCGGATTGCACCTCCAGTGTGCGGACGTTCTGCGCAAGTGAGTGATTGTCGGCGAATTTTGTCCAAACTGGTGATAGGAGTGGGGCACGGATAATACGAAACTGGGTATGATGTGGAGAGACGAGTGAACGTAGCAGAGTGCAGACACCGGCAAGGCTTCTGACATCAACAGGTGACTCTAACGCCCCGGCGATGTGATCAAGTGTTTCTGGGGGCAGCTCAATGATTAGCATGATTTCGTGTTCGAGTGCAAGTATTGAATGTGGTTTTTGCTTGGGCGTAGCAATCTTCCTATGTATATTTGCCGCACGGTATTTTCTGCTATTTGCTTGCATCCACATTCATGATTGTCATGTTGATCAGTAATTGAAGTTACAGCCTCGCCGCTCAAACGATCGAGACTTATGTAATGATGATATGATGCAAATATCAGCGGTCATACGATAAGATAACTTGGCGTGAGTTCCACCAAATACAATGAGCGTGATGATGATGAGATGAGAATGTATTTTGATGTGCAAGATAACCTAACACCGGTTTTCTTGTTTGTGCCTGGGCTTTCGCGGGCTTTGCGAATATTCGAAATTTCGGAGCTTTGAACCGTCCATCCACCGATCACCTGGACCGTGGGCGTATGTTCAAAAGGCATCCGCTTTGGATCGGGCCGGGTCGATGACCAAGCACGCATGCGATCCAAAGATATTCGGCATTTCAAATCCGGATTTCGAAAATGAATGCTGAGAAGCCCGAGAAAGTCCTGAGCGTCTGGACAAGTCGATTTGTGGCATATGTATGCCGAGAACCAAACCTGCTATACCAACCAGAGTGAAACTCACAGCTGGCAGGTTGGATAGGCAGACATAGGCACAAATCCAGACTGGCACCCCAACTCGAGTGGAACTCTGGTGTACAATTGATCAAACATCTTTTATAAATAGTGGTCGCAAATTCATGATTCAAGCAGTAAGATACATGTGCAAGCAGAATGTAAGCTAATTGAGATGATAAAGTTAAGTTGATGCAAATATTAAGCGTCTGTTAAAGCGTCAAGGGATGGTTGAGAAATGTTATGATTGATGCGGAATTGTTCGAAAATAGTAGCCAGCTCGTCGACGTGACTCCTCTTGTAAGCCTTCGATGTGCTCATGGGTAAGATCTCCTCCATGCGCCGCCAATACAGCAGGAACGCGAGTGATGTCCATCCGCCAGTAGCGGCTACAATCTCCGGGGGTACACCTGCCAGGAGTAGCTCGACCGCCCCTCCGATACGGAAGCTGTGACCTAGGACATGAGCCAGTAATGCCGATGTCCATATGGATGACACGAAGTCAAGGAAGATATGTTTGATCATGTTCTTAACGCCTCCAGATGGTAATCGATAGGCGAAAAGGCTTGCGGAAGCTGGGATGTCGGTGTTGACGTCGAGATGATTCTGGAGAGCTTTACAAGGGCATAAGGAGTCATCGCGAGCTGTTAAGATGATCGTGGCGCCCTCCTCTTTGGTAGTTTTCGTCCAAGGTATGCGGAAATGCGCTGATCGCGTACCATCTCGCAATGTGCGGAAAGTCACACTAGGGTGAATGAGCAGACTGAAATTAAGGAAAGAATAATGAGTACATACTGGGATGATCGGGTGACATGATAGAAAGGATCAAAGGAGGCATCGACGGAGACGGTTGTTTCACCCAAGCGCCGGCAACCCCAGAATGTGCAGAGCACGACCGCCCACACTGCTGCATGGAAAGGAATGGATAATGTGAGGGCGCGATGCAGGCATGAGAGGTGTTCGACGGAGACTGGTGCGCGCAAAGGGCGCTTGTGTTTGGCGCCTTCTTTGTTTGCCGCTTTGCGAGCAAAGTCGACCCAGACGTCGTCTTCGCCATGCCAGGGTGCGTAGTTGACGAGGTGCCAGCTTCGAATGCCGGAGAGCCATCCTTTGATCGTGCCGCCAGGGTGTAGGCCCTTGTGTTCCGCGATGAAGGCGCAGATGAGCGCGTATGAGGCTGGCATTCTGTCCTCCTCGGAGATTGCGTATTTGTCGCAGAATTGGGTCCAGCGTAAAGGGCCCGCGGCGTAGGACGATTTTGTCGCCGGTGCGAGTGCGCCGCGGATAGTCATCATGACTGGCTCGACGAGTTCGTCAGGGATGAGATTGTTGAGTTGAGCGCGATGTTGTTTGGCAAATGGAGTATCCCACACGAATAAACGATCCCCGGCCGCAACGTGAGGATGGAGAGCACTGTCCGCAATGCTGCATCCAGCCTTGGGCTTGCGCGGTTTGATAACTCGTGATGCCTCGCGGGAAGGGTAGTTCGTAAAAAGGCTTGGTGGATGTGACGAAGAGGGGATGGTATGGATCAATGATAAGTCCGATTGTAAGTTACTGGTATGGCAAGGGAATGGATGCAAATTTGAAGACAATGGTACGTGCAGAGGGGAATTTTTTTGTGATAATGATACATGTGCTTGGGATTGAGGAGATGCTGATGATAAGGATGAGATTGTGGTATTGTGCAAATGATGGGAATTCTGAACGGAGATGGAACGAGTACTATGTGCTACGGAATGCGAGGGGTTATTTAAAAAAGGGTTGGGATTGAAACTATGAGAGAACGTGGGGCGCGGTAAAGGCTTGACGTCTTCACCCACGTCTCTCTCGACAGCACGCGCCGCCGAAAAAATGAAAGGGTTTAGACTAGACATTATAAAAACAATTGCGAAGCTCATCTGGGAGCGTGAAAGACGGGAAGATTTGCTTACCCTGTGACCCTGGTTCTCCGCGCGAGATAGGGTCTGCAGGATTTGCAGCTGAAGCGACGTATGCGAGCTCTGGAGTGATGAATAATGGAAGGAGGACGGCGTAAGTACGCCTGACCGATAAGTTGATATGATGGTTGCGGCTACGGCCTTTGTCGAGCGCGCCAATGGTGCCGTTGTTGTCGGAGTGGATGAGTAGGCGGGTGTCGTGAAATCCGCTGGCCTGTAGGAAATAGACCAGTAGCTCTATTGCGACTGTTTCCAGCCAGCAGATGTCCCTGCCGAAAATCTTCCAGGATGGCTGAAGGCGGAATGCCGCCCACTCATCGCCCATCACAATGCCGATGCCCCAGGATGTCGAGGCGTCAACGAAAAGATGTAAGTCCCTGGTGAGGCCTCGAGGGCGCAATGTCCTCGAGACGCCGATGACGGAGAGTGTATTGAGCCACCATTTGAGATCGGATATGACCGATTTCGGTGGAAACAAGATGGCATATTCCCTATCTGCTGGGAATTTCGACGCGAAGTTCGAGAGGGAAGCGAGGTGTGAGCGGCCCTCCCTGTAGACGAAGGAGATGTGACATAGGGACCCATGAATCTTCTGGACATCCAGTAGTTGGCAAGGATGCCCCGAGAACCTATCGAGGAATTGTCGAACGCGGCCGAAGAACTTGAGGCGCTTCTCTTCCGGTAAGCTGACTAGTTTGTTCGGAATGTCCCAGAGGAACCCAATAAACGTGGTGACGAATTTGAATGTGTCGTCTCCTTTTTCTTCGTGCCATGGAATGCCCAGAGGCGCGATGCGGCGAAGCATCTCGGCCTTGTCGTAATCGTATGTGAAATCGCCGTCGACATAAGTTCCCGTGGGAGAAGGGAATCGGAAGACGTTTAAATCGTCTTCGTACTTCGGTACAGGTGCAACTCCTTCACCATCCCAAATGTCGACAGACGCATTCGACGCCATGCTTGAGTTGCTACTCGCGCAGGCGGCGCTGAACGGGTGTGCATGATCGATGAAGAATTGGCCCGGAAGCCCTTGGACAACCAACCAGGGCTTGTGCGATGGGTGAACTGGGCATGTGCGATGGAATTTTGCAATGTCGAGGGTACAGACTTGAGTACCCGGGGGGGCATGTGCAATCTGATGAATGGATATGAGCTGTCTACTCGATGTGAGAGGCAAATGACGAGGTAAATCGTGAATCGTGAATCGTGATGGAATAGAGCGCGGATGAGTCGCGAGATGTGGCACAAGCCGAGTGGTATGTCACCCAGAGGTGAGCGAATAGCGATGGAAATGTATAGCGATTTGTGAACGTATCACAAATGGCATGTATATTGGCATGAGCCGAATGGGATGGACTCTCGAATGATCGAGTTCAAAGGTAACGCGTGGATGCAAATACCCGAACAACATGTAGATGATGAGTGAGAAACCAGACTCTCGCACTAAACGCAGAGAGCCGGTGTAATAGGGTGGATAGAAGGGTGAATTTATTGATATTAAATACTCACGATGTCAGCGACCTTCGACGCGGTGTCGAATCTCGTAGGAAAGTCGTCTTTCGAGATGTGCGAATTAACAGAGTCGTGTTCTTTGGTGCTCTTCGAGAGGTGTCGGCAGATCCGAACTTTGTCTGGAGTGTCGCCTGGTTGGGGTTGGACCACTGCGATGATGGGAGATGCGTGGAATGGGCCGCGAAGAGTACGTTCGACCTCTTTGCGGGTGTATGGTCCAGACATGCGGCCAGATGCGACCTCCTTGCGGAGATAGTCCTGAATAATGTCAATGTGTTCGAAAAATGAAGGGTTATGTGGAAGAATAATGGTCTCTCGAATGTCAGGCATGCGCCCTAAAGGAAAACCGTGCAAAAGGTTGTGTACAAGGAGAGGATAAGAGGACGTGAGATTATGTTTATCTAAAAGAGATTCGAAGGCGACTGCGTTATATGGATGGATTACTCTAGAGAAAATATCTTCGTGAAGGTGAATGGAAGCATCAAATTGTGGTCTATGGAAAATAGAAGACGAAAAATCGGTATAAGTAAGGCAAGGTGGGCGCGAGGTAGCTAGGAATTCTTCAAACGTCGGAAGGGCGCGCGCGGCAAGTCCAGGAGAATGCGTGGTGGCCTTTTCCGCAGTAAGAGCAGATGTGGGCGCGCTCGTCTTTGGGATGGGAGCATTCTGATCGATCGCCCTTGAGGTTGAAGCGGATGCAAATTTCCTTGTTGTCGGGCGCTCGGAGAATTCGGTTGGAGTATTTTGCCCAGGTAGGTTTTCCGTCACTGGATTTTGCGGGCGTTGTGTCGTTAGAGTGGGATAGGATGGTGTGGCCCCTCCGGGCGCATAAGATGCAGCAAGCGGGGAGGGGAGACTTCGAGCTGCCAGATGGAAAGGGAGAGGAGTTGGTGGATGAAGAGTAAGAGTTGCCAGGACGTGAGAACCGTCCGTTGCTGCCACCGCTACGAGGTGGGAAATTCTGCGATTTTCCCAGACCCTGCAAAACCTCGAGGGTGCGAGCCCATGTCTTGGCCTCGGATTTTGCGAGAGCATAAAGGTCGGCATAATGCGCGGCGTTGTATTCTTTCTTCTCACTCCAGAATTCTTGACGGAGTTCAAGCTCTAGAGACTTCCAGGCCTCGTATGTATCATCTTTGTCAATCTGTGAATTGAAGAAATTAAAATGATCAGAGAACCACCCAGCAAAGCTGCCGGATGGTCCCTCCTTGTCTCGCTCTTGTTGAAATCTGTACATTTGCCAGCCAGCCTCTGACCACTGGCTGCATGTCAAGGATAGTTCAGCGCCGAGCTTGTTAGACAGCTTCGCGATGTCCAGAATTTTTAACCCTTTGGACATGCCGTCCAACGGGTTCGCTTTAACCGTATCCAGCATTGCCGCGCTGTCAATTATGTAACGCAGATTCTTGTTTAGAAAGAAAGGAAGAGGTATTGCGACGCAATCCTCTGTATCGAACATAATTTGAGGGAAAATAATTGTAGCGGGTACACCTACAACTCGGGGTACAATATCTGCCCCATTCATGCAACGTCTCTTTGCCAATCTCGCCTCAAGCGATTTTTCGACAACGTCTGAAGAAGCGAGCGGTCTCTTCAATGATTGGCTCTCACCTTTGGTCTTCTGAATTCCCGCGAGCCATTTCGTCACGGAGATAGTCATGACATCTTTGTAATGTTCTCGGATGTTGTCATCCAGTAGATCGGATAGATCGTCTTCATCGATCGTGATCAGGGAGGCTATATCTGAGCCCTTGTTAGGGTAATTGGCTGGATCGAGGGCGTTGTTCGCAGTTTTTGACATCCTGGAGATGTTAGCAAGTTCGATTTTTTTGTTTGTCTCGAGCTTGTTATACAGAGATAATCCCTTGAGAATAATAGCTACCTCTGGGCTGATATGAGTACGAGGTACTCTAGCAGCCGGCAGATCCGCTTGGGCAGCTTGCTCGTTGCCAACTTGGTTGTTGTTGGCCTGAGGGGTATCAAGGGGAGCAGTCACTTCAGTCATGGATGAAAAGATGAGATTTTCGGAATATAAGTTAAAAAGGATAAGGAGTATCAGAAAAAACAGTCAAAAGAAATGCTATGGATGTCAAATAACTTGGGATGAGATTTTTTTCGCGTCGGAACAAATCTCAGAAGACGAAGAAGAGTTATTCTTCTTCGAAGATGAAATAATCTGCTTATATAATATACTGATTAGATCACGGTTGGTTCCGACGCTTTTCTTTATCTTATCCTAAGATGAGCCCTATGGGCTCATCGCGGATTCACCTACATGTATCTCCTTCGTGCCACATCTACCATATCCGCTCGGACTTCCATTGTACGGCCACGCTCGTTGTCTTCTATAGGTTCTTTCAAACATCGTTCAACATCCGCAAGAGAGTTCAAAGTTATCTTGGACAACGACACCCTCTACATTGAGCAGCCGCTCGCCGAAGCACTGGGATGGAAACCGGACGTGTCCTCTCAGGGCATACCTTTGACTCTTAGCGGTTGGCAGCCGCATTATTTTGCCATTACACGAACTGGCACCGATGCAGGTACGTTCATTCAGATTGATATTTCAATTGTGCACTGAAGGTCCCTTTTGCAGACCTCCTAGCTCGAGAAACCGTCGAGAGTAGTCGGGATCCTCGAGTGCAGGAGATACTACAGTACTTGAAAGATTCTGACGCCAAGAGTTGAGCTGGCTGTGAGCTGGCCTGTTCATTCATAGTGCTTTGTTGATTGGACGCCCCGACAATAGTCGCACAGGTGGCGATAATCAGAGTGCTGATCGTGATAGATATGGATTAGGTGCTGTAGCTGCAAGCAGAGATTGATTTTAGTGTTAGCTAAGACGGACAAGCGACAGGAGTTGAGGAAGTTCATTTGTTTCGAGGTGTAGTTGTAGATTGGCCCCAGGTGAAGATAAAATTACACTGTTCCATTACCACCAGGTGGTTCTTATGTATTCCGCAGCGCGCCATGTCGTAAGAAACGGACGCCACTCGCCACCGCCTCAGGCTCAAAGAAAGTCGGAAATTGGTCGGAAAGAAACAAAATAGACGCGTCGAAATCACCTGACAAGAACTGGTCGCGTTTCTCTCCGACTCTCATGCTGACTCTTGCCACACTGTCATAGTTTTAACATCAAGCGCCGCGCTAAGTTTAACAATGAGCCAGGACGTTAACGACCCCGACAAGAGGGGCAGAAGAAGGAGCGCCTCCTCCGCATTTCGTTCTCTCCAAGTTCGCTCTCCCCAACTCTCGGAACAAGCAGCTCTCTTTTCCAAGATTCGGAATCTCAACAATCTAGCGCTGACGTCTATTGGGTCCTTGTTTTCTGGACCTCCTTTGTCGAGGAATGGTGGTCATCTGCAGAATGATGGAACTGCTGAATCTGATACCTCTTGGCCGTGGCGCGATAAACTTGAAGGAGCAATGGACACGGGCTGTGAAGACGAGGATCTAACCCCGCTGACTAAAGACTATTGCTATCTTCGGGCAGAAGATTACTGCGCTGCAAAAGCCCTGAATGGTGTGGCGCACTCTGTCGCCCTATCCTCGGACTCCATCAGATCACCAGAAATCGGTCGTTCAGGATCGTCGCAGGCGCATATATCGACTCGTTTTCCCGAGGTACGGCGCTTCTTCGGTGGGATTTCTCGTTCTCGTCGGGCTACGTATCAGGACGAGAACACCGCCTATGGTGCTCTTTACCCAACTAACGGACCCGCATGGTCTGCCCCGTGTTCGAAACCGCCAATAGCTACCTCGTCTCCGACGCTTCCCTCGGATTCTGCTTCTGTATCTCTGCCTGCTGCTTCTTCCCTTGGCTCTGTGTCTTCTACACGCTGTGAGAATATCTTACTATCGTCACTGGACTTGATAAATTGACATTGTCGCTTTCAGCGGGCAATTTTGAAACGCCTCCTCTAACGCCGGATTCATTCAACAATCATGCGCTTCCTTCTTCTGGATTGTCTCTTTCTCGTTTTGATTCTTCCTTCGGCCTCGATGCTTTGTGTTCCTCCGGAGTCTACGATAATTTATTTCCCGTCTCTCCGAGTCAAGGCGAACAAGAAAAGGACGACGAAGATGACAATGTTCTTTATACAGGCCCGAATCTTCTGGAAGTCAAGGAAGGGAAGAAGCCCGAACGACGTATTGTACGTTTGATTCCATGTCCAACACCCTCATCCACCTTAATTTTTGCAGAACGAGACCGATAGTATCCCGCGCGATACAAATCCTGGAGAACCAGCTACTAATTCTCCTGCTCTCGTTGACGATCAGGCAGAGTGGTACGGGTTGGAATATACTCTGGAGCTCAGCTCGAGAGAACGCCAGCCATCTGACACTCAATCGATTTCCGCGGGTGAACATTCCAGGGTCCGATACTTTCCCCGCTTATCGCTCTCCAATTTCTGACAACAAGTTATTGTTTTAGAGCCATGAATCCTGGGCTGCAATCCACCAGGGAAGAATCCACCCATTTTTTGAAGACGAAGATTACCTTCGGTGGAAGAATTGGCATCGCTTCTTGGATCGTCAAGATGAGAAAAAGAGGCATCGGAAGGGCTTGGAGTTCAAAGCGCGCTCGAAGGATATGGCCTGGCTCTTTGCGGAAGAAATTAGGATCAGGGATGTTTTATACTGGCAACAGGTTAGTTGTGGTCTGGCACTTTATCTTCGGAAGCGTTGCGGTTACTGATTGACCATTTTTGTCGCCCTGTTTCTGTTTTATGATAGGAGCGCTATGGTGTTGTGGCTCGAGATATAAAGGAAAGGCTTCAGTATATTACTGAACGGCGACCGGTGAATCTAGTGTTGTTCTACTTGGTCACACCTTACTCATGATCAAGGTCGATTGCTACATAGGATCCATTCTTTCCGCCGAAAAGGCATCACTGGGGATGGTACTTGAAACGTTCGCGCTCCCTAGGTTGTCTACGTGAGTTAAAACCGAATGAAGTCGTCACAGCCGACGAGAATGCAGTGAGCCAAAAGTAAGTAGTGGAAATGTACAATCCTCGAAGATAAATTGTATTTGTAGATGATATCCAGTTTGTTTAACAGAGTCGTTTGGCTCCTTAATGTTATGGATTTGGTCCTTGGAGACGGAGTGAAATGGCGGCTATTATGTTGCTGCTGGCAGTGGCCGTTGTTGCTATGAATATATTCACAGAAAGATATTCGATATTTTTGTACTTGAACCTGGCAACTGGTCGAAAGAAGCACTTAGAAAACGGCGCCCACTGTCATGTTCACACTGGGGCCATTTAATCCGAGACGCTTTATGTCAAGTCCCCTGTCAAGATAGTCTTTTCCTTTCAAAATTTGACGCGGCATGAAGTCGATTTACAGTTTTTCCTGCATAGGCTTAGAAACGCTCAACGTTACTCGATTTCTGTCTTTTATCTGAGGTTCATATGCAATGTAAGCGCCCTAAACACGCTAGCACATGGTTGTTCCACGAGGCGCGAGACAGCTTACGTCAGATCTTGGCTGACCAAATGAATCGCGTCCCTTGATCTCTGTCTCATGCCCTGAATTCCTTCCGCGAAGGCTTTCTCACTTCCACCCTTATTACCTCCACCACCGCTCTCTCTCTGCGCGCCTTTGGCCACTCGTCTGCCTCTTTCTTATCGCCTCCAGCTACTCAGCTGCCCCACATTCGTTACTTTTAACTTCGACTTCGTTCTCCCTCGTTGCTACGGACCCTTCCTAGCAAGTTTACTCAGCAACTGATCCCTCTTTGGTCGAAATCTCCCCCATTTCGAAGTTGCTCCAGTGTTATTAGACGTCTTGCTCACTTATAGTATGTCACGCCCAGGTGAGTAGACTTTTGTCAAGCTCAGCGTCCAGGAGCCAACTTGGCTAACGACCAATGCACAGCTACACGTCAGTATCGGTTGCCCCGACGTACCGATTACGTGCTCATTCCTGCGCCCCTCGGTACGTGGCAGGCTCAACCTTCGTATTTGAACGACAAGCTGATCAGCTCTCTTAATCCTAGACCTGTCTTTGCCTTTGGCAACAGAAAAGTCGCCGTTGCCAGCTATTATCGTAACGCCATGTTCGCCCTCATCATCACGGGATTTCTCGATTGCGTTCCTCGCCTCGCCTCCTAAGCCGTCAATAAGCCAACGCTTCGCTTCGTTCAAGCATTTCAACGCCCCAAGCCTCCGGACACGCTCGATCATCTTCCTTCTCGTCGTTATATTTATCCTCGTGTGCCACCTCGTTACACACGGTCTTGCGACACGGCACCCCTACCTCGAACTCAGTGAACAGACGGGTGAAGCGCATGTCGTGAAAGGTTCATTGGGCTGGTTCGACTTTCGCGCTTTGTTTGGAAGAGAAGTCGGTATCGAACACATTTCTCGAGCCCTGATTGCACCCGACGCGTTAAAGGTGCAATAATTGGGCCCATTGCACCTCCATCCTTCTCACGGCACATAGAATTGGAGTCCCTCCTCTTGATTTCAGGTGGAGTGGAAATAGACGTCCGGTCCTCGACAATTGTTTTCGTTCACAGTATGATACCAACTCTTTGATCTTCTCTGGCTTGTTTGGCTTGTAATTGGAGGTCGAGCAGCATCCTTCCCATTATTATGCCCTCTATTTCGAGGGCGGTGATTATAATTTATTGGCGGTTTATATCATGAAAGCTTGAAGTTGGCCGATTACAGAACCATCATTTGTCGGAGATGGCCATCGATGCTGTGAATGGCGGAGGATCATGATCATGATGATCTTTGCCACATACTTATGTCGCCGATGCCACTTCGAATTCCATGTGTATATCTAGTATCATGAAAAGAATTATCGATAAACTCACATGGGATCGACCAGCTGGCAGTGGTGAGTCCATTTGTTTTCCGACGTCCCGGAGCGTGCTGAGGGTTTTATTTTTATTTTTTCAAAAAAGAAAAGGTTAGCTAGCTCATTATTTAATCTGGTTCCTACCCCATCAAGATAATCATAAAGGCCATATCTTCCGAGTCGCGATGGCACATCTTCGCGATGGGAGTCTGTTTTGGAACTTTGTCAACGAAAGTGTCATCGGAGGAAGTTGTCATTGAAGTGTAAGTATTATCTTATCGCCGACGAGCGCATCACCACAATCCCATCCAATCTCCTCTGATATCACATCAATCTCTACAGACGTTGCATTGTCAATGGGTGAGCGTCAAAGATGGACTGACCAAGGCCTCCTGATTTCACGAAAACCTTTCCCCTGGCCGATGATGACTTGCAGGAAGCGGGATGTCGATGAACTTGGAACGGGTGGGCAAGCAATTTGACTCTGAAATTTGACGACGCTGGATCTTCCATGATTTCATAACCTCGGGGTGCTCCCGAACCGAACCCATCAATGGAGTTTAACAGGCTGGGCGACCGGAGTTGGCCTGAATTGGCTCGGAACCTACCTCGCATCATGATCCTTGCCACTTCGGCTTCAATTTCAAAGCTTCAAGTTTGATCTTGGCAGCGTTTTGGCTGGCAGGCGAGCTTGACCGAGGTAGCGCTTTTCACGCCCTCGCTCAAATGGCTGGATGAGACCAGCCAAAGACAACTGATTGAAGGAATGCACGCTGCCACGAGAAGCGCATTCCAGAGCGAGCCGAAGCTGAAGCGAAGCGCCAGCACTCGCATCTGGATTCGAAAGCCGCCTAATCGCCACCACCCGTGAGTGCACCGCCCACGGTCTTTGCCGCTTGTTTGCCGCCACAGGGCTCTCAAGCACCTCAAACCTGCAGAGGGATGCATGGCTTTTGTGAACTGGAAAACTTGGTCATGAGAACATGCTATCCCTGACGTAATAAAGAGAAGCCAAATTCGTCACCCTGAAATTTGAGTTTCAGCTCTGCAGGTATGTCGGAAAGCTTTTGGGATCCGGCCAGGTGTTTGTTTCCGTCGTTTTCCGATTGAATTGGTACGGGGATTCATCAACGTCTCCTCTGATGTTGTATGGATAACTGATATCGATTAAACAGATGGACTAAAGCCAATGTCTTGCAAGGGGCCGCGGAGACTGAGCGGAGACGAGCGTCTATCATGGTTGGTTGCCATTTACCTAATTTTATTTTTATTTCGTGTGAGCCTCTCTCATCTACCCCTTCGTCTGATCAATTATCGCACTCCATCCTGCTCTCGACTGGTCTCTTGTGGCGAAGAAAGTAGCTTTACTGTACTGCAGAAAGGTGATATCTGCTCTGGCATTGTCACATGATAACATTGAAAAGCGCACAGCTTGCTGCCCGCCGTTCGTGATCCTCGATTCCACAAATGTCGTCCGCACGCCATATTTCTGACATGCTGTGCGGGTTGTTCGGATTGCCCAATGGATACCATTGCATTCAGGCACGCAAGATTCCCCCATCGATGCACCCCTGATCGCCCTCTTATTATAAGGCCCAAGGTTTTCGCTATAAAACGGACGCACTTATATTATCTTGACTGAGAAAGTCAAGGACGCATCCGTGACTTCCGTCGAATCACCTGTCGTTGACTTCCCCTTGTTGTATTCGAGCGCAAAACTCGCCCGAAACTTCTGGATCCTAGACTTTTGCCCCTTCAACGAAGATGGTTCAGGATCTGAATGGTACCCTTTCCATCGCGAGGACGATCGCATTCGGTGAAATTTTTTTTTCTCTTTCTCAAATTTTTCCGACAAGAGGATTAACCAATCATTTTTTTCATGTTTAGGAATTGCGACTCTGTTCGCGTTCCTCGTCCTTTGCCTTGGTGCTGCCATTACCAACTACACCACCACGTCCTTCTTTGGCGGATACTTCTCCTTTGCTGCGCTGGGCATTGCTACTGCTGTCCTTACCCTGCTCACATTGCCGGTGATGTGCATCGCGTTTTCTTCTTTTGTGTGTTCCTTGTGCTCATTGGTCGAGCCAGGCTTTTCCTCTCTATCCAGCGCAAGGGGGCTATCACTTCCATGATCGCCATTGAGATCGGTTGGACTTGTACGTGCATTTTTCTGCCAACAAGTGTACATTCACCCAAACATTCTTATCTTAGGGTTCCTCTGGATTCTGTGGCTCTCTGTCGGCGGTTCATCTGCAGGCACTGTCTGGCTTGGTAACTGTAGCATCTGGTTGAGTGCGTCTATTGTCTTTGCAGAAATTTATCATGGTTATTGACAATGTTTTTTTCTCTCTTTGCAGCCGGAAAAGGCGAGGCTATGTGCGCGAAACTCAGGCCTTGACGGCCTTCGGTTTCCTCGCTTGGATTGTCCGTAAGTCCATTCCTTTCTTCCGAAATGTATCCACCATTTTTTGACACTTAATTAAAACAGTTTTCGCGTACAATATCACACTCATTGTTTTCGTGATCAGACAACACATGCGCGGAAACAGCAGTGTTTGGACTGGATATGTGAATGAGACCGATTTCGCCGCTGCAGGTCCCACACCACCGAGCCTAAATTTGCTGCGAGCAATTTCGCTCCCCAATATGCTCCCCAGACACCGTGTCTCCCGGCTACCCTGTGCAGCCTGCCATTCCCCAGCAGCAGCAGACAACGAGTCCCTATCCCAGGTTAATTCATTCTCTGGCCAAGGATTTTTACCCATCCCTTCCATACCTGGTAATACCACTCAACCACAGTTTTTATAACGGATTTGAATGATCGATTTACGTTTTATCTCTCCAACAATGAAATGGCTCTTTCGGGTCTGATGCTTGTTCTTTCTTCGTATCTACTTACGTATTGTCACCCACCTGTCTGGAAATTATCTTGTACTTATTGATGGCGCCCGCTGTCTCCATGTTGTCGCTCTGACAATAAGACTTGCTCGCGCTTTGCGACCTTCATCCCATCCTGGCAGTCAGATTTTACTTGATCTGTTATGCTGAAGTAAATGGCCACCATAAGTACATATCTCTTCTATCGGAACTTGCTTCGTGACAGTTGTTCTTAAGTTGTTGATCCAGATGGTCATCTCAAATGGACTGGACACGAATCGGTAAATGGGTTCCTGGTATTCTCGCATTAAGGGTATGCCTGTTGCATCTTACGAGAACTGCATTCGCTCTTGCACTTCTATTTACGTTGTGAAGGAGAGTCAGATTACACGACATTAGTTGTACTGTACATAAGTTATACACTGTAAATAAATGGATGGCATGTAGAATTACAAATACAGGCCGTGTAATTATTCACGGCTGGTCTAAGGGTAGTCTTGAATACAGCATATGAAGCCCAATCCCTTGTGATAAAATCCTGCTTAATTACCATCCTCGGGACTGTCGTCGTCGGAGTCAGCCTCGTATCCGTCCGAGGGCATCAACAACCTTGGGTAAGTTCGTCGAGCAGAGGTAGACGCGGCGGCCTTTAAAGATAGCCCAGAAACATGACGCGAGTACCCTGCTGATACGCGCGTTCGTGTCACCCTAACCCTGTTAGTGGTGCCATGAGAGGAAGACGAATGTGATATACGACTCTCGTGTGCGTGGTTTTCGTGCAGTTCTCCCGAGCTCGGGACTGTATCCATGGCAGTTGAAGCGCTCGTGCTATTAGCGCCCGAGCTAAGGGCACTCACCCCGCCGGCGGGAATACAACTGGCGTTGGCATAAAATTGTTGAATGTGTTCTAGTTGCACTTTCAAGGCTTCTGCGACGGCATCTTTGACCAATTTTGGGATATCGGGAAACATGTTGAATGGATCTTGAGCGAAATTCTCGGGGTGCGGGATCGAGGACTCGTGCTGGGGAGAAGAGAGCATGGAGGATGAAGCTATACCAGAGCCATTGGTACCTCGCGCATTGTTTGTGTTGGGGGAAGAATTGACAGTGTTAGGGTCTTGGTCGGATCCTCCACTCATGTGCAACGCTGTTATAGCCCGGATAAAATCATTTAGGCTGTCGTTTACAGGTGAAGACCCGCCCGTCACCCATGCTTCGAGGCCTAGACTGGAATTGGCGTCGTATTTCTCCCTCTGCTTGTCCTTGTTTTCGATGGCCGTTTCTCCATCCCATGCCGAGTAATATTCGGAACCAGAATTTTCCTCTTTGTCTAAGTCCTCTTCATGGGTGCTCTCATCCTCGCTCGTATCGTGTTCGAGCAGGTTTACCAGGGTCTTGAAGGCCTTCTTCACCTCGCGATCCACACTCCGTCGCCCTCTAGATCTGCTATCCAATGTGCGCGAGAACTGCTTCTGTGGACGCCCTTCGAGGGAGAGGCCCGCGAAGTTCTCATCAAAAGACGGTGTATCAATCGCCAGTGTAGTTATGGGCAGTGTAGTTATTTGACTCTCTATTTGAGGTGGAGCTTCAGAATCTTCCGGGAGAGAGGCGTGCGTAACGGAAGATCCAGAAGCAGAATTTTTGCTATCGTCTAATTGAAAACATCAATATTTATTGAGCTTAGGACAACTGTATGGAGGAAGCGTGACTGACAATGTAGTTCCGAATAGTGCGCATGCAAATGAAGCTGAAGGCTGTGGTTTCCAATGTTCTCGATGTGCGCCTTGGTGACGTTGTCTGAATTCACCTTCACGATGCTCGGGCCTGAGGGACTTGGATTGGCATTGAAGGGAGGGTAATCATTGACGGATGTATGGCCCGAATTTCGAGGTTGTAAGTTGATAATTGAGTGATAATCTCCTCCGACGATGTTGAAATTACCCCCGGAAATGTGGACGTTCCTCGCTTGGCTAAACATCGACACTTGGGGGAGATTTCCTACCTCTCCAGCAGAACTCTGCACATATTCAGTATGCGTGTTATGCGCGATATGAATGGACTCCGAAGACGACGGTTGAAAAGGCAAACGTGAGGGGCCAGCGTTCGTGGGCTCAGAAGCCATGGGGATACTGTGCGACGATGGCTGCAGTAGTCGGTTTGTGAGGCGGATTGTACTTATAAAGGATGCACCTCCGTGTACTTACCTGGAACCTGTCGCGGTATCGTCGTGCAAGGTCTTTGTAGAGATTCTTGGCTCCAGAAACTATCAACTTTTTCTTTCCTTCTCGATCTGGCATCGCAGCCTTCAAGTTCAATTTAAGAATTTGTGCGATTCTGTTAGATTGAGCTGCAGATGATAGGATGCGTCTGCTACGCACTTGGAAGTTCGGAAAGAAGTCATTAACGGGAGACACTGGATGGCAGTAGTACTTATATTACTTATAAGGGGTCCCTTGTAAATCCCGGCGGTGTTGTATGGCGGTGTGTACCATGGGAGACGTTTGACCTCGAGGCTCAGAATTAGCGTGCACCTGCCACATGTAAGTCGTACAGGTCGTGCTTGCCTGGCGGTGGCAAGGCTCGCTTCGCCATCCTAGAGGTGGGTTCCCGCCGGCCCGGGTAATTAATTATATCGGGTGAGGACGGGCATCCAACAATGCTTTTGTAGAGGCTCAAAGCCATTAAGACCATTTTTTTGACACCAAATGTATCTAGTAGCACATGTATACCTAACTACCCGTTTTCTTGACGAAATACGCTGGAATGAGCAAGATACGCGCTATTTAAGAAAGTTCCTGATATTGTTTGTCCGGGCCTTTCACCCTTATGTAGCGTTGCGGCCATCAATAATCTTCGTCTTCTCACCTTGTAATTGACAAGCTTTGTGACCACCAAGTCCTTTTCATCTGTTTGCGCATTCGGCTACTATCAATGGAATACTCCAGCTGGGAGTGGCAACGGGTGCTGGTAGACTCTCAAGCGTCTTCTGTGGTGAAGATGAAAAGTTGGGCTGGTCCCGGAGAACTGTATGTTATCATTACCGCGAGCAACTACAAGGTCTTACAGCTTTTGAATACAGGCTCCTACACCAATCTCTTGCTATTCCTTTTGCGATTGCACTATGCCTGATCTGTTTTCAGACTATCAACGGATTGATGGCATGCATTAAAAATCTCCGGAGAGGCTCAGCAAGTTCAGCGCTTTCGAATGCAGAACCTGGAGATGCGCATCACAACTGGATTCAGACACGAATCCGAAACCTTGGTGGATTACACATCTTCCTATACGCTGTGGCTCGTCTCGTCGGATGCTTGGCTCTCCTGGCTCTATCTTCGAAAACTCTAGCTGCATGTGACAGTTGGGATGCCTTTTCGTCTTTTTGGCGTCTTTTCTCCGAATGTCCTGAGTTGTTCATGACACTCACTTTCGTAAGTCAAGCACCTGTAACTTCGTCAATACTTCTTGACAGTACAACTATCTCTAGGCCTATTCATCGATTCTGGCAATTACTTCTCTAACTGTCAAGAAATGGAGCGTCCTAACGACACGATATAACATCGTTCTCCTCCTTATTACACTTGGAACATACACATACAGAGACATATGGCCTTTGGCAACATATACCCAAACTCCGAAAGATGCGTCCCAAGGCAATGTGCTCTGGTTCAAGATCGCGATTCTCGTAGTGACCGCAGCCCTCATACCGCTATTCGTTCCTCGCCGCTGCATACCGGTGGATCCAAAGGTGTGTGTGGTTAGTGTTAACATTTTTCTTTGAAAGGCTTACCTGTTTCAGGATCCTATGCCAGTCACCAACGATGAGCAAACGTGTTCACTTTTCTCCCTCATCATGTACAGCTATCTAGACCCAATTATTTTTCTCGGGTACCGAGTTCCACATCTGAGATTCGACCAGTTACCTCCACTCTCCGACACCGATTACTCCAAGAACCTGACGAGCAAAGCATTCCCCGTAGGTTGCATCCGTTGCCATTCAATCTGGAAGGTATTGAATATATTATTAGCACCTTGATTCTTTTGGAGGCGCAAAACGGCGCCATTTGTTCTTCGGCTTGATGCGCGTATTCCGTGAGTAGGGTCGCATGAACGATTCTTAGTCGACCGTAGTGATCAAGAATTTTACAGGTAAGGAATACACAAACCTGGCTCTCCTCATTATTTGCCAGTCAATTTGTCAGTTTGCGTTTCCTATCGCCATCTACCATATTTTAAGGTGAGGGACATTGTTCATTCATGGAGCTTATAAATCAGGAATGTTCGTATGTCGCAGTTATCTGGAGACTGGTGGAAACGGTGCTGACCCCGACATTCGCCCTTGGTTCTGGATTCTTTGCATGTTCTCCGGGCCGACCTTTCGTGCTATTGCTTTCCAGTGGTACTTTTTCATCACAACGAGAACTCTCGTTCGCACGGAAGCCCTGCTCATTCAGCTCGTGTTCGAGCATAGCCTGCGTATTCGTCTTAAGGCTGAGAGTTCCAGCGAGAAAAGTGATCGCCTACACGATCGAGACATTTCGACTATGGTTGGGACGCCTGATACAGTGTCCACTGCCGAGAGCTCGGCTGCGGGATCGAATGCAGATGAAGAGGAAAGCGTGATGGCCACAGCAGCATCTCGGGAAGCTTCTAGCAATGCCCAATCGTCTCAGTCTTCGACTCTGACAGGGAAAGCCAAGGATACTGGGTTCAAGTCTCCAAGTGCCAAACCGGAGAAGAAAGGGAGAGCTAAAAGCGACTCCAATCTCATCGGGAAAATCAACAATCTCGTCTCGACTGACTTATCGAACATTGTTGACGCTCGAGATTTCCTCCAGCTCCGTGAGTAATACACCTTCCAAATGACGGACGTGCCCTGATAAAAGTGCGAATATTTTCAGTTATATTTGTCCCACTTCATATTGCTCTCTGCACTACCTTCCTTTACCAAGTGCTCGGATGGAGGTTGGTTTCTCTCATACCTTTCACTTCGAAATTCCTCTCTAAAGGTTTTATCTTCGAAGCGCGTTCGTGGGGCTAGCATCGATGATCTTGCTTTTCCCGCTGCCTGGTTACATCGCTAAATTGGTTCAAGATGTTCAGAGAACCAGAATGAAGATGGTGCGTCTGAGTCTGTCTGGTCGATGGTCGACTGAGCTCTTCTTTACCTTCGGCTCCAACTTTTTAGACTGATGCACGAGTACAAGATGTAACTGAAGGTAAGCTCGGCATTGATTCCACATAGAGATCGCAGACATGGATTTATGTTTTCCAGCCGTGAACGTCCTCAGAATGATTAAGTTATTCGGATGGGAGGGAAGAATTGCTGGACGGATCAAAGACAAGCGGGACGAGGAACTTGCATGGCTTTGGAAATTGAAGGTCCGTTCCATATCTAGATACTTTACTGTCTGTTGACTTTATTCCTGCATTAGACGCTAGAGGCTCTGAATGGAATTCTTAAGTAGGTGCCAATACTTCAACATCAAGTCACACCTGTAACAGTATTTCTTATTCAGTTACTTTATTCTGACTATAACCATGGTCATCTCATATGCAACGTACACTGTAATCATGAAGGAAGAGCTTACCCGTAAGTTTGGAAATGACTTTATGGACTCTAGCTATTGAAACCTCGTCATCCTAGCTTCCAAAATATTTTCTAGCATATCAGTGTTTTCTATGCTCAGAGTGCAACTGAGCAGAATATCTTCGCAAATCAGCACGATCATCCAAGGTTCGATATTTCTGATACTCAGGGTCTGATATACCCCAAAACTGACCTCGTTTCCAGGGAAAGTCTCGCTGGATCGTGTACATGACTTCCTACAAAATACGGAACTTTTGGATTTGTATACTGAGACGCCGATGACGCTACCCAATATTTCGTTGCCACCAAACAAAGAAGCCATCGGTTTCAACAACACCACGTTTTCCTGGTCGCTCGAATCTCAGGATGGTTCGCTTACACCAACGAGTCGCAATTTTAGGCTCCGTATAGACGGAGAGCTCCTCTTTAAGTCCAATTGCATAAATCTCATAGTCGGCCCTACGTGCGTAATTCCTTCTGAAGCATGTTTTCATGCACTGATATTCTGTATAGTGGATCCGGAAAGACATCTATGTTGATGGCATTACTCGGTCTGATCGTTTTTTATTTTGCTATATTTCCTAGACTTATACCAATTATGATAGGCGAAATGCACTTCATCCGCTCCACTGCTGATTCCTGGTTCAACCTCCCACGAGAAGGAGGTGTGGCGTACGCAGCCCAGGAATCCTGGGTTCAAAATGAAACCATCCGCGAAAATATCTTGTTCGGATCTCCCTACGACGAAGTGCGCTACCGGAAAGGTAATAGAAACATGTTCCTTGTTGCTTTGAATCTCATTTATATCTATGCACCAGTTATTCACCAGTGTGCATTGGAGAAGGATCTCGAGCTCTTCGAGGCTGGAGATCAGACCGAAGTTGGTGAAAAGGGCCTTACGCTCAGGTTTGTACTTTTTTGGAACGCGCAGTCACCCGCGAGGTCTAACATATCGCTTTACGGCGGCAGCGGAGGACAAAAGGCAGGCACCAAATCTTTTTGAATGACGCCATCTTCTTAGCAGTAAACAGGCACGAGTGACTCTTGCACGAGCAATCTATTCACAGGCGAAAATCATCTTGTTAGACGATATTCTTGCCGCTTTGGATGTACATACGTGCGTTCTTCGACCATTGATTCATTGTGTACTATACTGATATTGTTTAAAGATCTGCATGGATCGTTGACAAGTGTTTCCGAGGAGATCTGGTGAAAGGACGCACTATCCTGCTAGTGGTGGGTATTTCTGACAGTTCTCTCCTTTTGAGTTCAGAGTATTAAAATCGTTTTCCAAGACACATAATCTTGCTCTTGCCACCCCGTGGCCAAGTTCATAATATCCATTGGACAAGAAGGTTCCGTTCAAACCCAGGGAACAGATATCGAAGAGTTTTTGGAGGATGATCCCAAACTCGCTGCGGAAGCTGAGCATGACCATGAAGCTTTGGAGATAGGCTATGAAGAAGTTCCATCTCTAGCTCTTAAGGAAACCCCTGTGGATGGCAAACTGATTGTTGCAGAAGACATAGCAGAAGGGCATATCACCTGGAAATCACTGAAGCTATTCCTCACCGCTTTGGGAGGAGACTATCCCCTCATCTTTTTCTCCATATGGATGTCCGGATTTCTGCTGACCGATTGGGTCAACACCTTCCAAGTATGGTTCCTTGGCTATTGGGGCTCACAATACGAAAGTCACCCACCGTCCGAAGTAAACGTCTCCTAGTAAGCACCATTATTTCACCAGATTGAGATGTGCTGACGCTCTAATCTCTAGTTATCTGACACAGTACTCGGTCATCGTCTTTTTAATGATCATCATATATACGGCCTCATATCTCTTCTTCATATTTGGAAGTATGAGGGCATCGAGGACGGTCAATAGTCTCTTGATTGAGTCAGTCCTTGGAAGTACGCTCAGGTCGGTTGGAGTATTACAAAGTCTACGTGTTTAAATTACTTAACAACATTCTGTAGGTGGTTGGATGAGACCCCGACAGCTAGAATGATTACAAGATGTACACAGGATATCCGGGCAGTCGATGGTCCAATTCCACAAGGATTTTCTGCCTTGACAGAAATCTCGATGTCAGTAATCACGAAAATCGGGGTTATTATCATCTTTACTCCTCCATTTTTTGCGCCCGGATTGGCCGTCACTGGACTTGGTTTTTACCTTGGAAACCTCTATTTGAAGGCCCGATTATCTGTGAAACGTGAAGCGAGGTGGGCCGTATGAATATTTTAGATCGGTACTCGTAAAGTCTAATCACTATTTTCAGCAACGCGCGTTCACCAGTGCTAGCCCACTTCAGCGCAGCTATTGCTGGTATAGGTAAGAGATTTAGTATTCGCAAGATATTAGGAAGCTCAAAATGCTCCATTAGTATCTATTCGTGCGTATGGAGCGGAAATGCCATTCAAGGCTGAGTCACTGAAGCGCATAGATCACTATGTAAGGATTGCCCGGATATCACACAACTTGAACCGGTGGATTGGAATACGCATCGACTACTTGGGTGCTATTTTCACTGCTTCTTTGGCATCTTATCTCGTTTACAGCGGTCGCTCTGTTGGTGCAGCGAATACGGGATTCTCGTTAAACATGGCAATCGAATTCTGTACCATGATTTTGTGGTGGGTTAGGACCTTCAACGGTCTAGAAGTTCAAGCCAACAGGTCTGTGTCTTGGATATTCTGTTTATTCTGGCGCGTGGAGTGAATTTAATAACTCCACAGCCTGGAGCGCATTCAAGATTATATTGATATTGAACATGAACCCAAACCAACGGAATCAGGAAAGCCGCCTGCTGCCTGGCCTACAAGTGGCGAGCTGCGAGTTGAGAACTTGTCAGCGCGATACTCGCAGGTGCGACCCTTAGAAGATGGCTATATGGTTGTGCTTACTTATTGTTCTACATCTTTTAGACTGGTCCGACGGTCTTGCATGACTTGTCTTTCCATATTAAGTCTGGAGAGCGCATCGGTATTGGTGAGGTTTTTGTCTCTTGCCAACTCTACGATGAATGTTGAAATTTGCGAAGTTGGCCGGACAGCTTGATGCCTGATGGATAATTTGAATCTTAAGTATTTGACTCTCATTTTTTAACAGAGCTCACTTACCCTCGCATTGCTCCGTTGCATTGTGACGGAGGGCACTGTTTACTATGATGGGATACCTATGAATACCATTAGTCTCGATGCATTGAGGTCCAACATAACTATTATCCCTCAAATGGTGAGTAGAATAACATCGATTTTTGAGTCTCTAAATTACTAATGGACCTTCCTCTCTCTTCAGCCGGAACTTCTCAGTGGTAAGCATAATAAGATCTACTTTCTGTTTGTTTCTTGCGCCGATGAGTGTAAAACATAGGTACTCTTAGGCGGAATTTAGACCCATTCGAACAACACGATGATGCGACATTGAACGACGCGCTTCGCGATGCAGGATTATTCACACTTCAAGAAGAACTTGACGAAGCGCGTCTCACTCTCGATAGTAACATTGCAACTGGTGGAGCCAATTTATCGGTAGGTCAAAGGCAGATCCTTGCGCTTGCTCGAGCCATGGTTCGCGGCAGTAAGCTCCTCATTCTGGATGAAGGTTCGTCGAGACAAAACACTCTTTAAATTTTTTTGAAGATTCTCACTTCGTTCGTAGCGACTTCTGCGATTGGTATGCACTTTCATGGTGGATGCGCTTTGAGGTATATTCTTACTGACCTGCCTTTGAAGATTACAAGACCGACGCCGTGATACAAGCGACCTTGAGGCATCGGCTGGCTTCTGATGTGACTGTTATCACTGTTGCGCATCGTCTACAAACCATCATGGATGCTGACAAAATTGTAAGTTTGACATTTATAATCATTCTTTCTACAAGTCGGCACTAAGTTCGGCGCGCAGATGGTCCTTGATGCTGGTCGGGTTGTAAGTGATGATTGTATGCGGGTTTTTTTGTTTTGCTCATCATACTATTCGCTAGGCTGAATTTGATACTCCCACAGCCCTCCTTCAAAGGGAGGGAGGCATGCTTAAGGCACTAGTTGATGACAGTGGTGACAGGACTACCCTCTATTCCATGGCGGAAGGAAACGCGGCGACGTCTTCTACATATTACTCACTGCAGTAGGACTTTGAAACCTGTGCGTACTTCTGGAAATCTCATGGGTAGATTCTGCTGTAAAAGACTAGTGAAGCCAGTAGCTAAATGGGCATGATGTTTAGTATGTCAGAAAACACAGATATTGATGATGAAAAAACATACAACTCGAAGTCAAACATGCCATATGACGGTTTTTATCAGAAAACTGAAAATGACCTGTGAGTATGCAACAAAAGAGAGAGACATCTATTTGGCACACGGAGCGAGGCGTGTCATAGGCGTAGTGTGTTAAGCCATGCCATGGCCGCTGTTACACAGTTGCAGAGGTTTGTCATTTAGTATTACATAACCAAACGATTATTACGTAAAAGCAAGAACAAACACCGCCGCCAAATGCAACGTCCATGGTCTCCTCGAAAGCACCTCATCGACTCAATGGCGACATGTTTGATGTCTGCAGAGCTTGTCACCGTTGAACGTTAAGCTGTCTTGAAAAGTCTTGGTTGGCAACGAAGACCTTAGCGCTGCGGAATGGGCCCGACAGCGGAGCTGACTGATTCGGTACGAAATATCGTACGACTCGCATAATATTGCTCAAGGATTCCACAGGCCACAGCACTTCAATGGAATAGGGAGCTTGCCGACGACACACAATGAGCGCAAGTTCTCCTTCGGGAATGGCGCAGCTCGCAGCTCGCAGTGCTCAGTACTGTCCGTTAATCTTAGTCTTGCCTAGTCTTTTGACGCCTACTGCGGCGCACCTCGATTTACCATACATAAAGGTGTGGAGGGAACACTAGCTAAAAGCACCCACATTCAAGTTATCGCACGTCAGCGCCTTACTGTCTTACTGCATTTCTACGAATAAGCAATCGCAATGGAGGACGAAGTTGCAGCTCTTGTGCGTATAATTTGACAATTCGCGAGGCGATGTAACGATCTCACCAAAGCTCTGTAGGTTATTGATAATGGTTCCGGCATGTGCAAGGCTGGCTGTACGTCATTTTTTTTTTCTGGTCGCAATTGAGCTCATGAAATGCGCGTCTAGTTGCTGGTAACTCGTCTACAACATGAAAATTTGAGGCTTGACTGATGTCCTTGCAGGTGACGATGCCCCGCGAGCTGTTTTCCCGTGAGTCGGTCATAATTAAGTATATGTGTATCTACGAAAACCTGACATTCAATTGCTAGTTCGATCGTTGGTCGCCACCGCTATGAGGGCGTCATGGTCGGCATGGGTGTGAAAGATTCTTACGTTGGGTAAGCATCTCTTCGTTGAGCCAAGTCGGGTGCTCATATTCTTGAATCAGTGATGAAGCCCAAGCTAAGCGTGGTATCCTTACCTTGAAGTACCCCATCGAACACGGGATTGTGACTAACTGGGACGACATGGAGAAGATATGGCATCACACGTTCTACAACGAGCTCCGCGTCGCGCCGGAGGAACATCCTGTCCTTTTGACCGAGGCGCCTCTCAACCCCAAGGCTAACCGTGAAAAGATGACGCAGATTATGTTTGAGACGTTCAATGTCCCTGCATTCTACGTGTCTGTTCAGGCCGTTCTGTCTCTGTACGCATCTGGAAGGACCACGGGTATCGTGCTCGACTCTGGGGATGGTGTTACGCACACTGTGCCGATCTACGAGGGCTTCTCTCTCACCCACGCCATCCTCCGCGTCGATCTCGCCGGGCGGGATTTGACCGACGGCTTGGTAAAGAACCTGACGGAGCGCGGATATTCGTTCACGACCACCGCCGAGCGAGAAATCGTCCGCGACATCAAGGAGAAGCTCTGCTACGTTGCTCTCGATTTCGAGCAAGAGTTAATGACTGCCACTCAGTCTTCTGCGCTTGAGAAGAACTACGAGCTGCCTGATGGCAATATCATCACGATTGGCAATGAGCGGTAAGCAGTAATCCATCTCTAATGCCGATGCTAGCGTTTCTGGTTCTGATATAACAACAATTTAGCTTCCGTGCTCCTGAAGCACTCTTCCAACCTGCATTCCTTGGACTCGAAGCGGCCGGTATCCACGAGATGACGTAAGGCATCTTTTATTCGATGCATCGAAACTCCTACTTAGTTGTTTTCTTCTCGATAGCTACAACTCCATCTTTAAGTGCGATCTCGACGTCCGCCGCGAGCTCTACGGCAATGTCGTTCTCTCAGGTGGCACCACCATGTTCCCTGGGATCTCTGATCGCATGCAGAAGGAGCTCACCGCACTGTCGCCTTCGAGCGTGAAGGTCAAGGTCGTCGCACCTCCCGAGCGCAAGTACTCTGTGTGGATCGGCGGGTCCATCTTGGCGTCCCTCAGCACTTTCCAGAACTTGTGGTGCTCCAAGGAAGAGTATGACGAGTCGGGCCCAGCGATCGTTCATCGCAGTACGTTTCTCTCTTCTTTCATTTTTTCGCCCCCTTTCACAAATTTCATTTACTTCATCTCGTCTGTAGAGTGCTTCTAAAGGGCGAAAGGACCAACAAGCAGAGGGTGAAGTTTGGAGTGACGATGAAAATATAAAAGCAAAAAAGGAACGGACAATTGAGTTGCAGTAGTTTTTGGTTGGAGAGAATATCCCTGCATCCTATGATGTCAGCTTGAAATTTACGTACGCTGAGCGTTAGTAGTCTTCGACTGTCGATGCATGTTTGGAACATGTCTTAACAGAACGTTACAATGTCATAGTCGATGGCTAAAGCAGTGTGCTCCGTTCTATAAGAGTGGATGCCGCAGTTATATGATAGGCTTCAACTAACTTCGCAACTAGGGGTCCTAATGCCTCCATACACTGTCTTGTTCCCGACTTTCGACTCCATCCTTCATCGCTGGTGATACATATAGTTCATGATCATCTTCGTCCTCGCCAATCCAAAGGACTTGAATGTGGTCGATGATGTCCGGATGCTTTCGAATTTGGGCAGCAAATCTCTCAGCGGAGCTTTCAACGTCCCCTTCTGAATCAACAGCGAAGGGGCCAGCGCCTCCTTCTCTTCATCGGAGGATTGGGCGGTCAACGTCAACCGTGGTGGCTTGCGGCTGCACAGGGACGATGCCGGGTGTGTGTTTCTCGGCAAATTTGGGGAGCGCCCCTAAAAAGGAAGGAGGTGCTCGGTGCTTTCCCCAACGGAAAAGAAATAACTTTCGCCTGTCAAAAACAGTTTTCGACTGCTCTCCGGCCCTGCTCGTTGTTCTTGGTGAGCATCCACCACCATCTCCTCGTAACCACCCCTTCTCATCGTCGTCATTTACAGGGATACGTCGAACATGGACGCGCTTTTCTTGCCTCTGGCCGACGCTGTCGGCGCGAGCGTTGACCAAATCAAGGTGGGCAGCTCTAACAGCGCTCTCGACCTATAGCTCACCATTGGCCCCGTTCCTCTCCTTATTCCAGCTGATATCATGTCTTTTAATTGCATACCCACTCGGAAGTCTCTTCGTCCGGATTCCTGCCACGAAACCAGCACTGCGTCATCTCTACAGCATCAGTGTCGCGTTGTTGTTCTTCTTCCCCGTCCTGAAGCTATATAGCGCGTTTTTTCAGCTGCTGGCGAGCATCTTGGCCACCTACTATATCGCAAAGTTCGACAAAAGCGCGAAAATGCCATGGGTTGTCTTTGTGTATGTCAAATTGTCCCTTGGGGTGTGCTGGTGTCTGATTTTATATTTTCTTCCAGAATTGTCATGGGACATTTAACAGTCAAGTACGTGCTGTTTTGTGCCATGTCTCGTTTGCTTGGGCAGAGATAGTTAATTTCTTGTTTTTCAGCCATGTCATTCGCGCCATTTACGGGTTCAGTTATGAGACCATGGAAGTGACGGGCCCTCAAATGGTTCTCACTATGAAGTTGACTACCTTTGCCTGGAATGTTTATGATGGACGCCGAAAGGAAGAGGTTTGTCTTAACTCTGTGCCTTTCGTTTGGACCGCTACCACGATTTAACTCTACTTCAAGGATTTGGACAAGTGGCAACTGTCCAAACGCATCACGAAATACCCCTCGCTGCTCGAATTTCTTGGATATTCGTGAGTGACACCGTATTTTTTTTTTGTTGTCCACGTATTCAGCCATCACTCTTACTCAGTTTCTACTTCCCTGGTATTTTGGTCGGCCCTTACCTCGACTACCCGGAATACATGGAGCTCATCAACGAAACCATGTTCCAACACGCGCACGTGAAGGCCACGCTCAAGGCTGGCCGCAGGTTGCCTCCTGGCCGCAAACGTGCTGCATACTCCAAAATGTTCATGGGCCTCGTGTACCTTGGCGCGTTTGTCGTGTTTGGAGGCAAATACAACTACGCAGTGTCATTGAAAGATGACTTTGTGAAGATGAGCCTCCTCAAGCGGTAAGTTCTCATTTATCGAAGCGCTGCAATCAGGCTCATCATGTGTTCTATCAGTATCGCAATCTTCCAGCTCAGTGGACCGATTGAACGTGCGAAATACTATGCGATCTGGACCTTGACCGAGGCAAGTTACCCTCCACTGTCCATGTAGCACTTGTCCACGCTAACCTCATGCCTTCTTTTTTCCAGGGTGCTTCTATCCTTACCGGTCTCGGTTTCACAGACCTCGGCCCCCACGGCACACCCCACTGGAACGGTGCCGCTAACGTGAAAGTCTGGACGATCGAGTTCCCACCCAACTTCAAGGTCCTGCTTGATTCGTGGAACATGAAGACCAACGTGTGGCTGCGCGAGTGTGTCTACAAGCGCGTGACGCCCAAGGGCAAGAAACCAGGCAACATGAGCAGCATGATCACTTTCTTTACTAGTGCTTTCTGGGTATGTCCTTTTCGTATGTTTTATTTTTATCCGGCATCTTGACACCTTTTTTCGTAGCACGGTATCGCAAGCGGATACTACCTGACCTTCCTGATGGGCGGCTTCATCACCGCCGCCGCCCGCCAGGCCCGCGCCAACTTCCGCCCCCTCCTCGTCCCACCCATCGCGGATCCCCACGCGCCCGTCCCTCCTCCAACCCTCGCCAAGCGGGTCTACGACCTCCTCGGCATCATCCTCTCCGCGATGATCCTCAACTACGCCGCGTCGCCCTTCATCCTCCTATCTGCGACGGACTCAATGCTGACGTGGCAGCGGCTGGGGTGGTACGGGCACATCATCGTCCTGGGCGGCTTGGTGTTCTTCTATGCGGGCGGGACGCGGTTCTTCAGGGGCTTGCAGAAGAAGAGGGGCGTGTTGCCGCCGCCGAGGGGTGCTAAGCCCGCGGGTGCTGCGAATGGTAATGGGACTGCGAGTGTGATGTCGTCGGGCTATGGGACGCCCGTGTCGGAGAAGAACTTTGTCTTGCCGCCTTCGGTGGATAAGATCATTCCTCCGCGGTAAAAAAAAATGGGTGTGTGGGGTATGCGAGGTTGTCTGGTTCGTTGTGTCAGCCAGATGGACAGGCATGCAGTGGCAAAGATGTCTGGAGAAGGTGGGATGGAACGAGATGGTGCGGAAGGATTTAGAAAGGATGAACTAGAGATTTTATATGATCGAAACGTGTGCTTATGCTTGAGCTACTTGTCTTCGTTAATGATGCTTGGCTTAGTATTTAATAACATGTGGAGACGATGCTTTGCCCTCGATATGTTGATTGTCGCAGTTGTGAATGAATGAGGTTAAGACAAGTTGAGGAGTCATACGCGATGCGATGTTTTCAATGCATATCATAAAGAGGCGAAAAGGAAGTGCATATGCGACAATAGACGTGAGCAAGGCGCGACAGGACACATACTGCATAACAAATTTCGGACCCCCAGCCCAAAACCACCAAACACTCCCACTGCCAAGTCGCCTGCGCCACAAAAACTCTTTTCCGTCCCTCGCCCTCGATACCTCTGGCTGTGTGTATCTTTTGGATGTGGGAAGGCCGCTTAGACCTTGAAACCTCTCGACTTTCTGCGACCACGACCTTGCTCGAACTTGCGGCCCTTGGAAATTGTGTAGGGCTTCTTGTTCTTGTGGGGACCTTCACGAGGAGATAAAATACATGAGAAATGCCACCAGCAGTAAAAGTAAACCACATACCCATGCCAAAGTGCTTGTACGCCTCCCGGGCAGTCTTGACGCCCCTCAGCAGGACGGTGTTCGAGCCCGTTGGGGCGCGCAGGGCGAGCTGGTCGAGGGTCAGTGCCTCGCCGCCCGCAGCGACGATGCGCTCCCTGGCGGACTGGGTGAAGCGCAGGGCGGCGACGGTGAGCTTGGGGACGGTGGTGAGGCGGATGTCGTCGGTCACGGTGCCGACCTGGACGATGATCTTGGAGGAGAGCTCGGGGGTGTTGGAGGTCTCTTTCACGATGCGGGAGAGGGAAAGCGGGGCGCGGTTGTTTTTGGAGAGGAATAGGCGATGCAGGATGACCTAAATGAAGGTCAATTTATGGCTTGTTCTTTTTGGCAATGTCGGATTTTAACGCACCTTGTTGAAGTTGGCATCGGTACGGCGGGCGAGGAAGCGGTACAGCTGCGCAGAAAGCCGGTCAGACGGCTGCTCATTGCAGACGGAAATTTACAAAGACGACGTACCTTGACGAGGAGAAGCAGATACGGGTCCTCGCTCTTGGGTGCGGTGCGGTTCCCCTTCTTGACGTGGTGGGCGGTAATGTCGATACCCTATAATACGAGGCAGACGACGTGAGTACCCTGCCCAGGACCGCCAGCGACGACGAGCTCACCATCTTGATGGTTGGCCGTATACGGTGTTTGGGGCTATTTTGTCGCGCGGAGTGAGGCTTGATGAACTGTACAGATGAGCGATTGAGTTCAAGCTCCGCCTGAATTATCTGCGGCGTGTTTTCGGGATTCTGTTGCTCACTGTGGGGAAAGAAGAGCGGGGTTTTGGGTTTGCTGATTAGCCGTTTTTCGTGGGTGTCCTTGACCGTTATTGTCTGTATTAAACACCTATACTTTCCTTGTGGATTCTGAGAAATATGTATGGCGCTGCACTGAGATTAGGGGCGCTCGCGGGCTTAGAATGCAATTTTCAGGCAAAACAAAGCCAAACAGCTTCTCTTGTTGAACCATCATGGTGAGTGACTGACTCAGCACCAATGCCTCCCCGCGTCTTGCTCACTGCACTGTCTAGTACGGCGAACCAGCATCGACTACCGTAGACCCATACTCCGACGCGTATAATGCGCCCCCGGCCCCTGCCCCCGCTGACCGCGACGCACCCCCAGCACGTGGCAGGTCTCGCTCCAGGAGCCCTGCTCGTCCCAGCGCTAACGGGAATGGCACCAACGGCGAGTCGAGGAGCTACCAGAGGAGCCCGCCCCCGTATCGCAGCAGGCGCTCCCCCCCTCCCAGGCGCTCCGCCCATGCGCCACTGGTCAGTCGGTCTCACATTCGCTTTCAGCTTGAGCCCTTTACGCTGACAAGTCCAAGCAGCAACCCAACCCCACTAGCGTGCTCGGTGTCTTCGGACTAAGCATCCGCACGCAGGAGCGCGACCTTGAAGAAGAGTTTAGCCGTTATGGACGGGTCGAGAAGGTCACTATTGTCTATGACCAGCGGGTGAGTTTTTTGACTCAGGTTGACGCATTGGTGGCGATGATGCTGAACACGTGTTTTGTGCGCAGTCTGACCGCTCTCGTGGCTTTGGCTTCATCCGCATGTCTGCTGTCGAGGAGGCCACCAAGTGTATCGAGAACCTTAACGGGATCGTAAGTAGCCTTTATGTGTTACCACGAGTTGGCTTTTTATGCTTAACTTCGCCACTTTATCCAGGAACTCAATGGACGCCGCATCCGCGTTGACTACTCTGTCACAGACCGTCCACATGCCTCTACCCCGGGAGAATACATGGGCCACCGCCGGTCGACCCGCGACTCTGATCGCGGCAGGGATCGCGACTACAGGGACTCCTACAGGGATCGAGACTACCCACGTCGTGGCGGCCGCGACGATCGCGACAGGGACCGTGACCACTATGGCCGCGACAGGGACTGGCGCGATCGCCGCAGCCCCCCGCCGTCCAAGGGCGGTAGGTACTCGCCTGACTACAGGCGCCGAAGGAGCTACTCCAGGAGCCCTCCTCCGAGGGGCAGCAGCCCGCCGCCTCGCTCCAACGGTGGCGGCAGGGATTACGACCCTCCGGCTTCGTCCGCCCCCGCACCTGCGTCCTCGGATGCCGCCCGTTGGTAAACGCTGCAGCGTTACCTCTTTACTTCCAACTTCCTCTGGCCGATGCAAACACATGTCGGCCTGGGTTGTTATGGATTTGTCGCATGTTGCGTTGTGTTTTCTGTTCTTCTTTTCTATCCTGCCTTTTTTTCTCTTTTGAATTGCAGTCTTCTTTTTTATTTGCTTTCATCTGACCTCATTTTTTTTTAATTCCCCCTTTCTCTGTCGTCGTCATCGAGGTGGCCACGGTCGTCGATTGTTCCTCAGGGTCCGGGTCGGTCTCAAGTCCAAGAGTACTGAAGAATGAAGAAAGGACAAATTCTCAAAAGTTTAATAATCTTATAATTCGGACATGAAAAAAGAAAAGGAAGCGTCTGGCGCTACTGCAAAACCCAAAAAAAAATTCCTGTTGCTCTCGTCGTCTACAGCTCTTCCATCTCCTCCAAGTTGTCAAGTTTACCTCTTCAATCTCGTCGTCGCTAGTAATATGTTTGCAAGTACCAAGATTATATCTCCTGCTGCCATCGAAAACGCAAGATTGAAACAAATATCCTGGTCTGTCCCATTTCTTTTTGTTGGTTGCGTTGCATCGCGGCGGGACGTGCCGGGTTCTATGCGTGAGGGCAAGGTGAGGCCGCTCGCTGCAGGTGAAAACAAGGCAAGGTAAAGCAAGACTGCGGACGGGCGCGCGGTTCGGGCTGACTTGACTCGGGCTGATGGCCACGGACGACGGGAGGCTGTGTTTTCGCCTACGATCTCACGAAATAGGCTTTCCGTACCCAAGGTCCAGGTCCCCCCCGTGGAACTTGAAATCCCAGGTATGGAGTTGGCCATGAAGCTCGAGAACGTTCAAGAACGATAAGGAATCAAGGAAAGACAACCTTTCTTGGATCGCCATCAGGTGCAGAACCCTGCGTGGCTTTGTGCCCTTGTCCTTATTTGGATTTGGATGCGTTAAGCGCCCAAGATCGTGAGTGCCTCGCCGTGTGGCTGGTTTGTGGGTCCGATTTTGATTGATTGATGGGGTCTATAGGTTTCTATGGCAGGTTCTGCTGGTTCGTTCGTTTGTGAGTTTGGAACGTTTTTTCCCCCTTTCTTTCGGGGGCGGGGGTGTCGAGTCCGTGCGCGAATACACATGTTCTCTTGGAGATCTTATTTGGTTCGTTGGCTTCGTATTCAATGTCCTGGGTTTCGATTTCTTACATGCTCGTCGGGTTTTTCTTTGCTTTACAGGTACGTAATTGCAGGTTCGTGGTTCCGGCTCTTTGCGTCGTTGCATCGTTGCTCTCCGGGATGCCCTACATCGTCCACAGTTTAGGTCTTTCCAGCACACACTGCCTGCCGGCTGCTCATTAAACTTTGGTCCTCGTGCCTGATGTTCTCCTATTTTTGGTTTCGTTGTTCATCTTCGTTGCGGCTGGCGCTGATGTTCATATTGGTTTCTATTCAACTTTGCGCGACGCGGTTGAGCGTTAACGTTAACGGTTGTCACTTCTTATTGTCGCTTCTCTGTATGCGAAATGGCTTCTAGCGTTGCTGTCGTATGTACTGTGCCATGTCTATTTCATTGTGGGGACTGGGTCGCCTGGCTGCAGGCCTCATTATTAAAGATTGTTGTTATAGTTATTATTCATGAATGACATTTCATTTATTTCATTGCGGTGTCCGTTTTCTGAGAATTATCAAAACCTGTCGGCGTCGGGCGACTGCACTCGGGCGACTTGTTGTTTCTCCCGAATATTGTTCCAAAAATGGAATATTATTCCCACAATCTATCTCCCGTCCGTGTTTGGTAATCGCAAGATTTTTCACCTTCACACAAGACCAACGACGAGAGCCGTCTTTACGACCTTTTGACGGAATATTCGCACATTCTATCATGCCTCGCATTAGGAAAGGTGCGCTGATATCTTTTCTCTTTCTGACACGAAGAATGCATCGCTCATGGAATTTTTTTTCTGTTGACCATATTCTTACTCTGCATTCTGCATTCTGCATTTGCTTTACGATGGAATTTTGGTTTGGTGTTGATTTTGTACAGAGACGAGTAACAGGAAGTCGACGAATGACCGTGCAAAGCGCCGCAAACAGGTCAAAGAGAGCAGGAGGAAGAAGGTCAAGGCGGCGAAGAAGAGTGTGCAGTGGAAAAGCAGTGCGTTGTTTTCTTTATTTTTTGTTTCTTTTGTACGAGCTCATGCTGAATTTTCGGGATTGTATTTTTTTTTTTGTAGAGACACCAAAAGATCCTGGTATCCCGAGTGAATTCCCGTATAAGGATCAGATCTTGGCTGAAGTAGCGGAAGAGCGTCGGATAGTGCGTCGCAAACTTCTGAACATTTTCATCTCGCTCCATTTCTAATATATTATGTCTGTCCTAATTTTTACAGGCTGCGGAAGAGAAGGAACGCAAGAAGGAGGAAAAGCAACGCGCGTTGGCGAAGGCCAGAGCTATTGCTCGCGGAGAGCCTGTCGAGGACTCGGATGCTGAGGCAAACGACGCCGAGGCGCGCGGTGGTGAGGACGACGAAGAGGAAGAAGAGGGCAAGCCCACGAACTCGAAGGATCTGAACGTCGGAGCAGAGAGCATCGCCAGCCTGAGCGCGAAGATCGTCAATGCCCACCTGAAGCCACGGCCGAAGCCTGTCTCCGAGGTGGTGGAAGAGGAGGAGGAGGAAGAGGAGGAGGTGCCGGTGCTGATCAACCGCGACCTGCCGAACTTGAAGACGGTGCTGGAGAAGGCGGATGTGGTGGTCGAGGTGCTGGATGGACGGGACCCGATGGCGTTCAGAAGCCAGCACGTCGAGGAGCTTGCGAAGGAGATGGGGAAAAGGGTCCTTTTTGTTGTTAACAAGATTGGTGCGTAATATTCAGCCTCTGTTCATGTTTTGTGCCCAGATTGATCGTATCGTCTCTTTCGAATAGATACATGTCCTAGGGAAGCTCTCGCTCAATGGTCGACACAGCTCAGGCGCCAACATCCAACGTTGCTCTTCCGCTCTGCCGCATCATTCCTTCCTGAAAAGCCTGTCCAGGTACAACCTCAGGTGAAAAAAGGGAAGGGCAAAGCGCCAAAAATACCACTCGACGATGCTGTCGGCGCTGATTCCATCATTGCCTGCCTCGCTCATTGGGCGAAGGAGAAGAAAGGAGACCAACCTCTGACAGTCGCCGTTGTTGGCGTTACCAATGTATGTGTTTCCATTTACTTCCTAAGACGCCTGTTGGTTTACAAGTACAAATTATTATTATTATTGCGGTTACACGTATAGGTCGGCAAGAGTTCGATTATCAACTCGCTTCTGAAACGGTCAGCACTGCCTGTATATACCCTCGCCTCTTCCTCTCGTGGACCAACGACCACGGAGCTTCCGCAAGAAGTTGAGCTAGAGATCGAGAACCAAAAAATTTTAATCATCGACACCCCTGGTCTTTCATTCCGTTCCAACGAAGAGGAAGATGCTTCCATACCTGAAGAACGCCGTGCCCGTGACATCCTATTACGCAGCAAGGGCAGAATAGACCGTTTGAAAGACCCCAATCCTCCGAGTATGTCTTTAGTTTCTAAAAATGCGTATCATGCTGATATTTTGTTCTTCCATTCTTTCAGTTGCACATATCATATCTCGGGCAAACACTGAAGATCTAATGCTTCTGTATAGCCTCCCTGCTTTTGTGAAGGGGGATCCCACTGCCTTCCTCTCAGGAGTCGCACGCGCTAATCAGCTTGTGAAAAAGGTGTGTCCACGTTTTTTACTTTGGAGATGAACAATGCTTGCACTTCACCTTCCGTCACTCTTCTCACGCGTCATCATTGTACTCCGGCGATCACGTCATTGCTCCCCTCCTCTCCTCATGCTCATCTTTGGAGTCATTTGCTGACCTCTTTATTAACAGAAAGGAGAGCTTGATCTGACAGGCGCAGCACGCATTGTTCTCCGAGATTGGAGTGTCGGCAAACTTGCCCATTACACGACACCGCCTGCAAATTCTATGACTTCAGCGGAACCTTCAAACTCAAATCCTGACACGCTCCTAACACAGCTGTACGCCAAGGATGAAGCGATTCTGGCTGCCATTCCCACACGGAAGGAAAGACGAAAAAGCGGAGGACTCGTCAAACTCTCGCCCAGCTCCGCGGACGAGCGGAAAGCGGCGGTCGAAGAAGATTGGGCTGCTCTTCAGCATGCTGAGGATGAGGAGAGTGATGATGATGGCGACGAGTCCGAGGATGGTGATGTTCAGGGTATGGATGTTGATTATCAAGAGAAGGAGGAAGACGAGGAAGAGGAAGAGGCAGAAGAAGAAGATCTCGATGAAGAGGCCGACGGGTCAGACGAGGAAGACGAAGAAGAAGAGGCAGCGCCGGCCCCGCTTTCCAACAAGCAAAAACGGAAACGCCCCTTCGTGACCTCTCAACCCGAACGGCCAGCCAAAAAGGTCGCGTTCGCACCACCTCCAGCGAAACACTCACGGTCAGGACCGAAGCCCGTCGCAGACAATGCAGCGAATGGAAAACAAAGGTCCATCAAGACAGCGCAGCAGAAGCCTCTCAAGCCTGTGCAAACTTCTGCTAAGAAGCTCGAGAGCAAGCGGCAGGAAAAGCCTGTGTCGGTCAAGACTGCGGCGAAAACGAAGTCTGATCTTACAATAGGTTCCGCAGGCAGTGGTGCCATGAAGAAACCTTCACCGTCGGAGAACAATGGGAAGGTGGCCAATAAGCCCTCGACCGCGAAGGCTAAAGGAGCCCTTGCTCCTGATGGAAAGAAGGACGGCAATGGTCAAGAGGCGTACGATTTCGGAAAGTTCTTCTGAGCGGCTGAGTTGTCGCCTTTGTGATGCTTTCGTGATTTTTCATTATTTACACTGTCGTATTTTCTTTCCTTGGGAGAACTACTTTCGCGTCGTTGCTTGTATGAAAGTGAGGAAATTTTTTGAGTGTAATTCGATGACTCTGGGTGCCTTAAAAATAAACAACGTCAAGCGCCCACTGACGACGAGTCACTGCTCTTTTTAGCTTTGTCACCCTTTCTTGTTAACCACCAACCTCGAGTCATTCATATTGCCTCGGACAGTCCTCACTTCAGCTAAATCCCTGTAATTTCGGCTTGCAATTACAATGGACATGCGAGCCAAGTTTACGGCAGTTGCTCAATTTGAACCTTTAGAACTACCAACAGGATTGTCGCGGGCTTTCAAATTTCATTTCATGGTGCGGCTTTGTACTACAGCTGCCCAATTCCTTTACTCTGCATCTAACATCTTGTTATCGCGTTAGGAACGTACCCACTAGCGGTCTGCAGGAATCTCCGAAAACTACTGCGTAAAGCAGCGCACGTTTCAAGTCTTGATGACAATTTTCGCGCAGGACCCACCACATATGCCAGGAACCTCTCAACGCAAGATTAACTTGTTCAGAACAAAAACATTTCTTCCAACCAGTGTCATCCGTAGCAAGCAACGCTGTGTGGGCCTTCAACCTCGGAAATCGCCAATCAATACCCCTCGCGCTCTTTCTGAATTGCCACCCAGCGACTAGAGGCTCAGACTGATGGTGATCTTTTCTGGTTTGGTCTGATCTTGAGTCAGGTAGAAATGACGGGATCGAGATCGCGGTTACTAGTGCAGGTGAGTCTTACTTCAACCTCCAACCCCAACGACTTTCTGAAATATCCTGTCTCGGTTTCGAAGCGCAGCCTGCTATTTTGAGCGTCCCCGTCCTGATATGGTCGGTTGTGAGGCAGTGTCAGTCGAAATGGCCGAGCAAAACCCATTTGGCATCGCCTCCAGTACACAAAAACTAGTCCGCTAATCACATCGCTAGGCCAATCGCACAACAAATAGACTACTGTCTAGAGATGCAAACCATCGCAACAGTTGGAGATTAAAGGTTAGCACCCGCTATAATTATTCCATTCTAGTTTAGAAGGTCTTACCCACTATTGTTGAGACCACAAACGCGTCAGGGGGTTCTCCGAAAGTTGTGGAAACGCGCCTAACTTCGCATTCTCAGGGCTTCTCGTGGCATCAAGTGTCTTTCCAATCTCAGATTAGAGTGCACTGGAGCTCAGACCTCATTGCATCACCCTTCTCCTTTAAAAACGACGGTTCAAATTGCAATTGCCCCTCACTTTTCTCCACCACTCTCTTGCGTCACTGGCACAAGTAAGCCTTCCCTCCTTTTTGTCGACGGCCTTGCTTTACTCATTATGTATCACGTTCAGGATGCCAACTTATCTAAACACAGATCCCACATCGCGCCCTCATTTGAGTCCTTTGAAAGGCAAACGCCCCCCTCTCGCGGCTGAATCAACTCAAAGCAGAAGAGACTCAACCGTAAGTAACTATAGCATCTGTTTATTTAACGTTTCTCATTGCTCAATTCCTCAGCCGTTCGCATATCATGCACCCTCGCCATTCGATTCGCTACCTATCGAACTACAAATTGAAATCTTCACTCATTGTCTACCATCCTTCCCTCGTTTCGATATCAACGATGGACCTCTCCTAATCTCGCGGGTTTGCAGGGCGTGGAAAGACTTAGTCCTCGACACACCAAAATTCTGGTCGACATTTGAAATCGAAATCACCGGATCAGGGACGTCGCTTTCGCCGCCTGACATAAACGTCGCGAACACCATGGACATATGGTTGAAACGGTCCAAAAACTACCCGCTGACAGTGCGCATAGTACACATCCCGGTCGGGCGTGTTCCTGACCAGCGGTCGGCACAGCTATTAGCTGCTTTGATTCCCCAGTCTCGTCGATGGAGGCATGTCGAGTTCATATTACCCGCCTCAACCATGTCATCCTTACAAAAATCTCTTCCTCCCGATTTCCCGACCCTGCAATCTCTAACGCTCCAATTGAAAGGGCTCTGGAGCTCTACCCCGTCATTCAATATTTCCATGTTGAATATTCCCTGGCATCAGCTCACCGTTCTAGAACTCCAGCTAGAGCACAATAACCTGGTCACTTTAGACAAATGCTTGGACATCCTCTCGCTGGCCGAAAGACTTACGCAATTCACCGTGAACGCCTCTTGCATTTTGGACCATCCAGAAACATACACCGATAGAATTTTGCTGCCTAAATTGGAGACACTACACCTCATTCTCCATGGAGGTAGTGACGACACGCAGGTACCGACGACTGACCGTCCCGAGACGCGTCTGATGCAGTTCCTCGACATTCTCCACCTCCCAAAACTTGAGGCGCTCCATTTGGGATGGCTCGTAAAACAGCCCGTGGCTTGGTCGCCGACACACCCGGATTTCATTAGATTCCTTCGGAGAGGGGCGCACGCCATTGATACCCTCAGCATTGCGTATCTCCCCTTATCCGAACACGAACTCATAGAATGCCTGTCAGAGCTTCCAAATGTTACTCACCTGGACCTCCGATTCTCCCTGAGCGACATCGAGAATGACCCTATCACGGACAGCCTCATCGCAGAATGTACCTTGCTTTGGGATTCTCCGTCGGACAGTGGAAATCAAGGGAGGCGACAGGCCATCACAAAGCCCCGTCTTCCCCTCCTGGAGTCCTTGGACTTGCAATGCAGCGGGAAACGTTATACCGTTGAGGGTCTTCTAGCGTTCATCAATTCGCGACGCCAAACGGCCAATCGAGAAGGGACCGAAGCGGTCCCAAACAGCGTGCTCAAGTCGTTTCACCTTCTTTCCATGAATTCTCCTATGAGATCGATGGAGAAACGCGTTCAAGAGTACCGCTCCGAAGGTTTCGACATTTCGGTCGACAGTTTGGTTATCCGCTGATTTATAATGTATGTATCTCCTAACTTCTAGCTAGCAGCTGACTGTATATTACTGTGCGCTCTTTCTGTATTATAATTGATCCCCGTTGGACGGAGCAGACTGGCGCCAACTACTAATAGTAGTATAGTACTAGTAATAGCATGGACTTAATGGACTTGTAATGGACTCGTAGACAAGTATTTTTACGAAATCCCGTATTTGATGACCAGAACAATGTACCCCTCTTTTTATAATGCATGACCTATAAATGGGCCCGGCCCGCCAATCATTAAGTACTTGAAGTAGTCGAACTGGTTAAAGTTTGGGTAATTAACGCGTTTAATCACATGATTAGAATAATTCATCACGTGGATGAATTTTCTGATTTTCACCCCGTCATTTACGTCGTTACTCGTATCTTTTTGCACATTTACTCTTCGACTCAATGCCACGAGAAAACAGAAAGAGGGGAAAGAAGCATAAGAAGCAAAATGAAGAAGAACCCCAGTACAAAGAAGCATATGTCGAACCACAGGTGGAGTCGCCCGCAGAGCCATCATGGATTGTCCCCGCCCCAGCGCAAGTCGAGGAAGATAACCCTGAAGCACCTTTTGGTTATGTCGACGTTGATGTAAAGGCATATTTCCGGACGGTTGATGTTCAAATTCGTGATTGGCAAGATATCCAGGAGGAGAGCGCAGGGGTGGACGGAGATGTTGACCCGAATGAGCGTATGTTTTGTCTGGGATACTGGGTGGAATTCAATGGGTCCTGACGTTTCTTAGACAAAAGATTATTCTTTACTGCTGCCCTCCAAGAAATGCAAGGCAAGGAAAAGCAACTTGCAACAGACCCGGACTGCTCTGTGATCTTGGAGAGAATGTCGTACTCCATGGATGACTTCGTCGACGGGTTTTTGTTGATAGTCTCGCTGGTTTGTAAGTTGTCTGAACACTATGCGATGTATACCCAGTTGATTTTTTTTTGTAAATGACAGATACGAAGGTCTCGTACGGCATAGGTTTCGCCTCGCATGTCTGCCAAACTCTTTTTACGGTAGCCAAAGCCACGATCTCAAGAGAGGTGAGAAACTTTGGTTTTATCTCTTTCTTTACTAAACCGTTACAGACAAAAGCAATCATGCCTGCAATACCTGAATCAGAGGAACAAGGCGAGCTTCGCACATTAACCCAGCTTGTGTTAGATATCTGCAAGGTCTGCACTAATCCTTCCCATCCTACAAAACGCTGAAACTGTCGACCGTTCTAGGAGCTTCTTCCTACTTTTCCCTCCCTCATCATGGATCCTTCGCATCCCACGTCATCCGCAGTCTGCTCTTGCTCTTGTCGCCCAATCTTTCAGCATCGGAAGAAGTTCACAGTCAGCTGTGCGGTCGAAGAAGAGTGCAGCGTGGAAAGCCAGACAGGGCCAAATGAAATCCGTTTTCGAGGAAGACAAAGGAAAGGGAAAAGAAGCCATGAGAAGTGCTCCTGCCGAATTTCGACAGATGGCCAGGCGCTTGGTGGAAGTGGTTAAGGAGCAGCTCGGAGAAAATGAAACGCGTGCTATGGCAGCAAATAAAGTTGCTTGCCCTGGACTGCAGGTAATCCACTTTGTTGCCATTGATGATTATATACTGACTCTATTCATCAGATGTTATTAGAAGTTGAGGCCGACCAGACATGTCAAACCAGCCTGGCTCTCTGATGGATAGAGTGATGGTCGGTGTCATCACTGCTTGTCGTACGTGACTATGTGTCAAGTTTTTTTTAAAACACATCTGAACTCCTTGCGCTTATTTTAGTACAGGATCCACCTTCCCGGGTCGATGAGTCGGATTACCTTGGCACTCTTCTCCGAGATCCCAATTCATCCCATCTCCTCGAAATAATCGTGTCTCGTTGTCCAGACAAAGCATTCAATGCAATGTGGAAACTTACTTCAAAGGCAAACTTGCCCGATTAGCAGCTCATCCTGTAGCCAATTTCGTGCTCGCGAAGGCCGTGGAAAGAGTCTCAGAACATCAATTATCAGACATTTTTGGGGAGCTTGATGGTACTTGGAACAAATTAATTCGTCAGTTTCTTGAGTGTCCATTATTGAACTTTGACTAATCAGCTGGGTCTTCTCAGGAACCTCAAGACTGGAGTACTAAGGGCTATTGTTGATAGGACGTCCGCTCTTAAATTGCCTGGACAACAGATAATCGAGGTTCGTTTTTCCGATTCAGCTCTTGGCCCTAATTATGACCAGTTATTGTACACCGTAGGCTGTATGCTTAGCCTTTGACCTCAACGCACCCGAAGACAAAACCATGGTAGTGCCGTGCGCACTGACCCTTCTGCCTGTAGTGGTTAGAGATGGCTTCATGCATCCTCTTGTTTTCGTCAACTGATATATTCTTAGGAATACAGTGCTGCTGTCGCCAATCACCCAACTCACAAGCAACCACCATCACAACAACACAACAGTCACCGACAAGGTCCACCCATCCAAGATCCCTTAGAACCTAAAACGCAGGAAGCGTATTGCTCCAATCATTACTTCGACTCCCTCAACCGCTCAACCAATTCTTTACCGACAGGTACGGCTTTTTTTTTACAGCCTTGAGTTCCATATTTACACCACGTAGCATCTATTCATTACCAGTCGAGGAGCGTATCAAAATCGCGCACAATCCCTCGGGATCTAGGGTGTTTGACGCTCTGCTAGACTCAACGACAGTTCCAGCAAAAGTAAAACGACAGTTCGTCATGGATTTCATCGGGCATTACCACTTACTCGTCGACGACAAATTGGGCAGCCGTGTGGGCGATCGGTGTTGGGCTTTCTGCGACACATATCTTAAGGTATATCACCAATCCTTGAGCTCGTGGAGCTAAGCTGATATGTAGTGATACAGGAAAAAATCGCGCGATCGCTCGTCAACCAAGAACAAACACTGGCTGCGTCCTACTATGGCAAATTCTTTGCCCGAAACCTAAACCTCTATCTGCTTCAACGACGCCCAGAGGATTGGAGAAACCTTCAATCGGAACGAAAACGTGCGCAAGACCAACAGCAGCAACAACGACAGACGACAGCCCCTGTCCCTGACCATGTTCCCGAGAAACAATTACCGGCGGAGCAGCCCGAAACACGAAACGAAAAGCGCGGCCTCAGAATGAGATCGACGCCTTATTCGACGCAAAACTCGGTAAAAGGATCAAAAAAGCGGCACTCGTTGACGTCGTGCCAGTATCTGAGGCGCCGGTGGAAGTTCATCCCACCAAAAAGAAAAAGTCAACGACAAGGAGCTACAGCAAGTTCTTGGTGCCATTCGTGTGGCACCGGCGAATGACGGGAAGAAAAAGAGGAGGAATTAGGATTTCCGACATGCGTCTGTTGTATATTTACGAGATCAATACCCTTGCGCTTATGTCCCTGATATCTATGACGAATCCATTTCTGTAAACGAAACCCTAGTTGCGAACTTATAGAACGGAGCACACTGCTTTAGCCATCGACTACGTCATTGTAACGTTCTGTTAAGACATGTTTAAAGTTACGAAGCGCAGTGAGTAACTCAGACGTCGCACGATGAGTGTAAACGGCTGTATTATACCTAAAGTTACGAAGCGCAGTGAGTAACTATAGGACAGTATTTTAGTTAAATGAATAAGTGAATGTTGAATATAATAGACTGACCTCAGACGTCGCACGATGAGTGTAAACGGCTGAGGACCAGAAAGTAATCGATAGGAAAATAAACCGCACGCGGCAAGTGCCGCGTGCGATGGCGAGATAACCGTGCGGGTAGGTAAGTAGGCGGTGGCAGGCGGGATAGCCGCCTGCCGCGGCTACGCACCGCATAAGGTAAGAAGAATGGATTGAAATAGATAACAGTGAAAGAATACATACACCCTAGTGAAGGGCTATGCCTAGTTCCCTCAACACTCCCCTAAGTAGGATAACCCTTCTAGTCGAATAGGTGGAGCATGTAGCATTGGGATTCGGTCGCGTGGCGGGATAGCGGCTTCGTGAGTATGTCGGCCAGATTATCCTCCGATGGGACGTGGACCACTGTAACGTCTCCGTCGCTGACTCGCTCGCGGATGTAGTGGTACCGAATGTGAATGTGTTTCGCTTTCTTGTGCCCCTTCTTGTTTTTCGTAAGGGCAATTGAACCCGTGTTGTCGTTGTATAGGATCGCTGGCGTAGGTTGCTCGAGACCCGCCTCGCGCATGAACGAGTACATCCAGACGGCCTGCTGGCACGCGCGGCTTGTCGCCATGTATTCGGCCTCGGTGGTAGATAACGCGACGGTATCTTGTCGCTTAGAGCTCCATGATACGGGGCCGCCAGCCATCATAAAGATATAGGCGCCCGTCGAGCGCCCAGTGTCGAGCAGGTCTCCTGCGTAATCGGCATCCACAAAGCCATAGGGCTTTATCCCATCTACTATCCCTCCTCTGTAGGTTATTTTGTAGTGAAGAGTCGCCTTGATATACGCAAGTACATGCATCAATGCCTTCCAATGTTGTGGGCCAGGGTTTGTTTGAAAACGGGCGAGTAGATTGACTGCGAATGATAGGTCAGGTCTCGAAGCGACCTGAGCCCACATCACGCTTCCTAGGACCTCGCGGTATGGCTTATCAGACATGAAGCGCTTGTCTTCGTCCGTGGTAGCGCAATCTTCAAGTGATAAGTCGATTCCGGTAGGGAGTGCAGTGTATTTTGGGTTGCACTCAGACATCCCGAACCTCTGCAGGATGCGCTCAAGGTATGGTCGTTGCGATAGCGTTATTGCTCCTGTCTTCGTGTCTTGCTTCATGCTCATCCCGAGAATGAACCTCCCTTTTCCTCGTCGTCCTCTATCCTTTTTATCTCATACGCACTCTCCAGCTCCCCTATCGCCCTTAGTTCCTCTGTTTTCGATGATGAACCACCTATAACGTCGTCTGTATATGTCACATTTAGCGTGTATTGTCCGTTTATGACTCGATGTCGTACGCATGGGTCAGCGAGTGATTGATAATACCCGAGAGCGTCGTATGTGCCCGATAATTCGTCCTCCCAGTCGTGGGCTCCGGCCATCATCCCATACATGGTTTTGTGAGCGCGGTACACCAGATCCTCCTCCCCTCGCTTAATATAACCGGGTGCCTGCTCCGTGTAGACTTCGTATTTGTTCACGCTGTTGAGATATGCCGCGACGAAATCGATCTGCCAAAGATTTAGCCCCAGGTGCGCGATGATCGCGAGACACATCCGCATTGATTCCAAGCGTGCGACTGACGCATATGTCTGATCGAAATCGACCCCAGGTATCTGGTTGAAACCTTGAGCGACCAGTCGTGCCTTCCGCTTGGTAATATCCCCACCACCGTCAAACTTGTATCCGAAAACCCACTTAAGACCTATCACCTTCCTCCCAACAGGCCTCGGTACCTTGCTAAACACCCCTCTGCTTTCCATCATCGACATCTCCAGGTCCATTGGCGGTGTCCATTCATCCGGGTTCTTCATCGCCTCTTTGTACGAGCTCGGTAAGTACATGTCTTTCTCCGTTCTGGCAAGTAGAGCAATGTACTCATCCAGGTCCGACTGAAGTTGAGCATGTGCTCTCGTTGAAATCCGCA